>WEDG01002829.1:0-48070 GCA_017591395.1 Schistocephalus solidus | reverse complement strand
AAATAATCATAATAATAATAATATTAATAATAATAATAATAATAATAATAATAATAATAATAAATGTTGTATTTAATGCCGGTTTACAGACATCGTCAGATGAAATATTCAGTGGGTAGAGGCTGGCAGTGAAAAAACTTCTGAATATATATCATTAAAAGTGTTTTTCCTATCTTTATGTTATTCAGGAGAAAAAACTGCCGCCTGTAAGGACGATGGCAATTCAGATCAGGTAAGGGCTAACACAATTGCAGTCTGTATGCAGTCTCTCTGTCTTTGCTAGGAACCGGGATTCTGCCCCAGGCAAGAAAGCATCCGTGTACGGTTGCTCACTGTCTGCCGAAGAAGTCAACGGGTGCCGGCTAAAGAGACGGTGCCGTATCCCTCAAGGTAACACCTGGGATCGGGTTCAGATGCCACGCACTCCGCCGAACAGGAAAACAGATTCTACCGTGTCGGTGCCCAGAATTCTTGGAAACTGTTCTGAATGCAAAAAACTAGTAAAAGTTATCTTAAGCAAAGAATAACTCCACTGGATTTTTATATTATGGGGAAGTTTACTCCACATGGCCATGGCATTTACCGAAAAGAACCGTCGACACTTAACTGTGCGAGCTAATGGAAGAAATAAAAAGACATTGCGATGACTGCTGCGCCGAGGATGGTCAAGCTGCCTCGCAGTGGTAAGGGGATTAAATGTACGACTATTCAAAAGCTTAAATAGCAAAAGGAGTCCCTTATGCACTCAGCGAAACCATAAGGGATCAATGTTTTCAAGCCCACAGCGTTCTTGATACGACAGATTACGGTGCTCCAACGATAAAATTCTTTTTGTGAAGAAGTGCTGGACCGATTCTATTTTCTTCCGTTCGCTAGCGCCCAGAAGGCTAAATAGAAACGAGCAGTATGCTTGGCCAGGCCTAACGTACATTTTATATGCTGGTAGATGCTGGAGGGTTAGGAGGTTTTCCAACTTTATTGATGTTTTTCTTTTTGGAACTTAAGTTTGGAGCATACTTAGACTTGCCCAAGTTATTGATAAGTTTAGTAGATTGAACAGCTGAAACCGGAGTTGATAGCGTGGAATGGGAACGAGGCGGACTTGACCAAGTTTTGTGGACTAAGTCAACAGTAGGAATACAAGGAAAACTACTTTGAAACGGAGAAGCAGTCAGTCTTGGCACTTTCGACAGAGTTACTGACATTAAAGGCGGGCTTACGACATGGCTGATAGCTACTGCGTTTGAAATTCCTATTCTCGAGGACGAAGGCGTTAATGGATTCGTTGATAGAAAAGCGGTAGTTGAAGCTATGGAGGTTTTTGAACCTTCTTTAATTTCTTTATTTCCTTAATTTATTTAGTCTTGGTAAAAGAAATTGGGGAATGGTGGATATCGAAGCGTAAGGCTTGACGATTTTAGTTGGCACAAATTCTATGATTTTATTTGAAACGTCCGACATGAATTCACAAAGACTTGCTGTGTCTTTCATGGGGGAAAGATATTGCCCGTCCAGTGAGTCAAAAAGTTGTTAATTAAGCTAATATCTGCAATGTCAAAAGCGTGATAGGTATGAACGGCGCTAGCCTTTTTTGAAAAGACAATCGGAAAGCAACAGTGAATTGATGTGTGGTCACTTTGGAAGAGGTCCTGCTTAAAAGCAACGAAGAGGGAGCAATGCTGTTTGTGAAAATCAGGTCTAAAATATGATTGTCTCTCGTTGAAGAAGGAACCAGCTGAGACGAATTAGAAAAATTAATGGTATCTAGGAAAGGCTGAAATCTGGGTGGACAAAATTTTGAAAGATAGTCAATTTCAGTAAAATTAAAATCTCCAGCGGTTATTTTAATGTCATAATTGAACTCCGAAACCAATTTAAAATTTCACAATGTTGTGCATCTTCATTGACCTCAGTGTTTTAGACGGGGTTGCAAAAATTATAGGTAGGCTAAAAACATGAAATTGAATCAATATGTCGTGGGCTAAATGAAGTAGAAAGTAAAGTGGATGGGCTATCCGAACTGAACATCTGAGGAGATGGATTAAGTGGTGCGTTGAGGTTAGTGGAAAAAGGACCCGATTTGTGAATTGTAGGATGAGAAGTTTATGATATATTTAACAGGATAGACCCATTTCTTCGCTCTATTGGTGTAAGATCTTGACAAATAAAACATATTTTCCTTTCCAAATAGCGCTAAGTGTGACCTCGTTGAACAAAGATTGAGTCCACCTCAATTGCTGAAAATAATTTAACTAAGATAGGAGGATTTCTGCTACGCGAAGAGAAGCGTTTTGCTTCCACTATTTTGTAGTTGAAACCACCCGAGTGCAAAAAACCCCATAGCAATGTCAACTTGTCGCCTGTTTATGGTAGCATTTTGTATAAAAAGAAGCGTGTGGCCAACTAGGTCAATGTGGGTAGAGAAGTTGCGTGTGCTGTGTGGACATTGAAGGCGGACGCGTCGACTGTATGTCGGACAACAGACACTGGTGCCCTAGTCTCCATGCGATTTATTTGCAATTGAACGAGCAGGCTTGTGCGTGAGGTGAAGGTGCAGCAGCAGTGAAGACAGGATATGTCGAGAGATGCAAAGTAATTAGTGATGGTGGTGCTCTTGTTGTGGTCGTTTATGGTGGTGTTGGTCGCGCTTTCGGGCGGGTTCGGGAGGGACGTGCTGATGGGTGCGCAATATTTGTTATGTGTGCCGGCATCGCGAAGGATTCCACTATCATCTAGGTACATGTAATCGAATACGCTTATGCGGTTACAGAATTCGTGAGGGCAAAAAGGGCAGTAAGAGCAGTAAAGGCGGAGTCTCCCCTCTGTGTTGCTGCTCCAGGCACTAGTTCGCCAGTTTCTGAGTGATGGATTCACGAATGACCGACTAGGCCAACGCGTGAGTTGAATGTGCGTGTTGGTTTTGGGGTGGTGGTGCCGGTTGAGAAAGCAGGTGACGGTAGTTGGAGGTGGTCTAATTGGTGATGGGACTTGGGAAGTGGTGCCAGTGGTGATCGTCACTGTGATCAACCCTGGGGTTTGCGGGAGGGAAGATGATGCCAATTCTCGAGGGTGGCGGGCATCGGCAGAGCACTCTCTGGTGGTGGGGGCTGTCCTCATCGTGGTTTTCCGATCAGGAATGGCAGAATGGTTGTTCGTTGACGCAAAATTTTATGCTGTCAGATTGTTATTGCATTGCATCCGAAGGTGCTTACCCAGGAACAGTCGCTTGCAGAGGGTGCGTTGCAGCGTGGGCATGTTAGGAGGGCTTGAACATTGGGAGTGTTGATCTGGGCGCTAGTAACTTAAAAGCCTCCCTTTTGGCCTTTGTGGTGGTCATCTAGCTAGCTTCATAGATTGCTACGCCAGTCTTCACAGCTCTACTCCAGGCTGGTCTTTCCTGATTCCAGGTCGTTTAGTTTTTTGCTTTTCATCCATTCTCACCAGTTGGCTGCCCCATCGCAGTTGCACTTGCCTCAACATCGCCTCGATGCTGTGGATTCCAGTCCGCTCCAGGACTTCCATGGCCAGGATCCTGTCTTGCCGCTGCGATGGAATTGATTCTGCTCCCTAGTTTGGATGGAGTAGATGTTACAGGTTTCCGTTCCAAAAAGGAGGGTCATCAAAATGACGGTCGCGTAAAACTTCAATTTTTTGTTCAGTTTTTCGTCGTGGCGATTCCAAATGGAGACTTGCAGCTGGCCGATTAACTGACTGGCTTTGGAGATTCGTTGAGCAACCTCATCTTCGATTCTGATTTAACATGATTATGTGCTTTCTAGATAAGAGAATTTGTGCAGTTTTTTTGTTTGGAGCATTGCTCTCCACGTTGGGTGGCGGTGGGTGCATGACCACCGTTTTGCCACGTTGATTGTTAGGCTGAAATTGGTGCAGCCAGGCGTGACGATATTCATACTCATTTGCATGTCCTCTCCGTCGCGTTGTTGAGTTAACAGTCGTCCACAAAGAGCAGGTCATGGACTGTAGTCCTAGGCATACACCGGACATTGAGAAGTTTCCCGACAGTACTGTATACAATGCGGATTCCAGGGCGCTCACCATGGTAGGCTTCCATCAGCATGGCAGAGAACATGTGATTTAAGAAGTTGGGAGCCAGCACGCAGCCTTGATACACTCATTTTATCCCTTCGAATGCTTCGGAGACCATTCCGTTTTCAGTGACGCACGTCATCATCCAGTCGTGGAGCTGACGCAGGAAACATAATTTCTGTGTGATTTTCCACACTCAATTGCCATTAACCGCTTCGAAAACTTTCTTCAGATCCACGAAGTTCGTGTATATGTGTGTTCGTATATCCTGGTACATTTCTTGTACCTGACGCGTGGTTAATATCCTGCCATTTGTTCCACTGTGCCGTCAGAAGAAAAATAATTTCCAGGAGCGATTATTGCTGAAGGTGGGCATTCAGACGATTTATTTAACTAATAATTAAATTTGATGCCAGTCTACAAGCGATTTCAAAAGAAACGTACAGTGGGGATCAGACTAGCGGTGAAAAAAACACCTGAAGGAATATGGTTTCTGGTGTTTTCCCGACTTCGGTTCATTTAGCTGGAAAAAAAATTTTGCCCATGCAGTATGTTTTCAGTTTCCCTACCTTTTCAAAGAATACACATCAATAAATCAGCTCCGATTTATTGTTTGAAAACCTTGTTCATTGAGGGCCGACCAAGCATGTGTGGCAACGGTAGACGGGATGTTTAGCTTTGTCAGCCAATGCGACGAACCAAATTCCTTTCTTCCTGACCATGTTTTTCCACAAGACCCTTGGGGTTGAGGAGAGATAGATTGTGTGGTAGATATTTCGGAAGTTTACCATCAGTTTAAACGAATTCATGCGTGATTCACCGTACTTACACACGCCACGCTAATAGGCAATTAGTAAATATTGTTGATAATGACGAAAGAACTGTCATTTTATACGCCAACCACCCGGCTAATCACATCGATGGACATACTGCATATTTCTGCTTCACCCCATTCTGACATCCATGTCTACGCAATGGCTTCGCACTAACTTATTTAGCACGACGGCCACCTCATAGTAACCGCCCTCGACCGGCGTGTTAATGCAGATGAGGATGTCGACGTGTGTTTGTCTTCACGCCCAGTATTCCCTGAATTAATCCAAAAAGTCCCTCCCTAACATAAACAAATTTACGCGCAACTCACGACTGTGGCTTCGGTCCTGAGATGAATTTTGTCACGTGTGGCGAGTTAGATATCCTCCAAGATGGTCAGAAAAAGATAACCGTCTGCCGATTCTGGCTGATCACCCATAGATACAGTGACAGACTGGTGGAAATTGGTATGAAGCGCATTCATGCTTACCTAAATGGCCAATCTATTCGAATAAATAGTTCGCATAAGAACAAACGCCACAATGAGGTACATGTGGCCAGTCGTTATATTCTCGATAGCCAGACGGCTGGACTCCACGCAGTGAGATAACGATTAATAATGTGATTTGCCTGAGAAGGCAGCTACGAAATTTGTAGTCATTAATAAAGACAAAAATTATAATGTGGAATCAACACGGACAAACTTAAGGAGCTACCTGTCTGGGATTCTGTAGCTGCTGCAGACATCAGAAAAGCTCCTAATTGCCTGCCAACGGGTATCAAATAACATAATCAGCCAATATTCATATTAAACGTCTCTATATCATAACTTATAATGTTAAAGTTTTTGTAGTTACGTTTAGAAGAGAACGGTAACGCCAAAGACGAAAGAGATTGGAATGGCCATTGCCTAGCTATTTACAGTCATTAGGCAGATTGGCCACTGTCCGGCTGCTGTAGGCAGTTGAGATCTAGCATCTTAACCAAGCGGGACGAGTAACTCACGTAATTGATCGGGAGCGCTCATACGCGAATAACATATGTGCTCGTCGATATTGCAGCATATGGCTCTGTAGCTTGTATGCACGAATAGATGATCATTTAATTAATAATGTGTGTTGAACTGCACGTTACCCGTCACTAAACCTTGGCCTGTTTTCGAATGAAACTTTTACCGAGTTTCTAAGTTTGTAGCTTCCGTTTGGTTTCATTTGAATAATAGCAAAATGCATGGTGTTTCGAGAGTCATCAGGGTGCTGATTGGTCATTTGCAACTGCAAGCCCCTGAATTTTGAATAAAAAAGCATTCTAAGTGCTCCTCAGTGTCTCGAGTAGAGAAAATTCCTAAAAAAGCGTCAAAATTTGGCCATTAACCAAAGTAAATGGAGGAGTACATCACGAACCCAGAATAAATGATGACGTTACACTTTGTTTAAAGTCAGCTTATTGTCGATTTGGCTACTTTTCAAACTAGCGTGCGGGCAGGATGGTGGGTTCTTGTCTTTACGTTCGAGTTATGATTTTTACAGGCCACCTTAATGATCCCAGAAAAGTTTCAACACATCCTTCGTGTTATGAACACAAATATTGATGGCCAACGGAAAATATCGTTTGCCATTACCGCGATTAAGGGTGTTGGCCGGAGATATGCCGTTGTGGTTTGTAAAAAGGCCGATATCGATATCCGTAAACGCGCTGGTGAGTTGACAGAAGATGAAGTTGAAAAGCTCGTCACTGTTATGAGCAATCCCCGCCAGTACAAAATCCCGGATTGGTTTTTGAATAGGCAGAAGGATGTAGAGGATGGCAAACACAGTCAGCTTATGTCGCAGGCTCTGGATACCAAGCTTCGTGAGGATCTCGAGCGCCTGAAGAAAATCCGCGCCCACCGTGGCCTCCGACATTATTGGGGGTGGGTTTAACCTGTTTATCTTCAAATTTGATGCTTCGCATCTAAATTATGTAAATTCCTGGCGACCTAGTCATAACCCTAGTGGCTAAGTGGTAACAAATGTGCCTTCTCTAGTCGATTTTTGCTTCAGGTGGCAAACAGCCATATCATCAGCCCCCAACCATGTTGATTCCTGCAGTACGTAAGCTCAGGCATTTTCAGCGTACTTGTGTGCGTGTCCTCATATCCGCCCGTGAGGCGGCTGCGCCGTACGAAAATCTTCGACGAAGCAAAAATAGATATTCCTCAGGCTTCCCAAGTGAGGCCTCAGCCGTCACGACAGGGTGAGTCGGAGCGATAGCAGCGCCCCGTCCACTGCGTTCTGCGGGTAAAGAGGGATGTGCACTAAGAGCGCGAAGAAAACTAAAGCTAAAATGTATAATTTTTCTCCACGCAGTCAGCACATCGTGTCTGACCATTTTCCGAAATTTTGCTCGTTGCAGTTCTGTTGTAACGTAGGGTTCCGATCCTGTTACCCAGGAAAGTCGGTGACCATTCTACAGCCCTGTGGGTTTCCCCCCTTCATATATGTACAGTGTCGGTACCGGCGTAAGCCGTCTCAGTCATATCTGAGCTGTATTGTCTCGCTACCCCGCAATGAAGCATTTCAATTCCCGGCTTAGTTACGTCTAATTCACACGTTCAAGCACTCGTAAGCTAATATTTTTCCTGTTACGGCTGCGATCATGTTCGATATAGCCGGCCCCTATGTCGCGTATTGTACCTCCACGCGTGACAATTCGCGGCAGCAGACCTGGATACCTCAACCCATTCTTTTCTCCAGCGACGAACGCCGAATAGCAAAGGTCCAAGCACCGCAGGCCTCTTGTCTCTGGTTTTCTTTTAACGTGATCAAGTTGACTGCAAGTGGAAATTTTTGTGTGTATCCTTCTAGCTGGACTGATCTGTTGCACTTCAGGGTCTCGTTTTTAACCCTATATCATTTCGTCAGGGCTTTAGACTCGGCCCTTTTCTCAAAAAGCTTGACATTCATTTAGTACACATGGCATTTCAGCAGTAGACCAATCTCGACTATAACTTTTAATTTTCCCTTTTAGTCTCCGCGTTCGTGGTCAGCATACGAAGACCACTGGTCGTCGTGGACGTACTGTCGGTGTGTCTAAGAAGAAGTAGAATGCTACAATAAAGTTTTCACAGGCAATTAATTCCTTCTAGCAGTGAACATATGATTCTCGGCATTTCTTGCTCCGGTTTTGCTTAAGCTTGTCGCATTTGTGGCTTTACTTTCATTCCACCTCGTTTGTTGGCTATGCACCGTTCCTTGTATACGTAATAGGCGCGTCTTTGCAAGTTTTCCTATCACGGCAAGGCTTAAAAATGGGATTAGGTTCCAGCCAGATTGCCATCTTCTCGAAGCCTCTACTCAGTTCGGCATCTCTTGCTGCTTTTCCTTTCCGCATCTTAAGTAAAAAATTTATTTTAGGATTCAAGGTCTTCAAGTGGTCCAAATTTACATCAAGTAGAATGCAAAGAGCCCTGATGCCGCATATTTCAGCTGAATGAAAATCCTTTTTATACTGATGAATAAGGCATTGCAAAACGAATGAAAGCATGTACCGGGGTAGGTGACTTCGTTGACAATTTAGTTTGAATCAAGCCCTAGCCAGGCTGGGAACTTAAGCACTTGTTATGCCCTACGCTCTCTTTAGTCACGTCTCGACTGCAGGCGTCCTCTTCGCGTTTTATAATTTGTCGCCCGGTGAGCTGCTATATTCGCTTTCGATATTTTAATGGTCACATGCGACTTGCTAGAACAGGGTACATCCTGTCACCTGAACCCCATTGGATGCTTATCGTTCAGCTGCCCAAATTACATGGACTGACACTAGCCGTTCCACCTCGAGGTTTGGTTCCTGTCGCTGACCACGGATCTTATAGGACATGAAATACATAAGAATTCGGAAATAACTCGTAAGCGACGCAGTGACTGGTACGTAAAATTTTCGTGGTAGATGTTCTCTGCCAGTTTTTGTGGGGTTAACTGCGAAGATAAATGCCTGTAAAATACGCTTGTATCTTACGCAAGATATAAAAATGTCAGTTTTTCCTACGAATAATAAGCGCTTTTTCGAAAGTTTGTTGATGATGCTATCCTACTCTGGTAAAGGTAGCTATTGTCATGTGGTCAGTGGTAGGTGTGATTATTTGTCCCTACCCACTAAAGCGCTTCGGTAGGCTTCTGCACACGGTTAGAACTGTCTGGGTCTTGAGCAGGTAAATAAGGTAAACCCAGTCGGCTCACACGTTGGGATCCGTTAGTTTTTCCACTCGGTTCACTCACAATTTCGTTCTCGGAAATCATTAATCTATCGACCTGTTTTCCACATATTAGTGCAGTTGACTCCTCTTTCTGGAGTGTCTTCTCAGCTGTCACATTCGATTTCGCTGGAAGTTCGGTAATGTGCACGACCGCCCACAATGTGGTTTGTAGGTCTAACACAGGTCTTGGGGAATTAGCCGGGTTCGCTCGTTTCGGGTTGAACTAATCACTTGCCGTTACTCGACGATTGCAGTTTGAATCGGCGAGGGTAGCTCACCGAGGGGACATCCGGTTCGATAGGAAACAAAGGCTTCTTTTTCGGCTCACATCCGTTCCGTACACTTACCTCAGATGACTACGAGGTCGGTAAAGGGTCCTCTGGACGCACCCCCTGCATTTTGATCGTGTTTATGACGACATAGTTGTCGACCCAAGCGGTCTTGCGTTACAGGGTCACAGTATGTTGAATGGATGCCGCTCATTGCTACTGGCTATCGACAGACTGGAGCGAATTCAAGCCATATGCGACACCTCCCCGTGCGTCGACTCACCACACCTGCCCGTGTTGGCTATTTGTCCCTTGAAATCCACCAGTCAGCTGGGCCGGTAGACGTGCCAGTCCATCCCTATCTCAGCATTTGGGTCCCTGTTCTTCACTGGCACCGAGGACCCGACCCGAATAGACCTCGGCGTCGACTGTAATAACTATCCTAAGTCAGAAGTTGGCAGGGAGTTTGACCGTGGAGATGTGATAACGAAGCTCAAGTGGCCGCTGGCGGGCACAAACCTCAATGAGTGACTGGCGTGGCCATCCCACCGGGGGGGGGGGGGGCATTAGCGCTGCGCCAGATGACGGGGGTATGTGCCGGCGGCGTGTTCGCCATGAAGTGGTGTGTTATTGCCGGCGGTGTTCTACCGTAGGTTTTCGTGGAGGCGCATGTGGCCTAATAGGCCCGTGCGGTGTGTGCGTGCGGACAATTGAGGTGGGTGGGGTGGACATGTTGGCGCCACTGGCTGGTTCACCTATCTGTGATATGGATTCGAAAGTGATCGACTAGGCTGTTGCGTGATGTGCATGCGCGGTAACAGTGAAGGGTGGGATACGTTGGGGCCGTAGAGTCGTTTGCGGTACCGAGGCTGCTAGTTACTGTCGCCCTGGTGGATGGATAATTGTTAGTGCTCGAGATAGTAGAGATGCAAAGCATCGTACATCTACGATAGATGGATGCTGATGAGCAGTCGTTGGCACCAAGAATCTTCACCGACGGTTATAGCAAGGAACAAATAGTAGGCTTTTACCACCGATCCTTTTCGATGAGACAATGGAAGGTGTTCTTTTGAACCGAGGACTGCCGTGTTCGACGTTCATGTGGTCTTATTTTCTGCGAAGTTGGTGAGAACTCACCAACTGACAGGACGGCGATACCGAATACGAGTGGCCAAGAAATCAGCTTCCGAATCGCAATTAGTACTGGGTTCTTCGTCGTCCTGGGCTGGTAGTTGAAGCGGTCCACCATACTGACACCGGCCTTGGTGACGTGCTGTCCTTCGAATAGGTTTACGTTGTGAGACCTTCGATGAGTCAAGATTTGATTGCTCATTATGTCATTACTGGCAAAGCAGAGGTAGCTCAAGTTAAATTGAAGAACTTACGGTCTAGGATTCAAGGGTCATGGTTGACTCGGGCCTTCGTGGAATAGGTGAACGTAAGCGACTGCTATCAAACAATGACCGTAGTAAGTGTACAGCAGCCTATAGAGGCTACGTCAGTGAATAATCGTTGGGCTGGCGACCTTAAAAGGAACTGCACACATGTGTCTGTCAACGCAGCCCTACAACGATGGAAAACTTAAATTTCTAAAAACGCGTATTATTGTTCTCCGAACTTTCTGTTCGGTTGTCTGGTGTGAGTTTGGAGGTGCCGCTAAATAGGATTTCTGCGCTTTGATCGTGAGAAACGTCGATGGAAGGGCCTTTCCTGAGCTGCTGCTTCGTACACTATTATAGGAGTAGCTCGGCCGAGACCAGTACTCGTATTTTGATATAACCCCACTCATTGATCTTTTGAAGGAGACGCGTCGAGTTCTCTCTGCCTGTTGAAGTACTGGTTAATTTACTTTTCCCATCCGTCTAATATCGTAGAGGCCTTTAGAATCTTTCCTGACTGGAAGCCGAGGAGGCACCTTACCCGTTAGCTTGGCTGCTGACTACCCTGGGCGTCCGCAGGTGTCAAATAGTGGAACGGCCATCGGCAAAGGCTACTTGTGACGTAAGCAGACTTGTGTTCAGCGAATTAGCAGTCGCAAACCTGCGCTGACAATGCTACCAGGCACTAAGAGCTGACATACCAACAGCCATATACAATGTCACAAAGCCCGATGACGGCACTGTGCTATGCAGGCCGTGAACCACCATTAAATGAGCTTTGCTACCATCGCTGACTTGTGGTTACGTTCTTGAGCCATATCGCTAGGCATACAACCTCAAAAAATCTGAGACTGTTGCGGAACCGCCTGTACTCAAACTCCCCACGGAACTTCACGAAGATGTCTGATTACGAAAAGTGACGCACTACGTAACTGTGGTCCAGTGGTGCGCGCGAATAGTATGTGAGTTGCGCTGCTCAATCGGAAAAGGCGACTTTGGAAAGTGCAAACTTTCCTGTACCCTGGTACCCAAAGTCTGACGGTGCGCAGTCTTCCTCAGCACGACATGGACAGTTGCTGTCTGTCTGAAGTCTGAATCTTCGATCAAGGTGCTCGGGAAATGAAGGTTCCTGGAGTCAAATCACCCAGTACCATCGCAGTCCCCGCAACTGTTCTGGTGGACACGGTTTGGCCATCACCCTCCCACAGCAAGCGGACTGTGCAGGACTTGCGTGGGAACCAGTCAGTGATCAGATTGCCTAGGTGCGATCGAATGGTCGCTTAACGAACATCTATGTCGTCTCCGTGCACGCAACAACCTTAACTGCAGAGCAGCCAGATAAAGAAAATTTCTACATTTTATTTATAATTACTATTTTAAAGTTGCGAAAATTCCCATTAAAAGATTCAAAATACGACTTGGCGAACATACGCGCTGCTTTCGATAACCTCTTCAAGCCAGTACAGTTATAGGGAAACGCTGGAACGTAGTAGAAATGTAAAACATGAAATCGATAATGTTCGTCCGTTTGTGTGGGTTATGTGAGAGGTGTGCATAGGGGAAGCATGATAAGAATCAGTGTGATAGGCGGCAGTGGGTGTTTGGTAGAGCCGTTTTAGGGGAAAGGAGAGGACAAAGATGGCGCGGGGGAATGTCTGTAGTTAAGCGACCGTTGGCCAAGCTAAGCGTGGAGCTTGTATGAGGTTCTTTTCTGCGCACAAGACCGGCTTATTCAACCTAATAGCAGTCCCTTCTGTTGCTGCTAGTAGACGTTGACCCAGTGGCTTGGGGTAGTTTGATGGGACCTTGTTAAATTACACGGTAAGCTTCGCTGGGGTCCACAATATGTCCGGTGTCAACAAGATATGCAAGGATGGCGCTTTTTATGCTCTTGACTTCCCCTTTGTTCAACCATGCTGGGAGGTGTTCTCTTATTCCTTTGGATAGGCACCGTCTCGTGCGACCAATATAACTTGCTCCACAGGAGCAAGTAAATGAGTAAATGCACATGGAAGTGGTATGAGCCAGCAACCTATCCTTACCTTCACCTCGTAAAAGAGGATTGGTTGAGAACACTATCTGAAGTCTCGCTGCTGGGAACTTTTTGTAACGGCTTGGTTTAGGTGTCTTCTCAGCAGTTCACTAGCCGCCTTCCCTTGAAAGGGCACTTTGAGGAATAGAGTTTTCTTTTCTACAGTAAGCTCAACAGGTTTCACCGTTCTTGCGACAAGATGCTTTACAATAAACCGATCAGGGTGTCCGTTCTCTCGAATTAGGTTCTTGATCTTCCCAAGCTCCTCCTCGATACTCTGCTGAGCAAATTTTTCTAGCCCTTCGCGCTAAGCAGCGGACTAGGTTGCGTTTCTGTTGGAGAGGTACGAACTGCCAAAGTTCGTATATTGCCCAGACCAGGTTTTCTTTCGATAAACACTCCTTCGGATGCTGCCGTCGCGTCTTCTGCTTAGAAGGACGTCTAAGAAAAGGAGAGAACCTGCTCTTTCCATCTCCAACGTGAATTTGATCAACGGATGTGCTTGGTTTATGGTGTTTAAGAGTTCGTCTACATTCGTTTCTTCTCTGATAATTGCAAAGATTTCGTCGATGTATCGGCCGTAGTGTCTTAGCTTATTGATCTGTTCGCTTAGCTGAAGTTTCTCCAGCTTGCCCATAAAGACATCGGCTAGGAGAGGGCCAAGTGGCGAGCCCATAGCAACGCCGTCTATTTGTCTGTATAGCTGGTTGTCAAAAAGGAATTGCACCTTTACCGTGCATCTTAGTAATAATTCTTTCAGTGCATTTGTCGGTATTCCTATTTCTTGCTCACGTGTCGATAGGAATTCACAGAGGTAATCGACTGTCTCAGTGACAGGGACGTTTGTAACGTGTGATAAGACTTCCAAAGATAGCATCCTCATGCCGTTTAAGTTATGGTCGTTGACGTCTTCAATAAATTCGAAGGTATCTCGGTAGCTAGGTGGCGCTAGCTGACGTTATACAGGCTTTAGTTTCTCTGCTAAGCACTTTGCTATTGCATGATAATGAGAGTTTTGCATGTCTAAAATCGGACGAAGTGGCAAGCCTTCCTTGTGGATCTTCGGTAGACCATACAGTCGAGGGATGTGTGTACCTACTGGTCTGAGGCGTTCTAGGTCACAGTCGCTTAGAAAACCACCTGTATGGAGTCTTTTTAAACAGTCAGTCAATTGTGCCTCTACTTCATCGGTGCAATCCTTTTTCTTTATGTACTTCCCTAAATTTCTTTTGGTTGGATTTTATGGAGTGCATCTTCGTTTCATAGTTTAATCTGTTCATTATAACGATGCCTGTTCCTTTATCCGGTCTTGTTATCAGGATATCTTGGTTCGCTTGAAGCTATTTCAACTTCTCTACGTGTGATTTTGTTAGCAGTCCCCGAAGTTGCGGTCTCTTGTTCAATTACTGATAACTAGAATTCACCAGAGTTTATTTAGTGTTGAACGCTCTCTGTGGAGACGGGCTTTAGGTCGTAAGTTTGGTTCCAGAGATTCTCGAATTGAGTTTCTATGATTGACTAAGCTTTCGACGAGGCAAGCAAAATTTTGGACCTAGGGACAATACTTCGAGCCACGTTTTATCGAGTGCCTTGGAGGAATGGTTTTGGACGTACCGATCGGGTTCTTTACTTTAAAAACTTTCTCGCCGTGATCTGCTGATTGCTTCCAAAAACTGGAATGCTCGGACGAATGTCGGTAACTTTTCGAATAGTTGTCTTATTGGCCGCTTTGGGTTTACCTCTCAATGCAACAATGAAGAGAGAATATGGATCCTGGCTGATCAAGACCAACTGTTTGGCACAAACGCTTCGAGGATCGCCAAAAAATTTGCCATCTCGGTATTAAAAAGACGGCCACACGGCCAGTTAGCTCGACGACATCCTAGTCAGTTCAAGGTTCCGCAACTGGGTTCACCATAGCAGATTGATGCGTAGTACCTAAACTGGCAATGCCCATCTGTCGGACCGTGTTCTCGTTTTCCCTCGCCTGGAAGTTTGCCTCTCATCAGCACCCAAAATATCACGTGTAAGACGCCTTGATGTCACAAAATTTCAATAATCCAGCGCTGCTGAGGCCCTGAGCACAGAAATCGGGTCCTGTTTTACGACCCGAGCCGACGGAGAAGGCAGTGACCAATGGTCATCACTGAAGATAAAAGCCTATGGGGCAGTTGGGAAAATTATTGTATTAACCTAGCGGTGCCTCATTGACTGGATCGGCGGAAGAACCCTGCAGTTGTCTTCCCAGACTGCTTGAGGCAGGTTCCTCAACGATAATTTCTTTCACCAACTCCGGACAATGACGACAAAGTTGGCTAGGGATGACCGGGGGAAATATTGAGCTGATATAGCCTCCTAATGAAGCAGGCCTTAAACGTTGGTGGCTCTCGAGAACTCCACCAAATTATCCGCCAAGCCAAGGGTAAGCCCCTTGCATTGAATGATTCAGTTTGCCAGGTGAATAGCGGCTTTACTGCTGACAACTCGGCCAAGGTCGATCGTTGGTGTGAGCTTTCTGAGCGTCTTCTAAACTTCGATGCCTAACATAGCCCACCAGTTTTTTTCTCGGCAGTGAAGTTTTATCCGTTTCCAGTATATGCAGTGTCACACGACCCCCTTCTAAGGGAGAATTCGCCGATGCTATAAGGAGGCAACATAAAAATAAGGCATCCAGAAAGGATGATACTTCATCTGAAATCTGCACGTCTTTTGTGTACAGTCTGGCACCCTCATTACACTGAGTGATTAAGCAAGCGTGGAGAGATGAGATTACTCCTGATTATAGGGAATCGGGAAACCTTGTGCCTCTCTTCAAAAATGTAGATAAGGCAAAGTGCGAGAAATACCGCGGCATACGCCTCATCAACACTAGTGTGAAGGTCTACAATGTTGTACTCAAGCGATTTCCAGGTGTGTGTGACTCGAGGACGAGACCAACCTAACCGGGTTTTGAGCTGAGCTTGGATGTGAGGGCCAGAAGCACATTCCCGACTTCAGCTTTGTGGGTAAGGATGCCTTGTATGGCTGCCTAAACAAGACAAGTGAAAAGGAATCGCCCAAATAGATGCAGCTTTGCGCCAACTTCCAAGAAAATTATGTCTTGGATAAAGGTGAGGGTTAGGGTTAAGTTTAGGATTAGATTAAAATTTGAGTTTAAGGTCAGCTTTGGGGTTAGGGTCATAATTAGACCGGGGGTTAAGCTTACTATCGTGTTAAATGTATGGTTTAGCGTAGGACTAGAGTTAAGGTTAAGGTGGGAGTTTAGTTTTACGTTGGGGGTAGTGTTAGCATGAAGACACGGGTGTATTTACCCTTTCTGAAATTCACCATAACGCCACCTATTTTAAGCAGACGAGGCGGTTGCTATTCCAGTGTCCTGTTTAGGCGGCCATACAAGGCATCCCTAACCCGGCTTTGGATGCCAACAACTGACGGCTCTCGGCTTCGTTGAACTTTCCGCAGCGTTTAATTCTGTCTGTCGTGTCCCTGTCGCGTGTAAAAGGATTACATGCTGTGATGGCAGCAAATCATCACCAGGATAAAGTCCTATTACAACTCCACCACTGCGGAAGCTCGGGTAAATAACAATCTGCCCTATCCGATCTGCCATTCGGTAGGGTTTATGTTGTTGCCTATTCTGTGCAACTACCTCATTGACAGGATTCTCTGAAGGGTCTTAAAAAGTCTTGATGATGTTGAGTTTGCACCGGGACACCAGCGGAATGACTTCAATAACGCTGACGGTATCATCTTACTAGCCTCAAGCTTTGGTTATATACAGTCTGTGGCATCCCGTATGAATGAAGTCACTACATCGTCGGTTTATTCATAAAAGCTGGAAAAGCCAGTGTTTTCAAGCTGTATCCCTGGCCAGGGGAAGGCAGTCCTCGAGATTAAGAGCTAGCGTAGTGAAGAAGTATGCAGTCAACTATCTCGGCGGTGAGGTTGCTTCTGATTGGACATGGCAAAGGCGACATCTTTTCCAGAATCGATGCTGCTCTTCGGGTTTTCTCAATCCTTAGAAAGTGTCTATGGACGCTATGCGACCCCAGCATCACGACAAAGATCCGCATGTACCATGCATCCGTCCAGTTAGTCCTTTACTGTTCCGAATGCTTGACTGTGCATGTGAGAGATGAGCGAAAACTGAAATACTTGACCATCGTTGCTAGAGGACTATATTTCAAATGAATTACATCGACTTCGTTTAAACATCGTGAGGATACCTCGAGCCGTCGAAGCAGGACGACTGAGGTCGTTTGGGCACGCTCTTCGTCTCAAGAGCTAATTTTTCATGCCCTCGATCCGGCGCCTTTGCCCACACGGAGGCGTCGAAGAGATGGTCATTACAACACCTGGTTTGACACGGTTCGTCAGGACACGGAAGTAGTTCTTGGACCTTTAGTATTCGCACTCCGTCTTTAGAGAAGGTAATGAACGGATCTAGTCAGACTGTGTATAAGTAAGACTTTATCCCATCCAGCAGGATTCCGCGCTTGGCGTGGATTTGCGTACCCGATATTCACACTGGGGCGCGCAACTTCAGTCAGCTACCAAAACGGACGCCCATCTGCTTTGTTGACTTTTCTGCAGCATTTATTCCGTCTATTATGAACCCCTGTGGCGGACAATGAAAGTAAATTGTGTGTTGGCCTTTTATCACGTCATCAATGCGAGAGTTCTGGTCCATAATGATCTGTCTGAACTCTTTAACTCGACATAGGGTTCCTAAAGAAGGTGGTAAGGTAGAGTTCACCGTTCTTGACAATTCTCATTTACAAATCATTAAACAGTGAACCATGGGAAAAATCCGGGAACGTAAAACAACGCCCGTAACAACTATTGCACATGGTAATCACGCGTGCGATCCTGGGTGCCATATGTCAGAATCACCTCTGGAGTCATGGATCCTATTGTCCGTACTCAAAGATTGGTGTCGAACACCAATAGAGGGCCTCAAGGCACCTTTAAGATTTGTACACCAGGGGCCCATTAGATTCAGTTTTTATCCTGTCGTTACATTTCATACCCTGACCATCCTGAAAACTAGATACTAGTTCCTATTTGTTTTAGATTTCCGCGATGAAAAACCCTTAATTTCCATTCGATTAGCCATTTTCTAAATTAAGACGTCTTATCGTGTTTTTCATTTCTGACCTCAGCTCGGCCAAATTCATGGCTCTCACTCTTATTCGCTCGAAACGTAACATTTTGAAGATAATTTAGTGGGCCGACCGCTAAACTTGAATATCAGTGTAATGGAGAAGGTAGAAAAAAACTAAAAAACACCAAAAGTATTTGCATTGTATAGCAAGAATATCGCTCGAATGCATATTTTCAAGGATTCGTGCTCGGCTCGTTGAATTTATGCCGAAATGATCATCCTCATCTAATTTGTCTTTGTTGATACTCATTCCTGCAGTACTGAAAAGTCGTTTGAAACTGCATGAAATTTACATAAAAATCAGCCTTTTGCCTAACCATCTCACTTTTAAGGAAGCTTTACCACAGCGAATGCAACCGAGAATTTGTGTCTGTGCAACTGGGGTGTGGGGCCCTTGCTATTTCCTTATTATGTGTACGCTATTTTTTCACTATATGGGCTACTGCAGACAAATAAGTAGGCAGTTCTATCTAACTAATTTAATGTTGTCTGGGTCTGCCTTTGAGAAGGGTACCGCACTTACTAGGTTTGCTTCTAAAATGGTTTAAGGCAGTCCTAGTCTCTTACTGTTTGAATTAAGCAGACCACCAGAATTTGAATCTTGAAAGCCATCCTGCAGCCAGGTGTCTCCTTGATGCCGAAACCGAGAACATATTTTGGAGCCGAACGGGGAATTTCAGGTTCTTCTACTTCAACTTCCTTGCGAGGATTCTGTTAGTGACAGGAATTAATCTCGAAAATTCGGGTCTTTGGTGTATTTTAACGTGCTCAGAATACTTGTAATGCAGAAGCACCTTGTTTGCAGACAAAAGGTAGGATTTATGGTACAGGAACACGTAGATGCTCTTAGACAAATGCCTCAGCATGAACTAGGAATCCTTGAAAATGGACAGAATCACGGGCATGGATTGAGGTCCTAACGGTAACCTTTAAATCCAATAGAATTTGAGAACTTAATGCGGAAAGGAATTGTGCAAAACAGGAATGCACAGGAACAGGGTTACTAGCGCCAATTTCTTTCTCTGTGTCCTTACTCCCACAGCCTGTTGAGGGTTCGCAGTAGTCCCGTGGGACACCACATCCGACAATAAGTCGTTGCGAGTGAAGTCATCCACTGCGAGTACTAAGGAGTGGACGCAGTATCGTTGGCTTACACGTGAACTAGTTTTTTATGAGGTAGACTTGCGCACATTCCACCGCCTTACCCGCCTTGGTCCTAAGACAAGACAATGGGAAGTGGACGCGAGCGCAGTGGTTAGCGAAGTCGAACAGTTCGTCTGTGTGTGCCGAAACATGACACAATTTCCACCAAGGGTACCAGGCTTATGTAAGGACAGCTGGGATTTAATATGCGTAAGAGTGCCATAAACGGCACATTAAGCAAATGACAATGCAGAATGACAGTCGTTACCGAGAAGGATGGAGTTATCCTGTCAATTGACAGCCCTTCAAGCCACACGGCCTAGTGAGTCTTGATAGAAGGAAGCTGGCCAGATTTAGTATATATTAAAGTGTGCTGATACACCGTTAAGATGGATACCCCACTACCGGTTTTAATCCCCATTCCCTCTTCCATGTTGTTTATACGAGCCTATCAACTGGCGGGTGATGTGGTTGGACTGAAGCGGCGTTAATGAGTATGAATTTTTCCAATTGATCTTCAATACTCTTATAAACTCAAATATACTTTATAGAAAACATGAAAAAAAATATTCTCCTTCTATGCATTTGGTAGCAAATTACATTTTCTTCCCATTTTGCACAGGAAGAAAGGGGAGCTTTCGGTTTTAAAAATTTTCGAATTGGCCAATTGTTTAAGACCGTGAGATATCCACCCACAAAGCACCGCAGTCTATTGATTAATGTTGCCTCTAAAGTAGAAAACATGGTACAACTTCATTGTAACATTCTAAGGACACGATGTGATGCATTTCTCAAAGCGTTGCGAAATGTGTGATTTTCCTTAGACGGAATGTATACAGTATGTAGTTTGGAAATTCTAAATGCAAGTGTAACTGCAGGTCAATTTGAAAATTATTCGAGGGTTGGAAACATTTTTAAAACTGCAAGATACTCTTTCTTCTAGGATAACATTTGAAGTAGACGTAATCTGCAACCACATGTGTACAAGAAAGGATGCTTTCGTGCATGTTTCTTGCAAAATATATTTGCATTTATAAGGACACTGAAAATAAATTCGAAAAAGTACATACTTCTCAAGTAGTCCTTCTTCGATGTAGTTTTCCAGGTGTCCATCCCACCGCCATTTTGGTCCAGCGCGTCTGCGGCGCCGGCGCATGCACAACAGCTGCTACAATAATGTGGATACAATGTCAAAAAACCTTAGCAACGTTGACTCATCCCTCCACACCTGCTCCTACTGTCAGTATACAGTGAGCTGGACTGCTTTTTAGAATACCGCAACGTGAACTGCTTGCCGGGCTAATCTTAGCACCATTCACGCACAAATCCAAGGGGAGCAACTGCACCGTCTTAGCCTACAGAATACGACACCTGTGGCTCTAATGTAAGGTCAACTAGGTGGTGATATTCCGTAATACCAACTGCAAAACCGAAGTCAACGTCTGCCTACTAAAATTCTCCTCCTGAACATGTTTTATCCACTCGACGAAAATCTCGACTTTGGCCATCCACAGCTATGTATTTAAACCCACTAGCACTGGCGGTAGTAATGGCAGCAACAGCAGCATTTCCGACCCGCTCCATTGCCAGCGTGCATTTAAGTCTAGGGACGTCTCAATGCACCATCAGGCCCACCAATCACAGTCTTATGGAGATGACCTTCGCCGAGTACGACAAATGAGTTACTACTATAACTTGCTCAAAACTTTCACCAAATCTTATTAAATAGACTCCCGCGCCAGCCGCACAGGTAGCGTGCTGAGCACCAAAGTGATAGGTGCCTTCTGCAAAAACAGTAAGAAATATGCCTCGAGTAATGGAATTGAATGCCTTCATAATGTTTCATTTTAATTCCGTACTACTATCTACGTCCTTGGATATCCTTCGTTTTCTACTGAGCCTCGCAAAAAATACAATTTCGCAGAAGCAAGCCAATGAAAAGGAAAATCCCTGAGGAACCTATACATTTTTTACACCAGTAACGTAAAACTTACTCTTGCTGAAGAGACAAATAAGACAGTTTATCACCAGTTTAGAGTATAAGCAGGTATTCCTAAGTAATTTGTGTCCTGCAAGTTCCTTCATGATAGTGAGCTGCGTTTTAGGAGCTTATAAGTAATACAGAATCTGTGACAGGTAATTGGTCAGCTCTCTGTGGTGACCGGAAAGCATCTTGGAGTCATGCCAAAAATCTTTCGTTTCAAGATGCTGCAGAAATTTCTAGTAATGCACTCCTAACACGAGTATCATAGTCTCACACTCGTAGTAGTTTTGGACCAACGATTAATTAAAAGCAGGGGCAAGATGTAAGTCACATTCTTCTGTTAGTTTTACACGCCATGAGTGGTCCAAGATGTCAGTCATTGGACAGCTTTAATCAACAGGTTTCTGGATGCATTTCCAGCTGTTAAATGTACACTTCGACCTGCGGTTGGAAAAGTCTACGGAGCTCGCAGATGTCTACGTGGGAACAGGGATTTAGGTAAAATACAAATATAATGATCTCGTTGAAAACGCGGTCCTGATCTGCCCTACCTGACAATCTCATTAATCAGACGAGGACATATCACATTTTATGCTTTTACCGTTGAATCAATATCATTTTAAGAAGAGAGGTTACTCAGGGACGGAGTCTTTCTTAAACCTTTGGCTGTCGTTAGTTAGTTAACACGCAGATAAACATCAAGTACATTGACGGCTTACAGTAACGTTCTATCGCACAATTAATAACTATTGGTTTCGCACTATTTAGCTGGCCTCCTCCTGGCTCCCGGTTGCTGTCTAACCTTTTAAAACCCCTCTTTCCGAGGAAAAAAGTAACGAATGCTGCGTACGCAAAAAATGAATCCACTGGTTAATTTAGCGATCTTACTAAAAAGGAGAGGATGAGGTGCTCACCGAGAGAGGTTTATTATATGTCTGACGATTCGACTAATTACGTCACCTACCCATCGTGGGAGATTGGAACGTCATGCGCACAGCTCTCATTGTATGACTTAGCTTATAGCTTAGCCCGCCAATGTCGATTGTAGGGCGGCATCGAATTGGCATTTCACTGTGACCTTTGTTGCCATCACTCTCGTTGATCGCGGAGATCATTTGCGGCCCCGATTTTTCCGCACTATGACTGTCCCCTGGCACGAAGGTTCGCAAGACCAGGTAACGAGGGAGGATGGTTAACAGAGCAGGTGGTGGACATCCAGGCTTCTTGCATCTGCCAGGCATCGCCCCGGACCACAATTACAACGACTTCACAGTTGACGACGTGCCCAATCTGCACAGCATGGCTTCCGACTTTGGATGCAGTCCTCGCACGGCCAACTAAGGCTCTAGTATTCGCGTTTGTAACTGTCGGCCAGTTTCTCCAATGTAGCTGTACAGCTTGCCGCTGCACTGAAACGGGTAGACAACGGCCGACATCTCCTGCTCAGGTATAAGGTCTTTTGGCCGCATCACCTACTAGCGGTTTGTTGAGTCTGGCTTGTTAGAAACTCCTATTCCAAGTGGAGTGGGGGATTAAGCCACGTCTGAAGGACTACCTTCACGAATGGTTTGCTCCGTCACCAGTTTAGCTGGCTTCAATCCTCGTTCCGCTTCCTTTGGTGCATTCAGCTCCGCTCAAAGCGTACTCGCGGATGTCCATTGGCTCTGAAGAATTCTCGCAGGCACCTCGTGATGCCCTGTTAGGTGACTGGCGTGCTGGAATTTGTTTACAGTACAGTAGAGCGTGCGTACGCAGCTTCGTTTGGGTTGCAGGGAGTGGCTGCTGTTGTAATTCAGCATTTGCGGTATGTTAATCGGTCTTCGGCAGACTGACGTCACTGATTTGCCATTGGCGACAGACGAGAATATCCAAGAGCGAAAGTCTGTCCTCCACATCTTCCATCTTGAACTGTAGAGCGTGGAGGAACAAGTCGAGTTGGGCTTGGTCGTAGTCAATTGTATCCCGGTGAACGCCTCTTGTTTTGGCACGCAACCGGGGAATCAAATTTTCGCTACTACAGATATTACTAACATTTAATCTTTTTGCCGTTGAACTGAAAGAAATGAACATCTACACACGATACAGTCACCGCTGATGAAGTCAGGTCAAAAATGAAAGTGGGTATGGAGCAAACGCATTTTCGCATGATAATTGGCGCCTTAATAATATATTTATACCGTTTTTGGATCGGGGAACTTCAAAATACAAGCTAAAATTTTTCGGTGTGGGCACGGATATTGGCCAGTCTGTGTTTATTTTAGAGTCAGTTTCAAGATAAATCGACTGGTAACCGAATGGGCCCAGCGGGGGTAGTGGCGGTGACGACGTTTGTGCCGGTGGTGTTGCGACTGCCGATTTTGTCCACGCCCACAGCCGAAATCAGCCAAGACAGCTGATTGTCCACCTGTCCGACCTGAATATGGGGACAAGAATTGCATCAAACAGCAGGCAAAGCACATGTTGCCCCTCCAAATTCTCACAGAAGCGGATGACGCGGAGGACAAGGAAATTAAAGCCCTATTCGTGGACAACTTTGTGTGGGAGGCGGGGAGGAGGAAGAAAAATACAGAAACTGATGAAGCTGATTGGGAAGGGCACAATTTTTGTCCGTTGCATACCTGAAGGTGCAGGGCGTTAGCTTCACATAAATATATAGTGATCGTTTCGAACAGAACTAACAATACTACGAAAGCTCTTGTATTAGAAAAGTCAAGGACCTTTGAATCAGTAATCGGCTTGTGGGAGTGTGGCTCTGGAAGTCAAAAGAGAAACCTGGAATAAAATGTAGTTGTTAATACGGGTTCCACTGTTAGGTTTCAAACCCATGTTTGTAGGCCCAGTTCATATGACCTCCTCCCTCGATAGTATAGGGGACTATGAATTCCCCCTAATACAGGTAGCCTTGCGCTAAATTTTTGGGAAATAAGGGTTAGAATGAGGATTAAGGGTAAGACGAGTGTGGAGATTAGGATAACTGTTAAAGTTCGGATTAGGGTTAATGTACGGAATGGGCACTTGAATAGTTGGCGCTTCTTTAAATTTAGCGCCATACCAGGGGGAGGAGGCAGAGTACACATACACGAGTTCCATCCTCATTTCAAGTTTTCAGTATTTGTAAGTGCGTAAAAACCTACCAATTTATCGCCCTAAGTCTCGGTTCAACAAAGTGTCGATGCCACGAATCCTATACTTTGGTAAGCCGTGGACTACACATCCAGAGTACGTCAAAATACCTTGCCCCTGGAAAGGTTTTCATTATTTTCGATGGAATAAGTGGAATTTGCTGCAGGTAGCCTGAATATAAATCCCTCCGAGTCTAAAATAATGATGTCGGGTTTCAGATTTAGTGTCCTCTGAAAGCATACGACAAGCAGTGAAACCTCATGGCCCCTAGAGAACTTATGCTGATTTGAGTCCAACCTTCGAAATGGGCGAAATAAAGATTACACCGACTGACGGGTCGATCGGAAATACGGGCCTCCAACAGGCACATTCCACGAATATCATTGCAATGTTCAGCAAATTCCACCTAGAAATTTTATGTTCTCTGCCTCTGTCCGATAGTTACACACACATCCTTGCGTGTGTCGATCGGAACGCCCGCCGGGTTGAAGCCATTTTCTTGCTAAATGTATAGACCGATACCATCGCCAATTTAATTGGTTGCCTAAGGGTTCAAACACCAGCCTACCAGTCAAATGCACGGTGGAGCCTTTCCACGGTTTGCTCAATACTAACCTACGTGCAGCAGAAGGTACCGCGAACTAGACTTGGTCTGACGACTGTGGCGCTCTGAGTTCATTCTCACTACGTGGACGCCACAAACCGAGCATTTGAAGGCGGAGAGAGCTTCGAGACATGGTCTTGGGTCCTTGATGACGTGTAACCGTTAGCACCGCTAGTTAGTTTCCTCATACATTTATCGGAAAAAATCGTCGGTACTGTATGTAGTGAGGTCGAATGTGGGTGGGGATGAATAACGAAATCACACCAAAAGACACCATCCCTCTTTTACGCCTATTTATAGAGGGCTGATATGCAACAGCGACTGCTCAGTCGACATCATCATCTCCACTCTGACAGCCCATAGATGGGAATGCCACGTAAGGTGATGACAGGGCATAGGAGAATTTTTTAACTTGTATTATTTTGGCAGACTGTAGAGGCGTCCCGTTTCGGCGTCGGCGTCTTTTGCAGCCAACGCCTTCATTTTCACGAGAGTGTTAGCCTTCTTGAACGTGCATAGCTTCTTGTAAATGTTATTCGCAAGCTTCTTTGATGGTTTGGGATCCGAAAGTGCATAAGCCCACTTGTTTTCCAATTGACTTTTCAATTTTGCTCAGTAATCGGAATTGTTTAACAACCCTTGTCTCCGGTCAGAGTGATGATATTCTGCATATTCCGTTTTCTCACAAGTTTTGAATTTTCTGCAGCACAATTCCCCATCCGAGGTTTCCATTGAAAGCCGACGGCTGTTGCCTAATTGCTTGTCTGCACCCCTCATTTGCCTGACATTGCTAGAGTACTGATTCGAAGGATACGGTGCGGTCTCCTGGTCAAGCAACTCTCGCGCTAAACTGAGTATCATAAATCGAACCGAACACTGCCAGAGCGTGAGACGATGCGAGGACAAGTTGACATCAAGGACCCCTCATTGGAGGCACGTTTGGCGGTTTACTCTTCTAGAATTCTTAAAAAGTTTGTTATAGTGTGAAGGACTGTTTCTTCTAGGGTTCCCAGCTCCTCTACAGTAAAGGGCGACTGACAAGTGGCCAGATACTGCGTCTATCACTCGGCCGGATTTACGTGTACGAAGGCATTAGCGTTGCGTCAGCAGTCTGTTCATTCTTTCTTTCAGTCTGCCGCCGTCGGTTGGCAGAGATCAGTGATCGCGCGCAATCTATATATGAGGCATTTCGGCAACACATTCTCATTAAGACAGAAAGTTCTGCCGAGCGTAGGATATCAACGAGGCGATCCTCTTAGGACAAGATTAAACTAGCACCAGTGTTCACACAAACGCGAAAATAAACTGTTTTTTTTTTTCCATAGTCATCTATGACACGAAAACCATAGTTTTACCGCTGAGGAAGGGACGGTTATCGGCCGAACCGATTGGAATATGGTGAGTCTGGTGCTCGAAATTTAGTCCTCAAATGGCACAATTACTCGAGCCATGGACCTGGATCCCGCCTGCTAAGCCGGGATTGACGATTTGTGCAGCGTCATAAATACGAGCAGATATTGGGCGGCTGTACGTTCACTTTGGCGATATGAAGATGGCGCTAATTTAAAAAATATATACTTTCCGCTACCCGGTCTTTAAATCCCTTGATATATTTCTATCCTCGCGTAATAAAGAGAGCCGTACCCTATGGATGAATAAATAGGGGTCGGTGGGCCCTACTTCAAACTTACCTCTCCTCAAGGTGAAATTGCATTTTAAAAAATTTCAATAGACGTACATCAGTTGACTAGTAGCAATAAACAATAACTTTCACAATACAGAGGGGTGGTGGAGGGGAGAAGGAGTTCTACGGCAACAACTCAAACCATCGCTCCAAAAAAGCACGTAACCTTCTGTAAAATGGTCAACCATTTGTAGCCTGAAATTCAAATGCAGGACAGCGGCAAGAGCAGAGTTTTATGAAGAACGACGGAAAATGTCCATATTATGGGTCGGAGTGTTCAGGCTTCTGTAGTTGCTCACTACCCGAGACGCAGCAAAGCATTGTTTGCAGTCTTTATGGCCACTGACAGCGATATTTTTGTCTGAAAACGTGTTCACGCCATTTGTTCGTGAGATTGTAACCCTCGCTACACAGACTGAAGCTCACTTGGTCGATTCACTGATTGTCTGAGGTAGAGGGTTCCACTGGTTCCCAGCCCGTTTGCAGGCTGTTATGGATAATTGCTCGGAACCGGTTTCCAGGATGCAAGGATTAAATCAGACCTCTGGTCCGCCAGTTTATGCTTTTACAATCGTACTTCACATGTATACCGCCCAACATATACATTTGAACATAAGGAGCTTATTCGCTGCCTGAAACAATCTCAGTATATTGAAAAGAGGATACTAATGGAGACCCAAACGCATGTTTCAGGAATGCATGCGAAATACCCTGCGACCAACGGCCGTTGTGATCAGAGATTGTAAGTTGGTTAAGGCTAGTCTAAGACGTCATGACTATGGCGTTCGAATCGATTTTTCTGTCTCCAGTTTCAAGGTTTATACAAGCATTCAAGATGAACACCCCGAGCAAATTCAGTTGAACTACAGGGCATTGTTTTTACCTGACAAAATATCCCTCAGTAGAGTGTTTATTAGATGCGGAACCCACATCTCTATGTGCCAAGCGGAGGTCACAGCTAAAAGCTCGGACATCTTTCGTCGATGGCTCTGCTGTTTTATGGAACATCGGTAATCCTCTGCCTGGAAGTTTGCCTATCATCTCTGGTTGTGGAGGTTTTTGGCTGTCCAATAAAGCAGTATTTCTGTAAATTAGGGGTAGCATCTGCTGAGTTGGAGTTATTGTTTCCAGAAACTGGCATTTTGGTTTGCCTTGGTGACTCTCACAGGAAGACGAATTCTGACCAGCAGTTACTATTAAATGACGTTAACCAAAAGTACCCTTAATTGGCTCAGCGTCTAAGCCGATTTGCAGATGAAAGACCGCCTGATTAACTAGAGTTAACACTGTACGAATAAACGTTATGACTGTTTGCAACTTGGCATTATTCCACGGTTTAAAAAGGGAACCGAATACCAACTTCCAACTATCAGCAACTTTATATTTAAAAGCCGTTTTCTTTACGGATAATCCCATTACTTGACTTGATGGCAGTTTTCAAGCCCGTTATTCGTTTGATTTGGTACTCACCTCACTTTGCTATACTAAACTTGTCATACAGAGATGAATTTTTGTTAAAAATATATTCTTATCCCCCCTGTTAAGTCAAAGTGATATATTCCCCAAGTTTTTAACCTTAAAACGCAAGCATCAATAATATCCGACCCCCTCATAATTAAAGGTTGATAATGTGTCTAAAATTTCAATGGAAAACTGCAGCCCGCTTGCACCCAAAAACTCGGTTACACGAAATTTTCGAGAAGACCAACTTTTAGCTAGCTCAGCTTGACTAAGCTCGTTTTCAAACGTACCAAGTAAAACCATGGATGGAGGTTGCCACACGATAGTTTACTGTCAGTACGGTTCAGCTCCCCAGCTCCGTGTTTTCTTTAGAGGAGGACACCTATAACTGACTGCGCTGGGCCAAAACAGTGGTCATACTGGCTCATGGTACGCGTTTATCTGGTAGCGTGGACCAAGCGTGCTCAAGCATATAACTGCTGCAGCACCTGCGTGTTTACAGCACTCTTTAGACGTTGACGTTAATGCTGCATTAGTCACTGCTCCCAATACCATTACCCGTTAGTTCGGACAATCGGATCGTGCATGAAAGAGGGAAGGGAGATGCAGGCACTGGGATATCCCTCTTCACGACATATAACCACATTCTGCCCTATAGTAATACGGACCCACTTGAATAAATCGGCCCTCTCAGGGCGCAGAGTCAAGTTCACTGGCTACTTCGGAATATGGCCTCCGTGGAACTCCTACTCATACGCGACCCAAGCCAGTCTCTCTGTTTGTTAAAACTTGGAATGTGTTTATGCAACCGTGTATGGCACGCGTAGGTGGAATGTTCAAATTTGTCCGCGTCCACGTTCAACTGTTGTCGTAACGCGGATGAGGACGGGGAAGTGTGGCAGATGCTGCGCAAGTGTGACCAAAGTCAGCATTGGTGCTCCCACTCCGCGGAGCACGTGGTCAGCATTGTTACATGCCAATGTCAGCCACTTCACCTGATCCCGCTTCCGGTCCTCCTGACGAGGTCTTGTCAGGTGGGTGAGGAAGGAGAGAGTGCGGTCGTTTCTGCCCATTTCTGCTTCACTGTAAGCTAATCAATGCGTGGAGCACCCGGTATACGTAGCCGTTTGCGACAGTCAAACAATAGCTTGAGGGGAAAAATAAGTACAGGTCATGTCCTGAGGGGCATTTTTTGGTAAGTTCTGAAAATGAGTGAACCTTGTTGACCAAAAGGGGACACCCCAGATGCCTATGTGAATAGCTTTTTCCGAGCGTATCCTTCTGAGCTGCTTTTCGCATAGGTTTATGAGAACGCGGTCAATATCCTATTTTATGAGAACGTGCGTTAAGTTTTTCAAACTGGATAGAGTTCTGATTATGCGATCCAAAGAGGCCCCTGTATTTGCATTCATTGGCTCTGATCTTTGGTTTTTCAACTCCTTGAGACACTTGCTGCATTACTGTCGGAAGAAGAGGACAAGAGATAGAAAGAGAGATAGAGTAAATTTTCAAGTTTTTTTATTATCTCTTCCACTAGCCACTGCTGCCATCTTTATTGCCGGAATATGGGGCTGCTGTACCCTGAGATTTCCGTCGCATTGGCCGTTCTATGACAGTTCGACGGTCAGTTCCGGCGACTTCAACCGTGTGCTCCTCAAAGAGATGGGCACAGGAACGGTGATATGCGCGTGATTTAGTTTATAATGATAGAAGATTTGTGATGTATATATCACACTCTCTCCTCTTCATCCGTCTGGGACTGGTCTTAACAGAATCAAGAAGCTCGGAGGCAGGTGACTGTCACAAAGTGAACCCGAGCTTAGGCTTGCCGCCACGTCCCCTGGTCTACACACAAAAGATCAAGATCTCTCACAACAAGAAGGGTGGCGGCGGCTCGGATCCAGTTGGGCGGGGGGACCATAGAGACGACAGTAAGAAGGAGCCCTTGCAGCGTGACTCCCCGTCCTTAGGGGAGGATCGAGTTATTCTGCCAGTTGGTAACCGTCCCGGCAACTGCTTTTAGCGCACTGGATAGATTTGAGCGCGTCAGATTGGTGGTAATAAGGAGTACGTGCTGATAGTGGACATTTCTTCCTTTCCTATCCCGTGCTATTCTGGAGACCGTTAGATCATGGACAAGTTATTTCCAGGGCTCCGGGTTGATTGATAGTTCCTTGAGGTGTCCTTATTTGTCACCCTTTTTGGCAAGCACCCGTAGCGATATCGCATAGAAGCATCGCTGGGCACTTAGCATCCATCCACACAAGGTGAACGCTCCAATACAGTTTACATTGATTCGAACGGCGTGAATGTCGAGGATTTAATTTCCTCCAAGGAATTTGTGGCTGAAATAATGTCCTGCCACCTCAGCTTTAGTATTCCTATGGAGGCAAATGAGGTGACGGTAATTGTGTTTCCTGGTTTGCCTGGCATAGCCGATTCAGATCTTCGTCAGGCCATCGTAGTATGGATGGAGAGTCAGGTCTGTATTGCGAACGTGTGGAACATGCATAAACTTGAGCATTGAAGTAGCTTCGTTAAGGGAACCACTTTTCAGTTGTTCCTTAAAGGTTACGATGTAGCCAGCAAAAACGAAGTGCGCAATATTATCTTTCAGTGAAGTACTCTACCATTTTGTGCGAAAGACACCACGATTCAAAGGGGAAATATATTCGCTTGGTGCGTTTGCCATGGTCACTGATAGCTTATAAGAAGTGAACGTGTTTGTACGCCGCTGTATAAATAGCAGTGTTCCGGCGTCCTGTAGAGCTTTTCCCCAATTACCCCGGTGAACCCAACTAAGTAAAACCCTACTGTGTATAAAGCTTGATCTTCGAATTCTCATAAGCTACAGTCAGATCGTACAAAAATAATGCACACAATGTAATCCTGCATGCTTATTCTATGGGAACTAATGTCATAATTTGCGCTTAACCTTACGGCAATGGTTTTTCATGTCAAAAGAGTTTATCAGTAGCTTTTTATTTTGTAGCTGAACAAACTCTTTCCTTCAGCTTTTTTGTAATTTCCACACTATAGAAAAAACAATTTTCTCTATAGTCAATTAACGTACTGTAGGGTAAATAAATCATTACATACACTTAACTTCACAGAAATCTCCGATAAAATGTAAATACGTTCTAATCACTCAACCAAAACAGTGAAATAATTATTAAATAATTATAGTTACCTACAAATACAAAAATAGTATTTGGAAAAACTACGTTTGATTGAAATAACGATTAAGATTGCTTTTACGCCGCACCGGCAGGAAAACAGTTTGACCGTCGATTCCAACGAGATCTTCCGTGTGCTTCCTCGCACGGCACCGCAGGCATGGTGGACTTGCGCGTGAATGTGTTTCGAGTGAAAGAAGATTTGCACATCAGCTGCAGCATTCGGCAGGGTATGGGAATAAAATTGTCCTCTCCTTACTCAAGACGACTTTGCTCCAGCCTTAATCCTAAGTCCAACCTTAGTCTTAAACCGAAGTCTGGCCTAAGCCGTACTCAGCAATTCCCTGGAATTAAACCCAAAGCCACCTCTATTATGGGTGGCCCCTGATTAAGTATCCTGGGAGGGGGGGGTGGGGGGGGAGCATATAAGCGATCCCTGACGTAAGCGTAAAATTATATAATCAACGTCTGTGCAAATAGCTCAATACATACCAGCCTACGTAGAGGAACCCTGAAGTTATTTTTATTTACTTGGTTTACTAAGTACCAGTCAGTAATTAGTATAGAGTGTGGCGTGGCAGCAATAAAACCCCCCGATGAATATCAAAGTTTTTTTCGGAATGAGCAATGAAATGTTCCCTCTTTGTGCTATGTGATTTGTAGTTTATCAGGAAGAATTTTATTCTGCTAACTTTATTGGGCGAGGCTTCACTGGCATAAATACTTTGCCGAGGTCCGAAAATATAATTTAGTTTCGCGTTCTCAACACTCAAGAAATTTATTTTCTTCGAGATTTCGGTATGAAGACATTGGGAATTTGATTCGATCCAGCAACCGTTCGTTATCATAAATTAATGACAGGACCGATTTCCTTCTGACAGCTTGTTCGCCATTCCCACTTTCAAATCTCTAAACCGTCGAACAGTTGACAGTCCAATAAAGATAGAAGAAGAAGTAGACGTTATCGCTGGGACAAGAAATTTAGTCACCTGACGTGCGGGATTCCGATTCGAACCCAGCTTTAGAGACACTAACAGATACGGTAATTCAGACACAGGGACATGCCGTATTTATAGGATGCAGTCGCTATTCTACTGCATATCCATGGTAGTTAACGGATCCCCCTTCATCGAGTATGACTGTCCTCTGGTGCGCTAATTGTTTTGATGGCTGGCATGTGGATCGTTATCCGCTGAACTTTCACCACGCCCGTTGGAGGTTGGCGTGATGATTGCTCGGCCGCCTGGCTCACCGGCATTGGCGTTGGAAAACGCGTTCACCTGAGCGCTCCCCGAGAAGCTGATTGCTTTGGCCAAGCTGAATCATCAACACCAAATATGGGTTGGGAAGGTCATTTCACTTGTTAATAGTTGGCGAGTCGCTCCTACATTTACTCAGGGCTAGGCACCAGGGGCGTTCTTACTGCCGGGGGCTTCAACGCATCTGCAATTACCCGGAAGAATCTGACAGTCGTTCTTCTAACTTACCTGTTGTCGTAAAAGTTTATCAAGATCTTCAGACATTTTTTGTAGCGTATAAACGAATTGAAGGGATTAGTACGGCCATCAAAGCTATTCATGGATCGATTATTTTAGCCGGGATACTGCTTCTTCCATCCTTCCCGAGATCTTATGATCTGGTTAAAACTTGACTAAATTCTAACAGCATGAATATGCCTGTTGGACTACATCATTTCGGAGCCATCTCACCTCACTGCTTATACAATGCATGAAAACTTGTTGTTGGGCGCAAACACTCCGACCGGGACTATATTTGTTCTATCCCAACCAGTCTTTGCGCCAACAACAAAAAACCACCAGCCATAGTAGCATCGACAAGACCCCTGACCGGGGGGCTAGAGAAGGACAGCGGCAAACATCAAAGGGAGAAAAGAAGAGCAGGTCAGGGCTGCTCACACGGTGTGGTTCTTAAATCCTCGGGCTTTTAATTGCCTGTCCAGCCAGGGTCTGCAGCTGTCGCCGCTACTACCCCGGCATTCTCGAGTGCGCCACGTGCTTCCGCACAGAAGCCTGTGCGCACGGGAGTGACGGGACACGACTGCGGGGAGAGGGCCTCCTCGATGTGACTGGCTCATTTGCGGGAAGCCGGATCGTGGCAGCAGCAGCGGAGGCGGAGGCGGAGGAGGAGGAGGAGGAGGCGTGGGAGGGGGGAGTGGGGGGAGGGAGGAGGAGAACACAGGCGACGGCGTGAGGTGTGCAACGGTGCGCGGCTGCTTTTCATCTTTTACAGTGTTGTTATGTCCTCTGTATGGGCGCAGCCGCACATGGCGTGAAAACGACCTAGAGGAGGAAGGGTGTAGGATGAGGCGGGAGGAGGGAGGAATGGACGGTGGCTGCAGCATGAAGTGGACATGCGCGCGTGCGCGCGGCTGCGTTTTCATCTTTTTATTGTGTTGTTATGTCCTCTTCGTGAGCGCGGCCGCACGTGGCGTGAAAGCGATCAGGCAGCGGCAGAGGACAACTGCGGTGTTGACAGTGCGAAGTGCAACTATAAAACGGGGCTCCGCACAGCACATATTAGCAATGCTTCGACGGAGGCATCAGTTCCACCCTATGTGCGTGAGTACACTTCTGAAGCCGGAGTTTTACAGTTGAGGACATAAAGCGCTATTGGCAGGATTATAAAAGCGAGATATATGTGGTCGGATAGGGAGAGGAAGCTTGGTCCCATTAACCAAACTTAGCAGTCTTCACGGCGACAGTAGGTTCTACGTGGATCAAGCGGGCCGGAAACAAGAAAATAGCCAGAGGAGGAATCATTCCGGTCATTTAATGAAACTCAAATGGACCGAAAGGGGGGTAGGGATTTTCGGACTTCAAACCCTGTTCTTACCGGGACGTTTATCAATCTGGTTACAGAGCGGAACTTGCTCGTCCCGCTTTTGCCTTATGCTCCAGTCTAAAGCTCATAAGGTTAGTCGCACGATGAAAAGTAATGATGCAAAAGAAATGCCGCCAAGACAAGAGAGACCAGAATGGCAATTCTTGGCAAGGCTATACCTGGCTGACGACGGGTAATAAACCCCCAAGTGGTCATTCGAGTCTCTTTAGACTGTGTAGGCATTTCTTCTGTATTTTGGTATGGTGCCAGGCCGGTGTTACATGGCGTTTTGCGAAAGTACATGAACAATAATCAGCTTCGAAGAAAAAGGTCGAAACAATCGTTTTTTAATTTCTTTATTGGACAAGGAGATTAGGCCATCCCAGTGATGAGGTCAGGAAGTCCGATAAAATAATAATATTAACTGAAACTTAGTTGGACTGACTGCAGGAATGTTACTTCTATTAGGGGCCACTTATACCATGTACGCTTGCTTGGACCCATTTCCATCAGGTAACCTAGTATTCTAGTTAGAGAGTGTAAAGCTCCTTAAAATTTTAACTGTGCTCTATATTGTTGACTGAAGCGAAGAAAAGCAAGACCACGGAAAATGACTGTATATCCCAATGTTCGGGTAAAGAAATTTTCGGCACAGGTCAAGTTCTAAATATCGTTTATCGCAGCTGGTAAATGAAGGGACTTTGATAACAGACATGGGTATAGGTGGACTTGCGCTTGCTGTCAAGAAGGCTAAATTTCCACATATATCAATCTTAATCATGATCCCAACCTTGACCACAATTCAATCTTTGGAATTTGGCCCCTGACCACCTATAGTACAAGGCTTCCTATGGTATCAAGGGAAATTGTTCTGTCACATTTCCTTCCTTGTCTTGAAATATTTTGTTGCAAAACCCAATCTTTCTCATCGTAGAGGATTCGTGTGCCTTAAAACGATATTTTTCGGGATAATTAAACAAAAGTATTGGAAATTTGTGTAACTTTATGAGGCTTAGGATTAATGTAGACCAACGGAACTTTTAGTATTCGGGTAAAGCAGAAATGAGGAAGATTTTTTGACCTTATAGTGGAGAACTTTCTTCCACTTTCACCATAACAAATAATCTTCAGCCATTTCAGTACGTTTGGGCAAATTATCCATCTTATCCATGTTTACCAACAGCTTGTTTCTGACTACACTGTCAAGTAAAAAAATATTATAGAGTTTGCTAGATACATTCCTTTTTCATAATGCTTCTATTAGGTTAGAAGTGATTCATACCTTCCTTTTTATGAACAGGCGCAATAGAAATTAATTAACCTTGGACAGAAATTTATCCATATTAAACGCCAAACACGCAGTGCTTTGGCAGTGAGAGCTACTCGAAACAAACCAAGTTACACAGACTTTCAAGTAGACCATAGAAAAAAAAGGTTCCCGAACAGGGCAGGTATTCATATTCTAAAATACAGAAAATTTGTCCAAATCAAGAAAACAATAGAGAATCGGAGGGCTGAACAACCTTGGATACTTTAAACCTACATTATCACATAATAAGGATCGGGGGAATACTTGTGCGGCATTCAAACTATGGAAAAACGCAACTATCCAGGGTGGCGCGATCCGAGGTGAATGGAATAGTGTGGAGGTCAACAGGGAAACTCACATATTCTATCTTCTATGTTTTGTTCTTCAATGCGAATTTCACAATCCAAGATGTCAAATTTAGACTTTACCTTTTTGCCCTCAGCGTAACTATCTTTTAACTCGGAGCACAGCCTCAAAGTGAGTTATCGAAGCGAAAGGAACTCGTTGCATTGGTCTTTTAAAACCAAAAAAATCACCGTTAAAGGTTGAAAGAAATGCATAAACATATTAAGTAAAACACCACCCCTCTCATCTGTAAAACTTTGAGATTTCTGATTGTTTCAATCTATTTCCGCATACTTAATTCGCAGTCAGAATTCATTTCCTATATACATCATATTTTACGACAACGAGTTGTTGCCTAAAGCCAACGTTGATATGGGATGAACAAGAGGTTTTTGCTGTGCCAATTCTCAAGAGTTTACACTTCGAGGAATGTGAGGAAGGAGCTAGCATTCAAAGCAATGTTGTAAGGTCTGAACCAACCGGCTGTCATTACTCTATTTGTATAATTAACTGATGATTTTATAATTTTAAAGTACTGTCTAGATCACATATTACAGGTTGCCCCGAAAATCATAATACATTTTTTATTAATTCCTAAAAATGGAGTTAAGTCGTATATCACCACACGAGCAACTCCATTTTTGACGACCTTAATCCACCTTTCGTCGCAGATCTTTCTAATTTTTTTGAAAATCTCTTTCCCGACCTTACCGCAGGCAGTACGGCTTTTGAATATTAGAAGAGACAGAAGAATGTTATCGGCAACGACAAGTGAGACTGAAATGGCCACCTCTGGCTTATTAGCCGTCGTCAGCCATTCATAACCAACCCCAGGTGGTGCACCACCCGAAAAGCGAACCCGCGACCCGTTGATCAGAAGTCCAAATCTGTAACCATTGAGCCACGGGCTCGTTGTCTTGCCAGTTTAGGTCGGTAATATTGACTTTAACTCATTGATGAATGCTCACCGATCGCTAAATGGCCTCACTCGTTCCGATCTGTCTGGAGGCTCGCCCTCGAGCCCCGCCAGCAGCCGCACAGCGGCTAGTAGTAAAAGATCCTTGGAAAGTGCACAACCTGGGGTTGGTTCTGACTGGCTGACGACGGCTAATAAGCTTGAAGTGACTATTCCAGTCTCCTTTGTTTTTGTTGGCAATATTTATCTGCCTCTTCTTCTACCAGAAGCCGTGCGGCTGCTGGCGAGGCTCGAGAGTGAGCCCCAAGGCAGAGCGGAACGAGTGAGTTATGTTAGCGATCGGTGAGCGTTCATCAACGAATGCTAGTCAATATTCTCGAGCTAAACCGACAAGACAAGGAACCCTGGCTCAATGGTTACAGATTTGGACTTCTAATCAACGGGTCGCGGGTTCACTTTTCGGGTGGTGCACCACCTGGGGTTGGTTATGAATGGCTGACGACGGCTAATAAGCCAGAGGTGGCCATTTCAGTCTCACTTGTCGTTGCCGATAACATTCTTCTGTCTCTTCTAATATTCATACTGGAGTTATCTCTTCAGATGTGCCTAAATTTAAGAAAGATTGTTACTCACTCGCAAATAGGCGTCAATGCATATATCAAAGCTTTGAAATAATAATGAAGAACCTTAAGCATTTCTACAGTATGAAAAGTAATAGCAGTTTGTTTAGAATTACAGATATTTTTAAAAAGCGGCAAATCCCGAAAACATGAAAAATCGCTTTAATTGTGACGAATAAATGTAAATATACTTGTCAGGTGAAATCCTAAACATAAGAATTTATGTATATTAAGAGAACTTTCTTTTTCAAAATTTTTTATAGGTACTTCTGATATTTATTACGGTTAGTTTTAAATCTGCCTTGAAATACCGGCAAATAATTCAAGATTTTCACTAGTTTCAAGCGATTGGCCATAAATTTAGCTTCAGTTTTACATGGTTAACAAAGCCTTCAAAATAAGATATTTCGTAAAAGCATTTAACGATATGTTGCGTTTTTGGATATCCTTTCTGGTGCAGATGGCCGTTTGGGTCATATTTGTAGACACCCGAACATGATGCCTCGTTGCGGAGATAAATGAACGTCCACAACAAGGGTTGGCACTTAGTATGCCTAAGATAACTTATAAACTTTCGATAATAAGAAGCCTCTTTAAAGGGTGCTTTACTTAGATATTTTGCTGGCGAATTTGTGCGTACTTTAATTTTTTGCAAAGTAACGTCAAGGTAAAATGAGAAGATTTGACCAGTTTTTGACTCCTCTGAAAAGAAATGGTAAAATTTCTGCTGAAAATTAGAGAACTCACAGCACACAAAGACAAAGGTTTTGTTCGTAGATATTACATAGCATAGAAAATTTCTTGAATTTCCGGCAACCTCTGATTTTTCCCAAATCCTACCTGTTTTATTTCAATAACAAAGTTTGAAAATTTAGTGTTCTTTAGTTAAAGGCTTTATGAGACTTAAATATACTCAAAAAATCAAAATAAAAACATCAAACGTACTCTTAACTAATCACTCAAATTTCGATCATGACATTTTATGAGTTAGTTTGTCTACTGTAAACTTTATTTTTTAGAATTTATTTTCAGGTATCATTCAGACAGGGTTAAAGACATCAGTATTTGACAGTCAAGGCTTTACAGCGTTTGCAAACATATCAGTCCCTTGCTCATGGTCTGTGAATTGTTACCGGAGCACGTTTGTAAAAGCGCTAACCGACAGGACCATTACCAATCCACGATTGCAGTTCAGCGCTAGTTTGAGAAATTTTATGGGTGTCAAACTGCGCCAATACGTAGCAAAATTTACTTTATCTCTGAAAAATATCTGATAACCGGAGCTGTTCTCGACAAATCACACGACCGAACGTCTGCTCTTACCGTTACTGATGAAAACACTGATTTCCTCGGGCCAGCATTCACACAAAGCCAGAGAAATTCCATTCAGAGGACTGCATTAAAATTCAGCATCAAAAAAGCTCTATTCAGTAAATGCATTGCGAGGGATAAAGCTCTACCAGTAGCAACAGTAGGTTTTGCAAAGGATTGAAGGCGAATAATATGGTGGTCATGAATGAACTGGTTGGATCGTTCCTCTGCCATTATCAAAACGATCATCACCTCCTGGAAATCCTGTGTCACAGCGATGAGTCCACGTTTTATCTTTCTGACCGAGTTGTCGAATTTGGGGAAAATCAAATCCATCGGCAATTGTTATAACATAACTCCAGGGGTGAAGAAACCGTACAAATATCTTTTTTCAACAAAACGAAGCCCTTTTTACGTGATTTCTTCAACAGCAAGTTTCCTGGTCGATGGATCAGTCAAAAAGACCCCCTCGAATGGGCTCTGCGTTCCCTTGACCTAAAACCACGTCGCTTTTTATCTCGTAGGCTATTTCAAAAGCTAGGCGTACGCCACTAAGCCCCGTGATCCATCACAGCTAGAGAAAAAATTCTCTGCTTGCATTCGTTCATGAACGCTCACCGATCGCTAACATAACTCACTCGTTCCGCTCTGCCTTGGGGCTCACTCTCGAGCCTCGCCAGCAGCCGCACGGCTTCTGGTAGAAGAAGAGGCAGATAAATATTGCCAACAAAAACAAAGGAGACTGGAATAGTCACTTCTAGCTTATTAGCCGTCGTCAGCCAGTCATAACCAACCCCAGGTACTGCGGGATAAATTGCTGCCCAGATACGTGAAGATATCCACAGATTTCAGTTGGGTACCATTGTCATTGATGTGAGCTGCGGTGTAGTTGGTATTGAGCGCTGGCTGATGCATAACAACCGTTTTCTCCGTGTTGATGCGCAGTCCAAAGTTGTCGCAAGCAGCAGCGAAGAGGTCCATGCTCCTTTGCATTTCCTCTTCTGTCGATGCTTTGAGTGCACACTGGTCAGCGAAGAGAAGTACGTGGATTGTGACTGGATAAACGCGAGTGGAAATGCATCCACTGTTGGGTGAGCACCCGGCCATCCATCCGGTAGGCGATGCGGATCCCGGGGCGTTTGTCACGGTAGGCGTCCATTAGTATGGCAGGGAACATGAGACTGAAGAGCGTCGGCGCAAGGACGAAGCCCTACTTCACTCTGTTGGTTACTGCGAATGCTTCGGATACCGTCCCGTTGTCAATGACGTGCGCCATCATTCCGTTGGGAAGCTGACGCACCATATGCGTGGAACATTTAGGACAGCCGAATTTCTGCATGACTTTCCACAGCCCGTCGCGATTCACCATGTCAGTGGTTTTCGTCAGATCCACTATGGTAGTGTAGAGGTGAGTCCGCATCTCTTGGCACTTCTCTTGCAGCTGTCGAACGGCGAAGATCATGTCGATTGTTCCTCGGTGTCGTTGGAAGCAACATTGGCTTTCCGGGAGCAGTCCTTGCTCCAGGTGAGCGTTCAGGCGATTGAGGAAAATGCGGGCGAAGATTTTTCCGGCGATGTTCAACAGCGAATTTCCTCGGTGGTTGTCGCAGAGTTGGCGGTTCCCCTTCTTCTTGTAGAGATGGACAATGATCGCTGTTTTTAAATCCTGGGGGACATGCACTTGATGCCACATCTCCTGGAAGAGCACTGTGAATCAATTCATCATTTGTGGTCCGCTATGCTTGCAAATCTCAGTAGGGATCGCGTCCGAGCCAGGTGCTTTCCCGCTAGAGAGTTGCTGCACGGCTCTGATGGTTTCATGGAGAGAGGGCGGGAGATCACGTTCGGCATTGATTTCCACTTCAGGCAGGTGATCGATGGCGGCGTTGGAGATGGTGGAAGGTTGATTGAGATTGCTTTGAAAATGTTCTGCCCATCGCTTCAGGATTTTCGTCTTCTCAGTTAGTAGCATCCCGCTGTCGGCACTGAGAAGAGGGTCGGTGCCTTTGACGGGAAGTCCGTAGACAGCCTTGGTGGCCTCGAAGAAATTCTTCCATTCGTTTCGAACCGCGTACCCTTGGATTTCCTCGGCTTTGCGCATCATCCAGACATCCTGCATCTCTCGCAGCCGTTGAAGGCGGAGACTTCGGTAGAAAGCTGTCTTGTTTGCAGCGGTAGGGCGATCGAACTAGGCTTTGCGCAACTGGTTCTTCTCGACGAGCAGAGCGTTATAGCTGCGTCGTTGACATCTAGCCAGTCCTGGTGTTAACGGCGTGCGCGGCCGAGGACATCCAGGGCAGTGGATTAGATGGTGTCCCTCAGCTGACACTAGCGGGTCTCCACGGAGATGTCCGCGTCAGCGACGGAAAGGTTGGCTAGTGAGTTGGCCAGTTTGTTGCTGAAATGGAGATGGTGAGTAGGCATCTTCAAAAAAACAGTATTCAACTTACCTTGTGGTCGCTTACCTTGGGGTCTTCTGCATGGTTGCAGACGAAGCCTCATCTTGGAGATGACGAGGTGGTGATCTGTCCAACCATCAGCATCGCGGATCGCCTTGGTTACCAGCACATCCTGTCGATCTCGCCTCCGGACGAGAACATATTCCAGCAGCTGCCAGCGCCGCGACCGAGGGTGTACCCTGGTCGCTTTTGCTGCATCGGGAGGTAGTGTTCGGTACAGGTTCAACGGAGAAGAAGACCGTTGTCATTGAAGCCAGTAAGACCATGGGGACCCAGCACTCCTCTCCACGAAGCACGGTCTGTACCGACGCGGGTGTTAAATTCACCAAGGTCAATTAATTTATCCGCCTTCGGCACAGTCGCCAGTAGGGCGAGCAGGTCCTCGTAGAATTTGTCCTTCGTCGCATCAGAGCTCGTCATTGGGGGAGCGTAGGCGCTGATGATGGTGGCGAACTTGTCTCACCGAAGAGGCAGGCGGAGGCTAATAAGGCGATCATTGATACCCTGTGGCAAACAGGGCAGACGTCCCACGATGTCGTTCCGGATGGCAAAGATGACACCAGCGTCGCGTCGCTCTGCCTTTGGCCGGCCGCTGCAACTCCACCTCCTCCAGCTGACCCTGTTCAGAGAATCGGGTCTAGCTGAGAGCAGCAATGTTCAACTTGTAGTGCGCCAGTTCCCGAGCGACTAGCGCCGTCCTCCGTTCCGGCCGGTTGCTTCTAGGATTGTCTAAAAGGGAACGAACATTCCAGGCTGCTACTGTAAGTGGACTCACCCAAGCAGCCTGGGGGGTATGGCGAGGGAGATGGGGACGGGGGGGTATTGTTGTTTGTTTGAGTTTTACGACCGTGTATTTTGCGATCTGCGAGCCACGGCCGGCTGCAGAAGACGTGATACACAGTATTTGTTTAGGGCACCTTTTCTAGCCCCTTCCTCCGCGAGGAGGCAAGCAGTGCTGTCCCTAAATAGGGCTGCTCGGATATCCCAGACGGCTGCCGAACTCCACTATGGGTTACGGTTTTGTTTTAGTGGGAGAACGACCCGAGTTAGCCTGGGCCGCCTACGGGGTTGGTGTCGGCCCCACCGTATGACTTTTTGAGAGGGGGAGGTGGGAAGTTCGGGGGTCAGACATACCGGGTGTGGAGGCACACACGACAGAGCTGGGTGGCGTGTTAAGTACGCTTCCTATCTCTATAAATAATGTAAATTTTCAACCACCACCACCACCATCACGGCCACCACCACAATTAAATTCAATGCTTTCTAATACTTGTTTCCTCTTGTTAGGCGATTCCCTCATTTACACAAAAGGGAGGACATAATAAAACTTGTACTTGTACTTTTTTCTTCCCGTTCGCGTGTTATGATTTTTGTTTTCATGACGCATTTTCGCTTCTTCCCCCTCCCAGAAAAAAATGGCACCGTGGTAGCGTATTGCGTTTTTTTGTTTGTCCGTTTGCGTGCATGCATGCCGGATAGGAGGGCATAGCGGTCTGACTGGCCATAAGGTCTCCACTGCCGGGAACACCGGAAAACGAAACACTACTAAAGGCGCATTTGGTGAGTCTTAGTCACACACACACACACACGCACACAGCCGTTTCGCTCCTTTTATTGTTTAACTCCGCAATAAATTTAAGCCCAGGCACTTGCATTAAAAGGGGCTCTACCGCGCACGGGCTCGATTATGGTGGGGACGTAGGGGGTTAGAGATAAAAGAAAACCGCCCTTGTTATTGCCGTTAGTAGCAGTTAGTTGAACCACGTTCATTTTAATCGGGTAAGTTAGCGGTAATATATATTCCCTAAAGGATATAATATTTAATACAGTGATAATCGCTCCAAGATTTGCTTAAGAATAAAAGTCTTATTCTGCGTTCATGTATGTCTGCTGGATTTACTGTTTTGATACTTGGTAGGACATTTACACAGCTCTAACCCGCTGGATTACCGTTCACTTGTGACCAGTGTCTGGTGGTTTCGATAATGTCCTTGGACTGCGGTTTTTGCGACAGCGATGGCGTGCTCAACTTGATGTGGTTATCGCCATTAAATTTGGGATTCAAGCTCAGTTTGAAATTTTGTTTCCCAGTACGTGTCACCAGCTTATGCAGGCGTCTTATGCCAGTTTGCTTGAAATTTCTGCAGGTGAGTTGGGACTCGTTCAGAGCTGCTGGTATTTCGGCCTCAACGCAATGTGGCGGTTGATGGCCCCACAGGAGACCCAGCTTCACAGTAGTTCCTGTCTACTGTTGAAGTCGCTATTCTAGTTAGGGATACCCAATGGAAGCTACTAGCATAGTGGCAGAACGATTCCTATTTCCCCAAAGTCTTCTTGCAACCAAATAGGCGTGAGGTCCTGAAGCTCACTGGAAGTATTGTCTGTACCAAGCTCCTCTCTCTCTCTCTCTCTCTCTCTCTTTCCCACTCTATTTTCCACTCTTTCTCGTACTATGCCAACGCAAAGCCTTGCGTGTTGTTGCCACCATGGTTTACCATTCTTTTCTCAAGGACTCAGATAACGCCTGCTGCACGCACTCGTGGAGGCTTCTTGTTCTTCTTTGTGCATTTCATACTGTTCAGCTCGAGGCTTTTCGTGTGAAAACGTTAGATTGTTTTTTTTGAATGGAGAGCTATTTCTAAGGCATACATAACCTGTCCCACTCCAGATATTGTAAATCCGCCCTTTTTTCAACAACTATGGTGTTCTCTAACGGAACTGCTACACGCGTAGTTATTTTATTTCTTGATGCTGGTCAAGGTCACACAGTGCTTGCATTTGCCTAGAGTATATGGATTAAATTGTCCTTTAGTGAACATAACAACAGTTATGGTGAAGTCAAAATTACCGGGGAGGGCGTAGTTCCTGCTACAGCATAATCATCAGACAGTTCTTTTCTAGCCACAAAACGGTTTAGTCTGCTTTCAGGCTGCAACCAACCCGAATTTCAATATTCTTCTACATGAAGTCATCTTGTTCCTATTTCTTTAGGTTCTTTGCCGTCTAGTCTCTGCTGATTGCTTCGTGTTGAATACCTGGTTAGCAGGGTTCAAAACTTTGGTAGTATTTTTGGTCCTTACATTTCCTATCTGATCCCAAACCCCAAATTTGGCGATTAATGATGATCTGGACTCTGCATCGAATTAATTTTCTGCTATTGTTGTTTATTTAGCAACCAGCGCACCCATATCCTTCACCATATCCTTCACATGGTGCCATCCATCGATGCGGCTTCCAAGTACTTTATAGTAAGTACCAGGGTGTGATAGTCGGTTTCTGTGCTGATAGTGATTCGAGGCTCTCAAAAACTGTTCATTCATATATCCTGTGACAGACCAAAGGACAGAGGTTCGAGCACTTCTGAATAGGCATGATTTTTAACCTAACTGCAGAAAAAATGGTCGAGTATGCCTTGATAACGGTAAATAGTGTAATGCAGTTATCTCTTTTTTCTCGGATGTTGGGCCGTGATGGTTTGATTCCTTTTCGTTGGGATCGTGCCTGTTTTATAGGAAAAGCACCATCTGTCACTTCAGAATTGTGCTCTTCGGTCAGACCTAGGAGGAGATGAGGGGAAGGGGGCCATGTTGATTGACAAGGTGGACATGAAGTTTCGTATCGACCGACTTTCTCGTGCGAGCTCTACCTCACAGCCTCTGTGCCGAATAAGACCGCCCAAACATGGTTAGTCTGTCGTTGAACGAATTGCTTCGTTTTTAATAGACTCATCGTAATTTATTTTATTTTATTTTATTTATTTATTTTATTTTATTTTATTTATTGTGCTCTTCGGTCAGACCTAGGAGGAGATGAGGGGAAGGGGGCCATGTTGATTGACAAGGTGGACATGAAGTTTCGTATCGACCGACTTTCTCGTGCGAGCTCTAACTCACAGCCTCTGCGCCGAATAAGACCGCCAAAAATGGTTAGTCTGTCGTTGAATGAATTGCTTCGTTTTTAATAGACTCATCGTAATTTATTTTATATGGGGAAAAACTCGCCGTTTTTGAAGAGCGTTACTGTTTTTTCATACACAGGTATGATATCAAATTATTCGACCTGATGGTCTGCTTTTATCAGGAGAATTTTGATCGCTGAAAAGTTCTTGGCTGACTAGTGTTTCAAAAAGTTGTGTGGTGGCAGTTAGTCTAATCGTTATTGGACGCACCATTTCGGCTAATTTCAGTTTGTCGAGGTACTTTTGTCTGGCTAATCATGCTACAGTTGAAGTGACTTCCGCGAATAAAAAGAAACTTGGAATTTTGCACGAGTTTTTCCCCGGCCTTTCTCCCTATACCGACCTAGTCATTCATTGTTACCACGGTTAACCGTGCGATACAGACAGACACGCATATGGCAAATGGCCCAGTTATTTGAAGTTGCAATGGTACCTTATAATAAAAGTTTTTAAATTAATTTTGGACGGATTAATTGCCGACTTTTGCTGCAGACGTCCGTTTTCCTGGGCAGGGAGTTTTCATGTTTCGTGAGCTTACAAGAATGACCCAAAGGGTCATCTGCATTAGAAAGAATATCCAAAAATGCTCTACTTTGGTAAATGCTTGTGAGAAGTATATTTTTGGAGGGTTTTGATAAACACATAGAACAGAATCTGAATTTATGGTCAATCGCTTGAAAACGTTGAAAAACGTGAAGGCTTAGTCGGTGTTTCAAAGATTATATGAAACTAATTGTACCAGAGGACCGAGTTTAGTGGTCTGGCGGTCATCAAATTCCCGAAGTTTCGTGCGTTATGAAAGAGCTAGGTGTGTGAGATGCCTTGTAATGAGGAATGCACTGAAGTGTTGTCGGAATAGAGTTCCCAACGTCAATCTTACTCTCGTCCCCATCTCCCATGCACTAGTCCAGTTTCCGAGCCATCTGCTGCTGTGATTGGGTGCCGTGGCTGGGGCGCGGCATGAAGCCTACGCACAGTCGCGCCACCACACCCCCGCCTATGGGTGACAGTAGGTATGTGTATGGCCTCGCGCGCACTGTGCACCGTCTATTTAACGCGTGTCGTGCCTCAGTCCGGCACACGTTGCGGTCCAGCAGTTATTTAGCGTGGCCTGATGTAGGGGCCCACACACGTCAGTTCGACCGTCGTAGTCCGACGATGTCCACCACAGAAGGGTGGTGCAGGCACTGTGACTTGCGCGTGATTAAGTCAAAAGTGATAGTAGACTTGCGCTGCATCTACAGCACTCTCTCTTCCCTTACCGGCCTGTGCCCGGTGCCCAGACATAGTCAAGAATACCGGAGATGGGAGAGGGCGCAGGGGGCTGGCGCGGCCGGAGCCGCCCCTGGGTTTACCACCACACCTGACACACACACACGTGACAGTTCGAGCGTCGTAGTCCGACGATATCCACCGTATGCTCAACACCATGGTGGTGCACGGACGGTGACTTACGAGTGATTTAGTTTAAAGTGAGAGTACACTTGCGATGCATCAACCGCAATCTCTCCTCCTCCCCCATCTGAGCCCAGTGTCATGCCAGAGTCAAGAAAACTGGAGGCGGTGGAGGATGCAGGTGGCTGGCGCGGCCATAGCCGCCCTTGAGCGTGCCGCCACACCTGGCTCGGATTCCACGGGGTGGGAGTGCCTTTGAGGCCACATTAAGAAGGAGCCATTGCAGCCTGACTCGCAGTCCGCCAGTCAACCACTCCACACAAAAACACACTGGGCTAACCGCGCAGTACGAATTATCCCTACAGTAGGCAACCGTCCAAGCCACGGATTTTAGGGCTCCGTGATAGCTTCAAGCACGTCAAGTTATTGATTGTGAGGAAAAAGCGCTGAGCCGTTTACCTCACTCTCTCACCCCACTCCCCACAATCAGACCACCGTCAGAGCCGGTCAGCTGTCTGATACGGAAGTGGGCGCAGCCGCTAACGACCTCGTCTACGCAAACTACGTAAAAGACCTGGTCCCCCAAACCCAAGCACCAGGATTTCGCACAACAAGGGGTTGAACGGCTCGCATCTCACATGTGTGAGATAGCCAGAGGTCAAGTTAAGAAGGAGCCATCGCAGCCCGACCCTCAGCCACTCCACAGAACACACATTGCACTGCCTTCCAAGCTACGGCACTTGCCGCACTTGTGCGTTGGCAGTGAGAGCATTGGAGGCGGCGGTCTCTGCTGTATGTGGGTGCTCCAGGCACTGGTTCACCAGTCTCTGTACGATGGATTCGCATCGGCCACTGCCAGAATTGCTGGTAGTAAGTCAGGTACAACAGTAAATACTTGGGTTTGTTAGTAGAAAAGGTGTCCAGAAGAAGCTCATCGGCCACTGCCAGAATTGCTGGTAGTAAGTCAGGTACAACAGTAAATACTTGGGTTTGTAAGTAGAAAAGTAGTCCAGAAGAAGCTCATCGGCCACTGTCAGAATTGCTGGTAGTAAGTCAGGTACAACAGTAAATACTTGGGTTTGTAAGTAGAAAAGTAGTCCAGAAGAAGCTCATCGGCCACTGCCAGAATTGCTGGTAGTAAGTCAGGTACAACAGTAAATACTTGGGTTTGTTAGTAGAAAAGTAGTCCAGAAGAAGCTCATCGGCCACTGCCAGAATTGCTGGTAGTAAGTTAGGTACAACAGTAAATACTTGGGTTTGTTAGTAGAAAAAGGTGTCCAGAAGAAGCTCATCGGCCACTGCCAGAATTGCTGGTAGTAAGTCAGGTACAACAGTAAATACTTGGGTTTTGTAAGTAGAAAAGTAGTCCAGAAGAAGCTCATCGGCCACTGCCAGAATTGCTGGTAGTAAGTCAGGTACAACAGTAAATACTTGGGTTTGTTAGTAGAAAAGTAGTCCAGAAGAAGCTCATCGGCCACTGCCAGAATTGCTGGTAGTAAGTCAGGTACAACAGTAAATACTTGGGTTTGTTAGTAGAAAAGGTAGTCCAGAAGAAGCTCATCGGCCACTGCCAGAATTGCTGGTAGTAAGTCAGGTACAACAGTAAATACTTGGGTTTGTTAGTAGAAAAGGTGTCCAGAAGAAGCTCATCGGCCACTGTCAGAATTGCTGGTAGTAAGTCAGGTACAACAGTAAATACTTGGGTTTGTTAGTAGAAAAGGTGTCCAGAAGAAGCTCATCGGCCACTGTCAGAATTGCTGGTAGTAAGTCAGGTACAACAGTAAATACTTGGGTTTGTAAGTAGAA
>WEDG01002828.1:0-26718 GCA_017591395.1 Schistocephalus solidus | reverse complement strand
TATGGCTGGCTGGTGATGTCTAATAAACCAGAAGTGCAAATCAATTTCTCTTTTTCTGTGGTGGCAAAGCAGCCCTTAGGTTATTTAAACTTTGCGCATTATGGCTAATAAGCTAGAAGTGCCCATCCCAGTCTCTTTTTCGTTTTTGGAAAAAATGATTCCGTCTGTCAGGTTTTAATTTATCGCTGCTTGTTTGGCTATAGATAGAGCCGTGAGGCACAACGGGACAAGTGACTCGTCTAACATGTCTGAGAGTGCCCATCTGACATAAGTTTTATACCCAATCGAAAAAGGAAAAAGTCATTTTGCTGAGTGGCATAAGGCAGAGCGTTGCACTTCGATTAGAAACGTCACGAGTTCGGGCCTCGTTTACCGCATCGCTAGAATTGGATATGGCTGACTGATGATGCCTTATAAGCCAGAAGTGCCCACCTAAGTCTCCTTTTATTTGATAAAAATATGATTCTGTCTGTTACTAGCCAGTTTACGGCTGCTCTAGAGCGATATGGGCTCTAGAGAGATCCCCAAGACACAACGGGAGAAGTGAGTTGTCTAACACATCGAATAGTGCCCACCTAACATGTTTTATGTACACAATCAAAGAGAGAAAGTCATCGTGCTCGTCTTGCAGTTGGTAGAGCGTAAGATGTCTACATAACTCGTCGCGAATTGGATCCTCGTTTACAGCACCGCTGTGGTTCGTTATGGCTGGCTGGTGATGTCTAATAAAACCAGAAGTGCAAATCAATTTCTCTTTTCTGTGGTGGCAAAGCAGCCCTTAGGTTATTTAAACTTTGCGCATTATGGCTAATAAGCTAGAAGTGCCCATCCCAGTCTCTTTTCGTTTTGGAAAAATGATTCCGTCTGTCAGGTTTTAATTTATCGCTGCTTGTTTGGCTATAGATAGAGCCGTGAGGCACAACGGGACAAGTGACTCGTCTAACATGTCTGAGAGTGCCCATCTGACATAAGTTTTATACCCAATCGAAAAGGAAAAGTCATTTTGCTGAGTGGCATAAGGCAGAGCGTTGCACTTCGATAAGAAACGTCACGAGTTCGGGCCTCGTTTACCGCATCGCTAGACTTGGATATGGTTGACTGGTGATGCCTCATAAGCCAGAAGTGCCCACCTAAGTCTCCTTTTTATTTGATGACAATATGATTCTGTCTGTTACTAGCCAGTTTACGGCTGCTCTAGAGAGATATGGGCTCTAGAGAGATCCCCAAGACACAACGGGAGAAGTGAGTTGTCTAACACATCGAATAGTGCCCACCTAACATGTTTTATGTACACAATCAAAGAGAGAAAGTCATCGTGCTCGTCTTGCAGTTGGTAGAGCGTAAGATGTCTACATAACTCGTCGCGAATTGGATCCTCGTTTACAGCACCGCTGTGGTTCGTTATGGCTGGCTGGTGATGTCTAATAAACCAGAAGTGCAAATCAATTTCTCTTTTCTGTGGTGGCAAAGCAGCCCTTAGGTTATTTAAACTTTGCGCATTATGGATAATAAGCTAGAAGTGCCCATCCCAGTCTCATTTCGATTTTGAAAAAATGATTCCGTCTGTCAGGTTTTAATTAATCGCTGCTTGTTTGGCTATAGATAGAGCCGTGAGGCACAACGGGACAAGTGACTCGTCTAACATGTCTGAGAGTGCCCATCTGACATAAGTTTTATACCCAATCGAAAAGGAAAAGTCATTTTGCTGAGTGGCATAAGGCAGAGCGTTGCACTTCGATTAGAAACGTCACGAGTTCGGGCCTCGTTTACCGCATCGCTAGAATTGGATATGGCTGACTGATGATGCCTTATAAGCCAGAAGTGCCCACCTAAGTCTCCTTTTTATTTGATGACAATATGATTCTGTCTGTTACTAGCCAGTTTACGGCTGCTCTAGAGCGATATGGGCTCTAGAGAGATCCCCAAGACACAACGGGAGAAGTGAGTTGTCTAACACATCGAATAGTGCCCACCTAACATGTTTTATGTACACAATCAAAGAGAGAAAGTCATCGTGCTCGTCTTGCAGTTGGTAGAGCGTAAGATGTCTACATAACTCGTCGCGAATTGGATCCTCGTTTACAGCACCGCTGTGGTTCGTTATGGCTGGCTGGTGATGTCTAATAAACCAGAAGTGCAAATCAATTTCTCTTTTCTGTGGTGGAAAAGCAGCCCTAAGGTTATTTAAACTTTGCGCATTATGGCTAATGAGCTAGAAGTGCCCATCGCAGTCTCTTTTCGTTTTTGGAAGAATGATTCCGTCTGTCAGGTTTTAATTTATCGCTGCTTGTTTGGCTATAGATAGAGCCGTGAGGCACAACGGGACAAGTGACTCGTCTAACATGTCTGAGAGTGCCCATCTGACATAAGTTTTATACCCAATCGAAAAGGAAAAGTCATTTTGCTGAGTGGCATAAGGCAGAGCGTTGCACTTCGATTAGAAACGTCACGAGTTCGGGCCTCGTTTACCGCATCGCTAGAATTGGATATGGCTGACTGATGATGCCTTATAAGCCAGAAGTGCCCACCTATGTCTCCTTTTATTTGATGACAATATAATTCTGTCTGTTACTAGCCAGTTCACGGCTGCTCTAGAGCGATATGGGCTCTAGAGAGATCCCCAAGACACAACGGGAGAAGTGAGTTGTCTAACACATCGAATAGTGCCCACCTAACATGTTTTATGTACACAATCAAAGAGAGAAAGTCATCGTGCTCGTCTTGCAGTTGGTAGAGCGTAAGATGTCTACATAACTCGTCGCGAATTGGATCCTCGTTTACAGCACCGCTGGGGTTCGTTATGGCTGGCTGGTGTTGTCTAAGAAACACGACGTGCAAATCAAGTTCTCTTTTCTGTGGTGGCAAAGCAGCCGTTAGGTTATTTAAAGTTTGCGCATTATGGCAAATAAGCTAGAAGTGCCCATCCCAGTCTCTTTTCGTTTTTGGAAAAATGATTCCGTCTGTCAGGTTTTAATTTATCGCTGCTTGTTTGGCTATAGATAGAGCCGTGAGGCACAACGGGACAAGTGACTCGTCTAACATGTCTGAGAGTGCCCATCTGACATAAGTTTTATACCCAATCGAAAAGGAAAAGTCATTTTGCTGAGTGGCATAAGGCAGAGCGTTGCACTTCGATTAGAAACGTCACGAGTTCGGGCCTCGTTTACCGCATCGCTAGAATTGGATATGGCTGACTGATGATGCCTTATAAGCCAGAAGTGCCCACCTAAGTCTCTTTTTATTTGATGACAATATGATTCTGTCTGTTACTAGCCAGTTTACGGCTGCTCTAGAGCGATATGGGCTCTAGAGAGATCCCCAAGACACAACGGGAGAAGTGAGTTGTCTAACACATCGAATAGTGCCCACCTAACATGTTTTTATGTACACAATCAAAGAGAGAAAGTCATCGTGCTCGTCTTGCAGTTGGTAGAGCGTAAGATGTCTACATAACTCGTCGCGAATTGGATCCTCGTTTACAGCACCGCTGTGGTTCGTTATGGCTGGCTGGTGATGTCTAATAAACCAGAAGTGCAAATCAATTTCTCTTTTCTGTGGTGGCAAAGCAGCCCTTAGGTTATTTAAACTTTGCGCATTATGGCTAATAAGCTAGAAGTGCCCATCCCAGTCTCTTTTCGTTTTTGGAAAAATGATTCCGTCTGTCAGGTTTTAATTTATCGCTGCTTGTTTGGCTATAGATAGAGCCGTGAGGCACAACGGGACAAGTGACTCGTCTAACATGTCTGAGAGTGCCCATCTGACATAAGTTTTATACCCAATCGAAAAGGAAAAGTCATTTTGCTGAGTGGCATAAGGCAGAGCGTTGCACTTCGATTAGAAACGATCACGAGTTCGGGCCTCGTTTACCGCATCGCTAGAATTGGATATGGCTGACTGATGATGCCTTATAAGCCAGAAGTGCCCACCTAAGTCTCCTTTTATTTGATGACAATATGATTCTGTCTGTTACTAGCCAGTTTACGGCTGCTCTAGAGCGATATGGGCTCTAGAGAGATCCCCAAGACACAACGGGAGAAGTGAGTTGTCTAACACATCGAATAGTGCCCACCTAACATGTTTTATGTACACAATCAAAGAGAGAAAGTCATCGTGCTCGTCTTGCAGTTGGTAGAGCGTAAGATGTCTACATAACTCGTCGCGAATTGGATCCTCGTTAACATCACCGCTGTGGTTCGTTATGGCTGGCTGGTGATGTCTAAGAAACCAGAAGTGCAAATCAATTTCTCTTTTCTGTGGTGGCAAAGCAGCCCTTAGGTTATTTAAACTTTGCGCATTATGGCTAATAAGCTAGAAGTGCCCATCCTAGTCTCTTTTCGTTTTTGGAAAAATGATTCCGTCTGTCAGGTTTAATTTATCGCTGCTTGTTTGGCTATAGATAGAGCCGTGAGGCACAACGGGACAAGTGACTCGTCTAACATGTCTGAGAGTGCCCATCTGACATAAGTTTTATACCCAATCGAAAAGGAAAAGTCATTTTGCTGAGTGGCATAAGGCAGAGCGTTGCACTTCGATTAGAAACGTCACGAGTTCGGGCCTCGTTTACCGCATCGCTAGAATTGGATATGGCTGACTGATGATGCCTTATAAGCCAGAAGTGCCCACCTAAGTCTCCTTTTATTTGATGACAATATGATTCTGTCTGTTACTAGCCAGTTTACGGCTGCTCTAGAGCGATATGGGCTCTAGAGAGATCCCCAAGACACAACGGGAGAAGTGAGTTGTCTAACACATCGAATAGTGCCCACCTAACATGTTTTATGTACACAATCAAAGAGAGAAAGTCATCGTGCTCGTCTTGCAGTTGGTAGAGCGTAAGATGTCTACATAACTCGTCGCGAATCGGATCCTCGTTTACATCACCGCTGTGGATCGTTATGGCTGTCTGGTGATGTCTAATAAACCAGAAGTGCAAATCAATTTCTCTTTTCTGTGGTGGCAAAGCAGCCCTTAGGTTATTTAAACTTTGCGCATTATGGCTAATAAGCTAGAAGTGCCCATCCCAGTCTCTTTTCGTTTTTGGAAAAATGATTCCGTCTGTCAGGTTTTAATTTATCGCTGCTTGTTTGGCTATAGATAGAGCCGTGAGGCACAACGGGACAAGTGACTCGTCTAACATGTCTGAGAGTGCCCATCTGACATAAGTTTTATACCCAATCGAAAAGGAAAAGTCATTTTGCTGAGTGGCATAAGGCAGAGCGTTGCACTTCGATTAGAAACGTCACGAGTTCGGGCCTCGTTTACCGCATCGCTAGAATTGGATATAACTGACTGATGATGCCTTATAAGCCAGAAGTGCCCACCTAAGTCTCCTTTTATTTGATGACAATATGATTCTGTCTGTTACTAGCCAGTTTACGGCTGCTCTAGAGCGATATGGGCTCTAGAGAGATCCCCAAGACACAACGGGAGAAGTGAGTTGTCTAACACATCGAATAGTGCCCACCTAACATGTTTATGTACACAATCAAAGAGAGAAAGTCATCGTGCTCGTCTTGCAGTTGGTAGAGCGTAAGATGTCTACATAACTCGTCGCGAATCGGATCCTCGTTTACATCACCGCTGTGGATCGTTGTGGCTGTCTGGTGATGTCTAATAAACCAGAAGTGCAAATCAATTTCTCTTTTCTGTGGTGGCAAAGCAGCCCTTAGGTTATTTAAACTTTGCGCATTATGGCTAATAAGCTAGAAGTGCCCATCCCAGTCTCTTTTCGTTTTTGAAAAAATGATTCCGTCTGTCAGGTTTTAATTTATCGCTGCTTGTTTGGCTATAGATAGAGCCGTGAGGCACAACGGGACAAGTGACTCGTCTAACATGTCTGAGAGTGCCCATCTGACATAAGTTTTATACCCAATCGAAAAGGAAAAGTCATTTTGCTGAGTGGCATAAGGTAAAGCGTTGCACTTCGATAAGAAACGTCACGAGTTCGGGCCTCGCTTACCACATCGCTAGAATTGGATATGGCTGACTGACGATGCCTTATAAGCCAGAAGTTCCCACCTAAGTCTCCATTTATTTGATGAAAATATGATTCTGTCTGTAACTAGCCACTTTACGGCTGCTCTAGAGCGATATGGGCTCTAGAGAGATCCCCAAGACACAACGGGAGAAGTGAGTTGTCTAACACATCGAATAGTGCCCACCTAACATGTTTTATGTACACAATCAAAGAGAAAAGTCATCGTGCTCGTCTTGCAGTTGGTAGAGCGTAAGATGTCTACATAACTCGTCGCGAATTGGATCCTCGTTTACAGCACCGCTGTGGTTCGTTATGGCTGGCTGGTGATGTCTAATAAACCAGAAGTGCAAATCAATTTCTCTTTTTCTGTGGTGGCAAAAGCAGCCCTTAGGTTATTTAAACTTTGCGCATTATGGCTAATAAGCTAGAAGTGCCCATCCCAGTCTCTTTTCGTTTTTGGAAAAATGATTCCGTCTGTCAGGTTTTAATTTAATCGCTGCTTGTTTGGCTATAGATAGAGCCGTGAGGCACAACGGGACAAGTGACTCGTCTAACATGTCTGAGAGTGCCCATCTGACATAAGTTTTATACCCAATCGAAAAAGGAAAAGTCATTTTGCTGAGTGGCATAAGGCAGAGCGTTGCACTTCGATTAGAAACGTCACGAGTTCGGGCCTCGTTTACCGCATCGCTAGAATTGGATATGGCTGACTGATGATGCCTTATAAGCCAGAAGTGCCCACCTAAGTCTCCTTTTTATTTGATGAAAATATGATTCTGTCTGTTACTAGCCACTTTACGGCTGCTCTAGAGCGATATGGGCTCTAGAGAGATCCCCAAGACACAACGGGAGAAGTGAGTTGTCTAACACATCGAATAGTGCCCACCTAACATGTTTTTATGTACACAATCAAAGAGAGAAAGTCATCGTGCTCGTCTTGCAGTTGGTAGAGCGTAAGATGTCTACATAACTCGTCGCGAATTGGATCCTCGTTTACAGCACCGCTGTGGTTCGTTATGGCTGGCTGGTGATGTCTAATAAACCAGAAGTGCAAATCAATTTCTCTTTTCTGTGGTGGCAAAGCAGCCCTTAGGTTATTTAAACTTTGCGCATTATGGCTAATAAGCTAGAAGTGCCCATCCCAGTCTCTTTTCGTTTTTGGAAAAAATGATTCCGTCTGTCAGGTTTTAATTTATCGCTGCTTGTTTGGCTATAGATAGAGCCGTGAGGCACAACGGGACAAGTGACTCGTCTAACATGTCTGAGAGTGCCCATCTGACATAAGTTTTACACCCAATCAAAAAGGAAAAGTCATTTTGCTGAATGGCATAAGGCAGAGCATTGCACTTCGATCAGAAACGTCAAAAGTTCAAGCCTCGTTTACCGAACTGCTGGGCTTGAATATGACTGGCTGATGATGTCTTATAAGCCAGAAGTGCTCATCCTAGTCTCCTTTTCTTCGATAGCAATATTATTCTGTCTGTCATTAGCCAGTTTACGGCTGCTGATGGGCTCGAGAGAGAGCCGCAAGGCACAAAGGGGACAAGTGAGTTGCAAAACACGTCGGAGAGCGCCCAACTTACATTGTTTATATACCCAATCGAAAAGGGAATGTGATCGTGCTCGTATGGCAGTTGGTAGAGTGTAAGACATCTACATAACTTGTCGCGAGTTGGATCCTCGTAAACCGGACCACTGTGGTTTCGTTATGGCTGGATGGTTATGTCTAATAAACCAGAAGTGCAAATCAATTTCTCTTTTCTTTGTTGGCAAAGCAGCCCTAAGGTTGTTTACAGCTGGCTGATTATGCCTAATAAGATAGAAGTGCGCATCGCAGTCTCTATTTCTTTTTGGAAAAATGATTCCGTCTGTCACGTTTTAATTTATCGCTGCTTGTTCGGCTATAGATTGATCCGTGAGGCACAACGGGACAAGTGACTCGTCTAACATGTCTGAGAGTGCCCATCTGACATAAGTTGTATACCCAATCTAAAAGGAAGAGTCATTTTGCTGAGTGGCATAAGGCAGAGCGTTGCACTTCGATCAGAAACGTCACGAGTTCAGGCCTCGTTTACCGCATCACTGGGCTTGGATATGGCTGGCCGATTTTGCCTAATAAGCCAGAAATGCTTATCCTAGTCTCCTTTTCTTTGATGGCAATATGATTCTGTCTGTCAGTAGCCAGTTAGCGGCTGCTGGATGGGCTCGAGAGAGAGCCGCAAGGCATAACAGGACAAGTGAGTCGCAAAACACGTCGGAGAGCGCACAACTGACATTGTTTATATACCCAGTCGAATAGAGAATGTCATCGTGCTCGTGTGGCAGTTGGTTGAGCGTTAGACGTCTACATAACTCGTCGCGAGTTGGATCCTCGTTAGCCGCACCAATGTTGTTCGTTATGTCTGGCTGATAATGTCTAATAAAACAGAAGTGCAAATCAATTTCTCTTTTCTTTGTTGGCAAAGCAGCTCTAAGCTTTTTTATAGCTTGCTGATTATGGCTAATACGCTCGAAAGAGCCCATCCAAGTCTCTACTCTTATTATAGTAAAATGATTCAGTTTGTCAGGTTTTAATTTATCGCTGCTGGTTAGGCACTAGAGAGAGCCGCAAGGCACAACGGGACAAGTGAGTTGTAAAACACGTCGGAGAGCGCCCAACTGACATTGTCATATACCCAATCGAAAAGAGAATGTCATCGTGCTCGTGTGGCAGTTGGTTGAGCATTAAACGTCTACGAACTCTACGCAAGTTGCATCCTAGTGCACTGCAACACTGTGGTTCATTATGGCTATCAAATGATGTCTAAAAAACCAGAAGGGCAAATCAATTACTCTTTTCTTTGTTGACAAAGCAGCTCTAAGGTTTTTTCTAGCTTGCTGATTATGTCCAATACGCTAGAAGTGCCCATCCCAGTCTCTTTTCTTTTTTTAGAAAAATGATTCCGTCTGTAAGGTTTTAATTGATCGCTGCTGGTTTGGCACTAGAGAAGGCCGCAAGGCACAACGGGACAAGTGAGTCGCAAAACACGTTGGAGAGCGCCCAACTGACATTGTTTATATATCCAATTGAAAAGTGAATGTCATCGACCTCGTATGGCAGTTTTTGAGCGTTAGCCGTCTACCGAACTCGACGCGAGTTGGACCCTGGTGCACTGCGACGCTGTGGTAAGTTATGGCTGGCTGATGAGGGCTAATAAGCCAGTAGTGCTCATACCAGTCTCATTTTCTTTTTTCTCAATATGAATATGTCTATCACTGGCCAGTTTACGGAAGCTGGATGGGTTCTAGAGAGAGCCCTGAGGCACAACGGGACAAGTAAGTCGTCCAACACTTCAAATAATGCCCGCCTGACATTCATTATATACACAATAGAAAAGGGAAATTTGTCGTGCGCATGTGGCATCAGGTAGAGCGTTGCATTTCGAGCAGAAACGTCGCGAGTTCGAACCTCGTGCAACGCATTGCTGGGCTTGTTTATGCCAGGCTGATGATGGCTAAAAAGCCAGAAATGTCCATCCCCGTATCCATTTTATTCGTCGGCAATACGAATATGTCTGTCACTAGCCAGTTTACGGCTTCTGTGTGGGCTTTGGAGAGATCCCTAAGGCACAACGGGAGAAGTGAGTTGTCTAACATATCGAGTAGTGCCCACCTGACATGTTTTATATAACCAAGCAAAAGGAGAAATCCATCGTGCTCGTCTTGCAGTTGTTAGAGCGTAAGACGTCTACATAACTCGTCTTGAGTTGGATCATCGTTAACCGCAGCACTGTGGTTCGTTATGGCTGGCTGGTGATGTCTTATAAACCAGAAGTGCAAATCAATTGCTCTTTTCTTTGTTGCAAAGCAGCCTAAGGTTATTTAAAGCTGGCTGATTATGGCTAATAAGCTAGAAGTGCCCATCTCAGTCCCTTTTTTTGGAAAAATGATTCCGTCTGTCAGGTTTTAATTTATCGCTGCTTGTTTCGCTATAGATAGAGCCGTGAGGCACAACGGGACGAGGGACTCGTCTAATATGTCTGACAGCGCCCATCTTACATAAGTTTTATACCCAATAAAAAAGGAAAAGTCATTTTGCTGAATGGCATAAAGCAGAGCATTGCACTTCGATCAGAAACGTCAAGAGTTCAAGCCTCGTTTACTGCATTGCTGGGCTGGAATATGGCTGGCTGATGATGTCTAATAAACCAGAAGTGCAAATCAATTTCTCTTTTATTTGTTGGCAAAGCAGCTCTAAGGTTTTTTATAGCTTGCTGATTATGTCTAATACGCTAGAAGTGCCCATCCCAGTCTCTTTTCTTTTTTGTAGAAAAATGATTCCTACTGTAAGGTTTTAATTTATCGCTGCTGGTTTGGCTCTCGAGAGAGCCACAAGGCACAACGGGACAAGTGAGTCGCAAAACACGTTGGAGAGCGCCCAACTGACATTGTTTATGTATCCAATCGAAAAGGGAATGTCATCTATCTCGTATGGCAGTTTTTGAGCGTTAGCCGTCTACCGAACTTGACGCGAGTTGGACCCTGGTGCACTGCAACGCTGTGGTAAGTTATGGCTGGCTGATGAGGGCTAATAAGCCAGAAGTTCTCTTCCCAGTCTCATTATCTTTTTTCGCAATACGAATATGTCTATCACTGGCCAGTTTATGGAAGCTGGATGGGCTCTAGAGAGAGCCCTGAGGCCCAACGGGACAAGTAAGTCGTCCAACACCTCAAATAATGCCCACCTGACATTCATTATATACACAATAGAAAAGGGAAAGTTGTCGTGCGCATGTGGCATCAGGAAGAGCGTTGCACTTCGAGCAGAAACGTCGCGAGTTCAAACCTCGTGCAACGCATTGCTGGGCTTGTTTATGCCAGGCTGATGATGGCTAAAAAGCCAGAAATGTCCATCCCCGTATCCATTTTATTCGTCGGCAATACGAATATGTCTGTCACTAGCCAGTTTACGGCTTCTGTGTGGGCTTTGGAGAGATCCCCAAGGCACAATGTGAGAAGTGAGTTGTCTAACATATCGAGTAGTGCCCACCTGACATGTTTTATATAACCAAGCAAAAAGAGAAATCCACCGTGCTCGTCTTGCAGTTGTTAGAGCGTAAGACGTCTACATAACTCGTCGTGAGTTGGATTCTCGTTAACTGCACCGCTGTGGTTCGTTATTGATGGCTGGTTATGTCTAAGAAACCAGAAGTGCAAATTAATTTCTCTTTTCTTTGTTGGCAAAGCAGCCCTAAGGTTGTTTATAGCTGGCTGCTTATGCCTAATAAGATAGAAGTGCGCATTGCAGTCTCTATTTCTTTTTGGAAGAATGATTCCGTCTGTCACGTTTTAATTTATCACTGCTTGTTCGGCTATAGATAGAGCCGTGAGAGCGCCCATTTGACATAAGTTATACACCCAATTGAAAATGAAAAGTCATTTTGCTGATGTTGCGTAAGGCAGAGCATTGCACTTCGATCACCGTAATCACCACCGCCTTCGTCTTCACTACCACCACCACCACCACCACCATCAGTGATGAGGGCTCTCTCCTAAACCGACCTCAATGCGACCGCACATTCCCCTCGCGCAGCAGCCTGCTCGGTCACTTGCGAATCCATCGTACAAAGACTGGTGAACCTGTGCCTGGAGCACCAACACACAGCAGAGATCGCCGCCTCCACTACCATCACTGTCCTCACGCATTCACTCATCGCATGGACCTATACGGTCACAAGTGCATCCATGACAGCGGAATTCACCGCAAAGCCGACAACACCGGTACATCATGCACACCCTCCGCTCCTGCAATTCTTAACACCACTGCCACCCCCACTACCATGAGTGACCTCCAGCCAGTCTCTACCGATTTCTCCTGCCCACAATGCGCCCGCAACTTCAACTCACGCATCGGCCTGGCCGGTCACCTGCGAATTCATCGAACGGTGGCTGGTTAAGCAGTGCATGGAGCTCCGACATACAGTCGACGCGCCCGCCTCCACTGCCCTCACTGCTCCCACACATTTACACACTGCATGGGCCTATTAGGACACATGCGCCTCAACGACAACCTGTGGTAAACCTACGGAGGCTAAGCCACATCAGCGCAAAATACCTGATAAAATCCCGGTTTCCTAGATACCATGGCTAGGAAGGCTGTCAATCTGACGCTTACACCAGACTACGCCGTCGGCCCAGTGTATGTGCTGTGTGTCGAGTGGCTGACCAGTGGACTGGGAGTCAGATGGCGATGGCTCTTCCATATCCCCTGAGTAAGTTAATACTGGTTTGTGCATTATGGGGCCAGGTCATGCTGTGGCGCGCGAAGACGGGTATGCCGACCCATCAGCCAACGCGCCCACTTTAACATCAGGCAACTGAATAGCTCGGATGGTTGTCTGATTGTGATGGTGGGGGAGAGAGTGAGGTCAACAACTCAGCACATTTTTCACTATAAACAATCTGACGTGCTTGAAACTATCACGGTGTGGTAAAAGTCGTGGCTTGGAAGGTAGGCAACTGACGGGATAACTCGGACCGCGTGGTCAGCCCAATGTTTTCTGTGTGGAGTGGCTGACTGGCGGACTGAGAGTCAGACTGCAATGGCTCCTTCTTAATGTGGCCTTTATGGCACTCCCACTCCGTGGGATCCGAGTAAGGTAAGGATGGTACACACAGGGGCGGCTCTAACCGCAACAGCCAAATGCGACCTCTCCCATCTCCGGTCTTTTTGACTCTGTATTGACACCGGGCTCAGGTGGCGGAGGAGGAGAAAGTGCGCAAGCTGCAGCGCAAGGCAAAAATCCCATAAAACTAATTAAAGCGAAAGTCACCGTCCCTGCACCACCTGGTGTGAAGCATACGGTGGACCTCGTCGAAATCGACGGTCGAACTGTCGTCATAAAGTTCATTGCGTTTCATATAAAATCGTCGTGAGTTCGAACCTCGGGCACCACAACGCTGGCATAGTACTATCTGGTAAATGGTGACAAATACTCCTGAATACGCCCATTCAAGTCTCCCTTTTCTTTGTCGACAATACGATTCTAAGAAGAAGCAGTCTACGGCTGCTGGCTGGGCTCTAGAGAGAGCCCCAAGGCAAAAAAAGACTAGTTATTCCTATATACCAACGCGGAGCGCCCAGCTGAATTGGTTAATATAGCAACTCGAAAAGGGAAACATATCGTGCATGAGTGGCAGTTGGTAGATAGTTGAGCTTCGATCAAAAACGTGACGAGTTCGAGCATCAGGCACCACAACGCTAGGCAAAGTAATATCTGGTAAATGATGGCTAATACGTCAGAAACGCCCATTTCAGTTTCCCTTTTTTCTTTGTCGGTAATAATATTCTGTCATTAACCAGTCTACGGCTGCTGGCTGGGCTCTAGAGAGAGCCTTAAGACACAAAAAGACGAGATATTACTGTGAAAAACCGTGAAATGCCAAACTGATATGGCATTTATACCAAATCCAAAAGGAAAGTCATCGTGCTCGTGTGCAAGTTGGTAGGTCGTTGCGCTTAGGTCAAAATCGTCGTGAGTTCGAGCCTCGGGCACCACAACGCTGGCTTAGTACTAACTGGTAAATGATGGCAAATATGCCTGAAACGCCCATTTCAGTCTCCCTTCTCTTTGTCGATAATACAATTCTATGCCATAAGCTAGTCTACGGCTGCTGACTGGGCTCTAGAAAGAGCCTCAAGGCACAAAAAACGAGTTATTCCACTAAGCCACCGCGGAGCGCCCAGCTTACTTGGTTAATATAGGAAATCGAAAAGGGAAAGTTATCTTGCACGAGTAGTAGTTTGCAGCTCGCTACGCTTTGATCAAAATCATCGTGAATTCGAGCCTTGGGCACTACAAAGCATGGGATTGATATATCTGCTAGATGATCGCAAATAAGCCTGAAGTGTCTATTTCCGTCTCCATTTTCTATGTCGGTAATACGATTCTATGTCATTAGACAATCTACGGCTGCTGGCTGGGCTCTAGAGAGAGCCTCAAGGCACAACGGGACGAGTTATTCCAATAAACCACCGCGGAGCGCCCAGCTGACTTGGTTAATATAGCATATCGAAAAAGGGAAACAAATCGTGCATGAGTTGCAGTTAATAGCTCGCTGCGCTTTTTTAAAAATCGTCGTGAGTTCGAGCCTTCGGCAGCACAAAGCATGGGATTGTTATATCTGGTAGATGAAAGCAAATAAGCCTGAAGTGCCTATTTCCGTCTCCCTTTTCTTTGTCGGCAATACGATTTAATGTCATTACCTATTCTACGGCTTCTTGTTGGTCTCTAGAGAGAGTCCCAAAGCACAACTAGACGCATTATTCGTACAATACACCGTAGAGTGCCAAGCCGACTTGGTTTATATAGCAAATAGAAAAGGGAAATTCATCTGGCATGAGTGGCATTTGGTAGCTCTTTTCGCTTCGATCAAAAACGTGGCGAGTTCGAGCCTCAGGCACTATAACCCTAGGCATAGTAATATCTGGTAATTATGGCTAATAGGCCAGAAACGCCCATTTCCGTCTCCCCTTTCTTTGTCGGTAAAACGATTCTATGTCATTAGCCAGTCGACGGCTACTGGTTGGACTCTCGAGAGAACCCCAAGTAACAGAAAGAGGAGTTTTTTCCGAGGATACACCGTGGAGTGCCCAACTGATATGGCATTTATACGAAATCGAAAAGGAAAGTCATGGTGCTCGTGTGCGAGTTGGTAAGTTGTTGCGCTTCGGTGGAAATCGTCGTGAGTTCGAGCCTCGGGCACCACAACGCTGGATTAGTACTAATTGGTAAATGATGGCAAATATGCCTGAAACGCCCGTTTCAGTCTCCCTTCTCTTTGTCGATAATACAATTCTATGCCATAAGCTAGTCTACGGCTGCTGACTGGGCTCTAGAAAGAGCCTCAAGGCACAAAAAACGAGTTATTCCACTAAGCCACCGCGGAGCGCCCAGCTTACTTGGTTAATATAGCAAATCGAAAAGGGAAAGTTATCTTGCACGAGTAGCAGTTTGCAGCTCGCTACGCTTTGATCAAAATCATCGTGAATTCGAGCCTTGGGCACTACAAAAGCATGGGATTGATATATCTGCTAGATGATCGCAAATAAGCCTGAAGTGTCTATTTCCGTCTCCATTTTTCTATGTCGGTAATACGATTCTATGTCATTAGACAATCTACGGCTGCTGGCTGGGCTCTAGAGAGAGCCTCAAGGCACAACGGGACGAGTTATTCCAATAAACCACCGCGGAGCGCCCAGCTGACTTGGTTAATATAGCAAATCGAAAAGGGAAACAAATCGTGCATGAGTGGCAGTTAGTAGCTCGCTGCGCTTTTGATCAAAAATCGTCGTGAGTTCGAGCCTTCGGCAGCACAAAGCATGGGATTGTTATATCTGGTAGATGAAAGCAAATACGCCTGAAGTGCCTATTTCCGTCTCCCTTTTCTTTGTTGGCAATACAATTTAATGTCATTACCTATTCTACGGCTTCTTGTTGGTCTCTAGAGAGTCCCAAAGCACAACTAGACGCATTATTCGTATAATACACCGTAGAGTGCCAAGCCGACTTGGTTTATATAGCAAAATAGAAAAGGGAAATTCATCTGGCATGAGTGGCATTTGCAGCTCTTTTTCGCTTCGATCAAAAACGTGGCGAGTTCGAGCCTCAGGCACTATAACCCTAGGCATAGTAATATCTGGTAAATTATGGCTAATAGGCCAGAAACGCCCATTTCCGTCTCCCCTTTCTTTGTCGGTAAAACGATTCTATGTCATTAGCCAGTCGACGGCTACTGGTTGGACTCTCGAGAGAACCCCAAGTAACAGAAAAGAGGAGTTTTTCCGAGGATACACCGTGGAGTGCCCAACTGATATGGCATTTTATACGAAATCGAAAAGGAAAGTCATCGTGCTCGTGTGCGAGTTGGTAAGTTGTTGCGCTTCGGTGGAAATCGTCGTGAGTTCGAGCCTCGGGCACCACAACGCTGGATTAGTACTAATTGGTAAATGATGGCAAATATGCCTGAAACGCCCGTTTCAGTCTCCCTTCTCTTTGTCGATAATACAATTCTATGCCATAAGCTAGTCTACGGCTGCTGACTGGGCTCTAGAAAGAGCCTCAAGGCACAAAAAACGAGTTATTCCACTAAGCCACCGCGGAGCGCCCAGCTTACTTGGTTAATATAGCAAATCGAAAAGGGAAAGTTATCTTGCACGAGTAGCAGTTTGCAGCTCGCTACGCTTTGATCAAAATCATCGTGAATTCGAGCCTTGGGCACTACAAAGCATGGGATTGATATATCTGCTAGATGATCGCAAATAAGCCTGAAGTGTCTATTTCCGTCTCCATTTTTCTATGTCGGTAATACGATTCTATGTCATTAGACAATCTACGGCTGCTGGCTGGGCTCTAGAGAGAGCCTCAAGGCACAACGGGACGAGTTATTCCAATAAACCACCGCGGAGCGCCCAGCTGACTTGGTTAATATAGCAAATCGAAAAAAGGGAAACAAATCGTGCATGAGTGGTAGTTGGTAGCTCGCTGCGCTTTGATCAAAAAATCGTCGTGAGTTCGAGCCTTCGGCAGCACAAAGCATGGGATTGTTATATCTGGTAGATGAAAAGCAAATAAGCCTGAAGTGCCTATTTCCGTCTCCCCTTTTCTTTGTTGGCAATACAATTTAATGTCATTACCTATTCTACGGCTTCTTGTTGGTCTCTAGAGAGAGTCCCAAAGCACAACTAGACGCATTATTCGTATAATACACCGTAGAGTGCCAAGCCGACTTGGTTTATATAGCAAATAGAAAAGGGAAATTCATCTGGCATGAGTGGCATTTGGTAGCTCTTTTCGCTCGGGATCAAAAACGTGGCGAGTTCGAGCCTCAGGCACCATAACCCCAGGCATAGTAATATCTGGTAAATTATGGCTAATAGGCCAGAAACGCCCATTTCCGTCTCCCCTTTCTTTGTCGGTAAAACGATTCTATGTCATTAGCCAGTCGACGGCTACTGGTTGGACTCTCGAGAGAACCCCAAGTAACAGAAAGAGGAGTTTTTTCCGAGGATACACCGTGGAGTGCCCAACTGATATGGCATTTATACGAAATCGAAAAGGAAAGTCATGGTGCTCGTGTGCGAGTTGGTAAGTTGTTGCGCTTCGGTGGAAATCGTCGTGAGTTCGAGCCTCGGGCACCACAACGCTGGATTAGTACTAATTGGTAAATGATGGCAAATATGCCTGAAACGCCCGTTTCAGTCTCCCTTCTCTTTGTCGATAATACAATTCTATGCCATAAGCTAGTCTACGGCTGCTGACTGGGCTCTAGAAAGAGCCTCAAGGCACAAAAAACGAGTTATTCCACTAAGCCACCGCGGAGCGCCCAGCTTACTTGGTTAATATAGCAAATCGAAAAGGGAAAAGTTATCTTGCACGAGTAGCAGTTTGCAGCTCGCTACGCTTTGATCAAAATCATCGTGAATTCGAGCCTTGGGCACTACAAAGCATGGGATTGATATATCTGCTAGATGATCGCAAATAAGCCTGAAGTGTCTATTTCCGTCTCCATTTTCTATGTCGGTAATACGATTCTATGTCATTAGACAATCTACGGCTGCTGGCTGGGCTCTAGAGAGAGCCTCAAGGCACAACGGGACGAGTTATTCCAATAAACCACCGCGGAGCGCCCAGCTGACTTGGTTAATATAGCAAATCGAAAAGGGAAACAAATCGTGCATGAGTTGCAGTTAATAGCTCGATGCGCTTTGATCAAAATCGTCGTGAGTTCGAGCCTTCGGCAGCACAAAGCATGGGATTGTTATATCTGGTAGATGAAAGCAAATAAGCCTGAAGTGCCTATTTCCGTCTCCCTTTTCTTTGTCGGCAATACGATTTAATGTCATTACCTATTCTACGGCTTCTTGTTGGTCTCTAGAGAGAGTCCCAAAGCACAACTAGACGCATTATTCGTATAATACACCGTAGAGTGCCAAGCCGACTTGGTTTATATAGCAAATAGAAAAGGGAAATTCATCTGGCATGAGTGGCATTTGGTAGCTCTTTTCGCTTCGATCAAAAACGTGGCGAGTTCGAGCCTCAGGCACTATAACCCTAGGCATAGTAATATCTGGTAAATTATGGCTAATAGGCCAGAAACGCCCATTTCCGTCTCCCCTTTCTTTGTCGGTAAAACGATTCTATGTCATTAGCCAGTCGACGGCTACTGGTTGGACTCTCGAGAGAACCCCAAGTAACAGAAAGAGGAGTTTTTTCCGAGGATACACCGTGGAGTGCCCAACTGATATGGCATTTATACGAAATCGAAAAGGAAAGTCATGGTGCTCGTGTGCGAGTTGGTAAGTTGTTGCGCTTCGGTGGAAATCGTCGTGAGTTCGAGCCTCGGGCACCACAACGCTGGATTAGTACTAATTGGTAAATGATGGCAAATATGCCTGAAACGCCCATTTCAGTCTCCCTTCTCTTTGTCGATAATACAATTCTATGCCATAAGCTAGTCTACGGCTGCTGACTGGGCTCTAGAAAGAGCCTCAAGGCACAAAAAACGAGTTATTCCACTAAGCCACCGCGGAGCGCCCAGCTTACTTGGTTAATATAGCAAATCGAAAAGGGAAAATTATCTTGCACGAGTAGCAGTTTGCAGCTCGCTACGCTTTGATCAAAATCATCGTGAATTCGAGCCTTGGGCACTACAAAGCATGGGATTGATATATCTGCTAGATGATCGCAAATAAGCCTGAAGTGTCTATTTCCGTCTCCATTTTCTATGTCGGTAATACGATTCTATGTCATTAGACAATCTACGGCTGCTGGCTGGGCTCTAGAGAGAGCCTCAAGGCACAACGGGACGAGTTATTCCAATAAACCACCGCGGAGCGCCCAGCTGACTTGGTTAATATAGCAAATCGAAAAGGGAAACATATCGTGCATGAGTGGCAGTTGGTAGCTCGCTGCGCTTTGATCAAAATCGTCGTGAGTTCGAGCCTTCGGCAGCACAAAGCATGGGATTGTTATATCTGGTAGATGAAAGCAAATAAGCCTGAAGTGCCTATTTCCGTCTCCCTTTTCTTTGTCGGCAATACGATTTAATGTCATTACCTATTCTACGGCTTCTTGTTGGTCTCTAGAGAGAGTCCCAAAGCACAACTAGACGCATTATTCGTATAATACACCGTAGAGTGCCAAGCCGACTTGGTTTATATAGCAAATAGAAAAGGGAAATTCATCTGGCATGAGTGGCATTTGGTAGCTCTTTTTCGCTTCGATCAAAAAAACGTGGCGAGTTCGAGCCTCAGGCACTATAACCCTAGGCATAGTAATATCTGGTAAATTATGGCTAATAGGCCAGAAACGCCCATTTCCGTCTCCCCTTTTCTTTGTCGGTAAAAACGATTCTATGTCATTAGCCAGTCGACGGCTACTGGTTGGACTCTCGAGAGAACCCCAAGTAACAGAAAGAGGAATTTTTTCCGAGGATACACCGTGGAGTGCCCAACTGATATGGCATTTATACGAAATCGAAAAGGAAAGTCATGGTGCTCGTGTGCGAGTTGGTAAGTTGTTGCGCTTCGGTGGAAATCGTCGTGAGTTCGAGCCTCGGGCACCACAACGCTGGCTTAGTACTAACTGGTAAATGATGGCAAATATGCCTGAAACGCCCATTTCAGTCTCCCTTCTCTTTGTCGATAATACAATTCTATGCCATAAGCTAGTCTACGGCTGCTGACTGGGCTCTAGAAAGAGCCTCAAAGGCACAAAAAAACGAGTTATTCCACTAAGCCACCGCGGAGCGCCCAGCTTACTTGGTTAAATATAGCAAATCGAAAAAGGGAAAAGTTATCTTGCACGAGTAGCAGTTTGCAGCTCGCTACGCTTTGATCAAAAATCATCGTGAATTCGAGCCTTGGGCACTACAAAGCATGGGATTGATATATCTGCTAGATGATCGCAAATAAGCCTGAAGTGTCTATTTCCGTCTCCATTTTTCTATGTCGGTAATACGATTCTATGTCATTAGACAATCTACGGCTGCTGGCTGGGCTCTAGAGAGAGCCTCAAGGCACAACGGGACGAGTTATTCCAATAAACCACCGCGGAGCGCCCAGCTGACTTGGTTAATATAGCAAATCGAAAAGGGAAACATATCGTGCATGAGTGGCAGTTGGTAGCTCGCTGCGCTTTGATCAAAATCGTCGTGAGTTCGAGCCTTCGGCAGCACAAAGCATGGGATTGTTATATCTGGTAGATGAAAGCAAATAAGCCTGAAGTGCCTATTTCCGTCTCCCTTTTCTTTGTCGGCAATACGATTTAATGTCATTACCTATTCTACGGCTTCTTGTTGGTCTCTAGAGAGAGTCCCAAAGCACAACTAGACGCATTATTCGTATAATACACCGTAGAGTGCCAAGCCGACTTGGTTTATATAGCAAATAGAAAAGGGAAATTCATCTGGCATGAGTGGCATTTGGTAGCTCTTTTCGCTTCGATCAAAAACGTGGCGAGTTCGAGCCTCAGGCACTATAACCCTAGGCATAGTAATATCTGGTAAATTATGGCTAATAGGCCAGAAACGCCCATTTCCGTCTCCCCTTTCTTTGTCGGTAAAACGATTCTATGTCATTAGCCAGTCGACGGCTACTGGTTGGACTCTCGAGAGAACCCCAAGTAACAGAAAGAGGAGATATTCCCGAGGATACACCGTGGAGTGCCCAACTGATATGGCATTTATACGAAATCGAAAAGGAAAGTCATCGTGCTCGTGTGCGAGTTGGTAAGTTGTTGCGCTTCGGTGGAAATCGTCGTGAGTTCGAGCCTCGGGCACCACAACGCTGGCTTAGTACTATCTGGTAAATGATGGCAAATATGCCTGAAACGCCCATTTCAGTCTCCCTTCTCTTTGTCGATAATACAATTCTATGCCATAAGCTAGTCTACGGCTGCTGACTGGGCTCTAGAAAGAGCCTCAAGGCACAAAAAACGAGTTATTCCACTAAGCCACCGCGGAGCGCCCAGCTTACTTGGTTAATATAGCAAATCGAAAAAGGGAAAAAGTTATCTTGCACGAGTAGTAGTTTGCGGCTCGCTGCGCTTTTGATCAAAATCATCGTGAATTCGAGCCTTGGGCACTACAAAGCATGGGATTGATATATCTGCTAGATGATCGCAAATAAGCCTGAAGTGTCTATTTCCGTCTCCATTTTTCTATGTCGGTAATACGATTCTATGTCATTAGACAATCTACGGCTGCTGGCTGGGCTCTAGAGAGAGCCTCAAGGCACAACGGGACGAGTTATTCCAATAAACCACCGCGGAGCGCCCAGCTGACTTGGTTAATATAGCAACCTCGAAAAGGAAACATATCGTGCATGAGTGGCAGTTGGTAGCTCGCTGCGCTTTGATCAAAAATCGTCGTGAGTTCGAGCCTTCGGCAGCACAAAGCATGGGATTGTTATATCTGGTAGATGAAAGCAAATAAGCCTGAAAGTGCCTATTTCCGTCTCCCTTTTCTTTGTCGGCAATACGATTTAATGTCATTACCTATTCTACGGCTTCTTGTTGGTCTCTAGAGAGAGTCCCAAAGCACAACTAGACGCATTATTCGTATAATACACCGTAGAGCGCCAAAGCCGACTTGGTTTATATAGCAAATCGAAAAGGGAAATTCATCTGGCATGAGTGGCAGTTTGGTAGCTCTTTTCGCTTCGATCAAAAATCGTGGCGAGTTCGAGCCTCAGGCACCCATAACCCTAGGGCATAGTAATATCTGGTGATTATGGCTAATAGGCCAGAAACGCCCATTTCCGTCTACCCCTTTTCTTTGTCGGCAAAACGATTCTATGTCATTACCAGTCGACGGCTGCTGCCTGGACTCTAGAGAGAGCCCCCAAGGCACAACGGAGAGAGTTATTCCAATAAACCACCACGGAGCGCCCAGCTGACTTGGCATTTAATATAGCAAATCGAAAAAGGAAACATATCGTGCACTAGTGTGCAGTTTTGGTAGCTCGCTGCGCTTTGATCAAAAATCGTCGTGAGTTCGAGCCTCGGGCAGCACAAAGCATGGGATTTGTTATATCTGGTAGATGATAGCAAATAAAGCCTGAAGCGCCCTATTTCACGTCTCCCTTTTCTTTGTCGGCTATACGATTTAATGTCCTTGCCTAGTCTACGGCTGCTGTTGGGTCTCTAGAGAGAGTCCTCAAAGCACAACCAGACGAATTATTCGTATAGTACACCGTAGAGCGCCAAACTCACTTGGTTCATATAGCAAATCGAAAAGGGAAAATTATCTGGCATGAGTAGCAGTTGTAGCTCACTGCGCTTTCGATCAAAATCGCCGCGAGGTCGAGCCTCAGGGCACCCCAAAGCTGGGCAAAGCAGTATCTGGTAGATGATTGCAAATACGCCAGAAACGCCCATTCCAGTCTACCCCATTTTCTTTGTCGGCAATACAATTCTATGTCGTTAGCCTAGTCTACGGCTGCTGCCTGGGCTCTAGACGAAGCCTCAAGGCACAACGGGACGAGTTATTCCACTAAACCACCGCGGAGCGCCCAGCTGACTTGGTTAATATAGCAAATCGAAAAAGGGAAACATATCGCGCATGAGTGGCAGTTGGTAGCTCGCTGCGCTTTGATCAAAAAAATCGTCGTGAGTTCGAGCCTTGGGCAGCACAAAGAATGGGATTGTTATATCTGGTAGATGATAGCAAATAAAGCCTGAAATGCCTATTTCCGTCTCCCTTTTTCTTTGTTGGCAATACGATTTAATGTCATTACCTATTCTACGGCTGCTTGTTGGTCTCTAGAGAGAGTCCCAAAGCACAACCAGAGCATTATTCTGTATAATACACCGTAGAGCGCCAAACCGACTTGGTTCATATAGCAAATCGAAAAAGGGAAATTCATCTGGAATGAGTGGCAGTTGGTAGCTCACTGCGCATCGATCAAAAATCGTCACGAGTTCGGAGCCTCAGGCACCCCAAAAGCTGGGCATAGTACTATCTGGTAGATGATTACAAATACGCAAGAAACGCCCATTCTAGTCTACCTTTTCTTTGTCGGCAATACAATTCTATGTCATTACCTAGTCTACGGATGCTGCCTGGGCTCTAGAGGGAGCCTCAAGGCACAACGGGACGAGTTATTCCAATAAACCACCACGGAGCGCCCAGCTGACTTGGTTAATATAGCAAATCGAAAAGGGAAACATATCGTGCACTAGTGGAAGTTTTGAAGCTCGCTGCGCTTTGATCAATATCATCGTGAGTTCGAGCCTTGGGCAGCACAAAGAATGGGATTTTTATATCTGGTAGATGATAGCAAATAAACCTGAAATGCCTATTTCCGTCTCCTTTTTCTTTGTCGGCTATACGACTTTAATGTCCTTACCTATTCTACGGCTGCTTGTTGGTCTCTAGAGAGAGTCCCAAAGCACAACCAGACGCATTATTCTTATAATACACCGTAGAGCGCCAAAACCGACTTGGTTCATATAGCAAATCGAAATACGGAAATTTCATCTGGAATGATTGGCAGTTGGTAGCTCACTGCGCATTGATCAAAATCGTCACGAGGTCGAGCCTCAGGCACCCCAAAGCTGGGCATAGTAGTATCTGGTAGATGATTACAAATACGCCAGAAACGCTCATACCGGTCTACCTTTTCTTTGTCGGCAATACAATTCTGTCGTCACCTAGTCTACGGCTCCTGCCTGGGTTCTAGACGGAGCCTCAAGGCACAACGGGATCAGTTATTTCAATAAACCACCGCGGAGTGCCCAGCTGACTTGGTTAATATAGAAAATCGAAAAAGGGAAACATATCATGCAGTAGTGGCAGTTGGAAACTCGCTTCGCTTTGATCAAAATCGTCGTGAGTTCGAGCCTTGGGCAGCACAAAGAATGGGATTTTTATATCTGGTAGATAATAGCAAATAAGCCTGAAGTGCCTATTTCCGTCTCCCTTTTCTTTGTCGGCAATACGATTTAATGTCATTACCTAGTCTACGGATGCTGCCTGGGCTCAAGAGGGAGCCTCAAGGCACAACGGGACGAGTTATGCCAATAAACCACCACGGAGCGCCCAGCTGACTTGGTTTATATAGCAATTCGAAAAGGGAAACATATCGTGCACTAGTGGAATTTTGAAGCCCGCTGCGCTTTGATCAATATCATCGTGAGTTCGAGCCTTGGGCAGCACTAAAGAATGGATTTTTATATCTGGTAGATGATAGCATATAAACCTGAAATGCCTATTTCCGTCTCCTTTTTCTTTGTCGGCTATACGATTTAATGTCCTTTCCTAGTCTACGGCTGCTTGTTGGTCTCTAGAGAGGGTCCCAAAGCACAATCAGACGTATTATTCTTATAATACACCGTAGAGCGCAAACCGACTTGGTTCATATAGCAAATCGAAAACAGAAATTCATCTGGCATGAGTGGCAGTTGGTAGCTCACTAAGCATCGATCAAAATCGTCGTGAGGTTGAGCCTCAGGCAACCTAAAGCTGGGCAAATTAGTATCTGGTAGATGACTACAAATACGCCATAAACGCCCATTCCAGTCTACCTTTTCTTTATCTGCAATACAGTTCTATGTCATTACCTGGTTTTACGGCTGCTGTCTGGGCTCTGGAGAGAGCCTCAAGGCACAACGAGATTAGTTATTCCAATAAACCACCGCGGAGCGCCCAGCTGACTGGGTTTATATAGCAAATCAAAAAGGGATAGTAATGGTGCACTAGATGCAGTTGGAAGCTCGTTGCGCTTTGATAAAAATCGTCGTGAGTTCGAGCCATAGGCAGCACTAAGAATGGGATTTTTTTATATTGTACATGATTGCAAATAAGCCTAAATTGCCTATTTTCTTCTCCTTTTCTTTTGTCGGCAATACGATTTAATGTCCTTACCTAGTCTACGGCTCCTTTGTTGGTCTCTAGAGAGAGTCCCAAAGCACAACCAGACGCATTATTCTTATAGTACACCGTAGAGTGCCAAACACACTTGGTTCATATAGCATATCGAAAACGGAAATTCATCTGGCATGAGTGGCAGTTAATAACTCACTGCGCATCGATCAAAATCGTCACAAGGTCGAGCCTTGGGCACCCCAAAAGCCGGGCATAGTAGTATCTGGTAGATGACTACAAAATACGCCAGAAACGCCCATTCCAGTCTACCTTTTCTTTGTCGGCAATACTATTCTATCTCATTACCTCAGTCTACGGCTGCTGCCTGGCTCTAGAGGAGCCTCAAGGCACAACGGGACGAGTTATTCCAATAAACTACCGCGGAGCGCCCAGCTGACTTGTTAATATGGCAAATCGAAAACAGAAATTCATCTGCATGCGTGGCAGTTGGTAGCCTCACCGTGCATCGATCAAAAATCGTCGTGAGGTTGAGCCTCAGGGCACCCCAAAGCTGGGCAAATTAGTATCTGGTAGATGACTACAAATACGCCATAAACGCCCATTCCAGTCTACCTTTTCTTTATCTCGCAATACAGTTCTATGTCATTACCTGGTTTACGGCTGCTGCCTGGCTCTGAGAGAGCCTCAAGGCACAGCGAGATTAGTTATTCCAATAAACCACCGCGGAGCACCCAGCTGACTTGGTTTATATAGCAAATCAAAACAGGATAGTAATGGTGCACTAGATGCAGTTGGTAGCTCGTTGCGCTTTGATAAAAATCGTCGTGAGTTCGAGCTATAGGCAGCATTAAGAATGGATTTTTATATTTTTACATGATTGCAAATAAGCCTAAATCGCCTATTTTCTTCCCTCTTTGTCGGCAATACGATTCTAATGTCCTTACCTAGTCACGGATTTGCCCTGGTCTCTAGAAGTCCCAGACAACAACCAGACGCAGTTATTCCTGTAGATACACCGTAGGCGCAAACCGACTTGGTTCATATAGCAAATCGAAAACGGAAATTCATCTGCTAGGAGAGTCATTGGCTTTCATTGCGCATCGATCAAAATCGTCGCGAGTGTCGAGCCTCAGGGCACCCCAAAGCTGGGCATAGTAGTATCTGGTAGATAATTACGCAATACGCCGGAAACGCCCATTCCAGTCTACCCCGTTTCCTTTTGTCGGCACATACAATTCTATGTCATTGACTACGGTCTACGGCTGCTGGGATGAGCTCTAGAGGACGCCCGCAACGGGACGAGTTGTTCCAATAAACCACCGCGGAGCACCCAGCTGACCTGGATAATATAGCAAATCGAAAAGGGATACATATCGTGCACTAGTGGCAGTTGGAACTCGCTGCGCTTTGATCAAAAATCGTCGGGAGTTCGAGTGTCTGGCAGCACAAAGAATGGGTTTTCTATATCTGGCAGATGATAGCAAATAAGCCTGAAGTGCTCATTTCCGTCTTCTTTTCTTGTCGGCAATACGATTTATGTCCTTGCCTAGTCTACGTCTGCTTTTATGGTCTCTAGAGAGATTCCCAAAGCACAACCAGACGCATTATTCTTATAATACACCGTAGAGCGCAAACCGACTTGGTTCATATAGCAAATCGAAAGGGAAATTCATCTGGCATGAGTGGCAGTTGGTAGCTTCACCGCGCATCGATCAAAATCGTCGCGAGGTCGAGCCTCAGGCACCCCAAAGCTGGGTATAGTAGTATCTGGTAGATGATTACAAATATCGAGAGAACGCTCCATTCCAGCTACATTTTTCTTTATCTGCAATACAGTCTTATGTAGCAGCAATACGTAACTGAACGAAGTATGA
>WEDG01002827.1:0-41550 GCA_017591395.1 Schistocephalus solidus | reverse complement strand
TCCCTTTACAGTTAACCACAGTAAGAACTTCGTAAACCTTAAACGGTTTTATGATCTAAGGCTAGTTAGCTTTAATGTGTAAGGTTTCCGTTGATAATTGAATTGGCTTCTTTAGTTTTATATGTTTTCATTTGCGTTTAGGTCTATGCCTGGTTTTACGTTATTGTGATGTTTACGTTAAGGAAGTGAGTATTTGGTTTCGATTAGGGTTTGAGGTTAGGCTAGGATCACCCCTTGGCTCCATTCATGGTTGATTTTAATCTGATGTTAGGCTGGGTCAGCGTTTGTCTCCAGGTTCAAAATGGCGGTAAGGGCTGGCTCTGCTCCATGCAAGCTGTCCTTTTACCTTTAGGCCACTGTCCGTTTATCAATAGGCTAGGCCTGAGATCATCACCAGCAGTTTGGCCACGGTATGGGCTAGGATTACGGCAAGGGCTGGTGTTTTGTTGTAGTTTAAGGCCTGGGGTTAGGCTAGATTAAAGTTTGCATTAGGGCTATTTGTGGTTAGTTTCTGGTTCATATGGTTAGCATTAGCTTCTATTTTCGTTAGTATATGTTATCCTGAGTGGCTGGCTTTAGCCTGCTCTTTAGCTTTATTTCGCTTACGGTTATGTTTCCGGTTCCATTTCGGTGTGGCTCCTGCTACGGTTACCGGTAGGCAACGGCAGGGCTGAAAGGAGGATTTCGGTTAGGCTGGGTTTTGTGGTTATTTTAGCTTTGATGATAAGGTTTGTTTAGGGTCTGCTTTTCGGTATACGTTCATTCTAAGGGTTAGGGTTATCGGTATTCAGTATCAGCATATTTGAGCGAGATGCAGGTGAGTCACCTTTGAATTCTATCTGCTACATGCGAGCTGTGGTATCAAACATGTCCGATATGTTGGCGAGGCCAACATAGCTGGAACATCGTTGAAAAGAGCAGACACTGCACTCGAGATATTTAGGAGAAAAACCGTTCGCTCCCTGGGAGGCGGTCCAACGGGGCCATTTGCGGAGGCTCGCATGAAATCAGCCAGATGCTGCTGATTGCAGAGTCCGTTGAGGGATTTCAAAGCGCGAGAAAATATATGTCCAGATCATCCTCGGTCCATTGCAGGTTTCGAACCAAGGGAGAACGATCATACACCCCATGGACGACGGTCGTCAGGTCCAGCTGATGCGAATACTCACGGTGTCACCAAGGTGTGCAAATAAGTTAAGCAGCGAAGACCTCGAGGACCACAGCATTGGAACACGGGAGAATGCAAGCCCCCGAACGAAAATAGCAAACATAAAGAAATGTTACCTCAAATATAGCTAGTAGTAATTACAAATGCCTTATTTTTATGACGTCACACTTGCAGCTTTCAGTTAGTGCGCTCGCACCATTATATCGATCTAACTTTCGCTTTAAAAACTTCCATGGAGTCCGACATAACAAGGTTTACCATTCGAAGTTTACGTCTTGGCTGGGCGCTAAGGCTGCGGTTAGGGTTTGAGGTTGACTTTAGGTTAGGCATTTGGGTTACGGCTGGTTTTAGGCCTGGATGTTAGACTTAGGTTAGCGTTTGTTTTATTTTACGTTGATGGTAAGGCTGCGATTTAGTTTCCGTGTGTATTACTTTGAGTTTAGATTGTGGTTGGGCTTTCCACTGCCGTTTCTACACCCTACGCTACGACAAGCTCTTTTATGTGGCCACGGCCTGGGCTGATGGCTTCGGCCTATTCATAGGCTGACTTTAGGCCTGGATTAGCTTTATTATATGTTTACATTGATGGTAAGTGTTGGGCTTTAGTTTCATGTTAAATGTATAAGGGTTTATATACGGTTCGGTTTAGTTAAGGCCGATTTTCGGCAATTATAGTGACGTTTACGGTTAGGTTATCGTCAGGGTTAGGATAGAGTTAGCTTTCTCCTAGGCTAAGCATACTGATACGGTTAGTGCAGGGTATGATTACCTTCAGGTCTGGCCTTCCTGTTGATCGCGGTGCAACTTTTGGCGGTTAACATGAAGGTTAGGGTTCCTGGTTACGCCCATGGCTTACGTGTAGCTTTCCGCTGGCGTTTGTGTTCCTGTTAGGTCAAGACTAGGTAAGGGCATAATAGTTCGCTAGGCATTAGGGTTGCGCTTTACGCGTTTAGGTCTGCCAGGTAAAGGTAGTTTTGAATTTGCCGGGTTAGGCTATAAGGTTGGTTTGGAAGCTAGGGTTTAGAGTTATGGTTAAGGTTAGCATTATAGATGATATTATGTTTACTGGCATGATTAGTGTAAACGGTTGATTTTCCCATCGGGTTAGTGTTACCATTAGGTTGAGCGATTAGGGCTGAGCCTACAAATGTGGTTATGGTTAGGACTTATTTCCCGGTTTGAGTAAATTGTTACGTTTTACTTTTTTCATAGTTTTGTGTAACTTTTCCATTGAGGTTTTGGTTAAGTTTAGCATTTGGTTTACTTCTATTAGTTAATGTAACTTACAGGATCACCGGATGGTTTTGTATATGTCCTTATTTTTCTATGATGTTTCACTCTTTGCAGTTAGTTTACTCCTTTTTATTAAGGATAGGTAAACGTCGGTTTCATCGTTATGCACTTTACATGAGCAGGAGGGCCTCTACTGAGTTCGGCTTATGTTTATGTTAACAAACCATTCGGTTACTTACCCTTTCACTTTAATTTCCGTTCTGCTAAATACTGCTGCTTGCGGTTGTTTGCCTTGATTATTTTATGCGCTCTTATTTTCGTTGTCCATTTGATTATTATTATTATCTACATCTGACCTTAATTACCTGTCTACTTCACCCCACTTTCCGTTCTCTTCTCGCTTACACGCTATCCTTCGCATGTCTTAGCTTATATTACCCTTATGCTCTTTCTTTCCTAATTATGCGTACTGCCGTTCAGGCACTAGCGAGTTCTTTGCTATTACCGTTTACATTCTTATTTAATTCACCTCTTCATTACCATGATAAATATCCATTGGTCGCTGTTAGTTTTCATACGTAAAGATTTCGCGTTAGCGCGCGGTTTCCATTCCTTCTCCTTGTTCTTATTAAATCCCGCTGCGTATATTCATTTGGACAGATTCATTTGGTTTTCACTGCTCATTCTCCTCTACTTTTCCCATCTTTTCCTTCTCGTTTACCTCCTCCTTTTTCCCATTCTCATTTTTGGCACTGCTATATCCCTGGCACCGCTTAACGGTTCGGTTGCGGTAAAAGCAGTACAGTTTTGTTACTCGTTTACTTAATAACAACAAACATAAAGATAATACATGAGGAAATTTCCGGGAGGTTGATAATAAATCTTCCGGGTGCGCATCATTTTACTGCGGTATTGAGTCAGGTTGCCGTCGTCGCTGCCTTCAAAACTCGGTTGTTCCCGGTTCATCCGACTTCCAGAGTCATCAATGTCCACATAGTCAATCTTCGATTTCACTTATATTTTCTTTTTGTTGTTTTCTGTTTTTGGGCGTTTTTCTCGTCTTTTAGGGGTAGAGGTTCGCCATGTGGCTAGAAATGTAACCCAGGCCTGCGATAGATTGTCACATTTCAGTCCATACCACAGACGGTCCTGCACATCATCGAGGTAGGCCCAAACAGCTCTGTTCGAAGCCGGACCCGTTTCAGACAGTTTTCGCTTAAGTCGGCTCCAGTAGGCTTCTATGGCATCGGTGTGTTTACCCGTTTGAGGGTTTCAAAGTTCTTACTGTGGTTAACTGTAAGATGCTCGTATCCCTCCTCGGGTAGCCTACCGTAGGCTTTCCATTCGTCGGATACTATGAGACTTTCCTTAGCAAACCATTTTGTTATCACCGCCTTCAACGCCAGCCAGCTTCGGTTATTTACTTGTTCGAAAATGGCCTTCTTTATAGACGTGTCGTACATTCCAACTACCCAGTACTTACGTCCTTCTCTTCCTTTATTATTCTTCCTCTTTGCTATCTTTGTCTCATCTACCTGCACTTCTACACCTTTGTCACCTATGGCGCTGGCCTATGGCGCTCCTCAATGCATCGGTTGACACATTACGGCAAATTGCGTACCATTGCATTGCAGTATTGCGATGCACACCAACTAGTGCCGCACAGCGCTTGGCTCGCACACCTTCTACGTACCGGTAGACAATTTTCATTATCTTCGCCAACGTTAATCTACTTCCTTCGAACATGGTACCCTTTCTTAGGCTCATCTTTCGTCTGCAGCGTGGGCCTTTAAATAAGAAACCGTCCGTTGGCTCTACTGAGGCCAGTTGGGTCAGGTTCTTTCTGCATGCGCACAGCATCTGCATAGGAAGTAGTCTCCTTTCCTATCGGTACTCCACAATCCGGCTGGAGTCTATTACTTTCATTATATCTTCCTCCCTTGCTGACGTTTTCAACTGAGGTCCTCTCCTTCTTTTTCCACTTTGCGGTGATATCTTTCAATGGGGATAAAACCCTTTAATAAACCTAGGCTTCAAACTGACGGTGCTACATTTGAGGTACTGCTTTTCCTTTTATCTTTTTTTTAATTGATCAATTAAATTCTGTTTGCCCAGTTTGTGACACAAAATCTGCTCTTATTTTGTTTCCTTTTCAAATACTAACATTCAAATATAACGGGAAATTTGGTTTCTATTTCCTTCCTCTCACCTTTTTATAGCATCCCATTCTCGTTTCCTTAGCAGTAAATCCTTTGTTTGGGTTTTACTTCGTAAAAATTCAATTCTATTTTGCCTTCTGTCTGTTCTTTAATTCCCCAACACATTTGAGGTACTACTTTAACTTTTATCTTTTTTAATTGAGTTCAATTAGATTCTGTTTGCCCAGCATGTGACACAAAATCTGCTCTTATTTTGTTTCCTTTTCAAATACTAACATTCAAATATAACGGGAAATTTGGTTTCTATTTCCTTCCTCTCACCTTCCTATAACATCCCATTCTCGTTTCCTTAGCAGTAAATCCTTTGTTTGGGTTTTACTTCGTAAACATTCAATTCTATTTTGCCTTCCTTATGTTCTTGTATTCCACAACACGTTAACTACCCTCGTTTTGCTGATCACGAAGTGTTCATTAACATGCGTACTTACCCGTATGTTATGCATGGGGATTTAATTTACATGACCATTCTTACCGCGATTCCGCTTCCTTTTCATGCATTTCCTTTGCTCCTGGGTGTCTCATTTTGCGATCTCCTTCGCTGTTTTCCATTTCAACTATTTTCATTTGAGCGCGTCGTAGGCGGAATTATTCTTATTGGCTCCGATTTCCTCTGGTGGTTTGATTTCCATCTCCTCCAATGAAGACAATTATTTCCAGAGCTCTCATTTCATTGGATGCCTCACCGTTTCTTTTTATTTTGAGCAGGTTATTATCAGAAAGAGAGAGAGAGTGAGAGATGGAGAGAGTGAAGAGAGATAGAGAGAGAGGGAATACGCTTTATTTTGGAAGTATCATTCAAAATTTTCAGCATAAATATAAATGGCTCCATTCACTAAGATAATAGGTTAAGTAAAACATAATATGCAAGAATCAAAGAGTCAAAATGGACATCTTTAGCGGGGAGACAGTTTAAGTCTCAGCTTTTTATTTCAGTCTCTTCACACGTAAGGTAGCGTGCTAGAAATGGCACGCGTCGTAGGCGAAATGCATCCAAAGGTTCAGAAAGTGCAGGAATAACTTCCAATTTACATACTTCCGTCAGCTAGGCAAGTAAGAAAAGAACAGCAATAAAAGAGCTTGCACACGCGGTTGCCCATTGAAAAACGCCAGCTAGTGCTGAAACTAAAGAGCCAAAACTGAACGGGTTGCCTTTACCCTGCAGTGTCTTAACGGCATAGGTGATTTGGGTTGCCGCAGTCATTTTGAGGTCTAAAACAGTCTGAATCCTGACCTCGATCTGTACTAATGAATGGAGCAATATCTGCATTCGCTGGGGTTCAACCATATTGGATATAACCGTCAGACATTTCTTCGAAGAAACGGAAATTCTTTGGAATCGAATTTTAAGATACTGTCATGACAGCTAAAACCACAGCCGGACCTTGATTACTGCCACCTCCAGGTCAGGTCCCGAGTAGACAGCAGATAGCGAGGTGAGGTGTCAAAAGTGAGTATTGCATGCTGCAGGAAACGCAGGAAGAATAAGCTGTAGCAAGCTGGCTGTCGGACGAGGCCCATGTCTGGTGTCGCTGGAGAGTAGGCGTCCAAAGTGTGTTGGGTAGAAGGGCATGTCTACGGCGGCCTTGCATTTTTGAGTACCTGTGATTGGTTGAACTCCATGACCGAAAACATTCGGTTTCAGAATTGGTCGACGCGATGAGGGCAGTATCTTCTGCCTCGGAATTCTATGCGAGTGGCTGCCGCCGGGGATGTACGATGTAAGTATATGCCATCCGAAGCTGCTCAATCGTGGCAGCAGTTTTGGGTGGGTGTGTGTTCAGTACAGTACTTCATATCGATCAGTCGCTTGATGACACGGTTATTACCACTGCTTATTTGTCAGCTTCAGATCTTCTCGTCTTACTCATTATCATTCCGCTCTCCACCGCCCGTGACCTCACCGGGTAACCAGCAGTTTGGCGAGTTGGCATTCCAATATTTCTTGCATCGAAAGAACTTTGTTTTTAAAGACTGGAAAAATGGCGTCGGCTAAAGTTGACTTTACAAGTGAGTCGACAATGAAATCCCAGCAATTATTAACGGCAAGTAAATTACTTGCTTTTTGCTCATCAATGGGTGAGAATTAGAGAAATTGGAGGGTCAGCACCGCATATCGACTTATCCACTCCGTTCCCCAACGTAATTTATCGACTCTGCATCGTCACATCATGCTTCACTTAAGATGCATGATTCAGACTTGAGCCTCCAAAGGCGCGTGCATCGGACCTTTTTCCCTCTAAGTAAAATAAACTCATTTGAACGCTCTTTGAAAGTTACTTTCCATTTACAGAAGCTGTTGACTCGAGTCAAGAAAACACCTTTGGCTAAAGACGCGGTTCGGAGTTATTAACGCTCTACAGAAATCACCTCAATGACTTTGACTTCTTCATGAAGGCGGATGATGACATCTCTACAGCTGCCATTGAAACTTGCGTCTTCTGTTATCCACTAAAAGATCCAGATGTACCTATGCTGCTGGGGTGTAGGTTTAAAAGTGTGCCGCGTTTTACTCGGCGAAAGGATAAGTCGTTGTTGCAATACAATGTAGGGGTATTTATAATCAAAATTTTGCAAGTTTACCTTTTATAACAACTCTTACCCTAAATATGGCTATCAATAGTAGTAGTATCGTTCTAGCTGCGGCTGCCGTTAATACTACAACTACTACCAAAACCATTAAAAATGCTTCCCTACTACTAACTCGTCTGCTGCGAATAGTGCTTTTATTACTATAAATGTTACTGCTATTTCTAATGTTACTGCTACTAATAATTTTAATCCCGCTGTCACCTTTACTACTACTACTACTACTATTCTACTACTACTACTAATAATTATATGTTTCCTGCTGCTTCTGTTACTACTAATACAATAACACTAATATTAATGTAACTACTACTATTAATATTGCTGATGTTGGTGCTATAAATAAGGCTACTATGACTGCCATGATTACTACTACCACTGATACCACTCTTGCCACTTTCAATAGTACTTTTACCAGTCAGTTATTAAAAATAATACTATTATTACGGGTTTTTATGCGTTATTCGTGTCAATGTACGAAATTAATTAGACAACCATTACAGCCTTCAAATTTTCTGTTTAAAAACGCATATGAACCTTTATAACATTATGCCTTTGTGTTACTCCTCGTGTATAAATTCATCCGTGTAAAGATGTAGTGTTACAGTTTTCACCATCGGGCTGGTATAATTACAAGGAAAATAAAATTGTGAAGTGTTAACAGGGGTTTAAATACTCTATAATCGCTATTATTACTTGTTTGCATACCGCCTTCATACAGTCCCAATGACCTCTACACATCAACCTCGCCATGTAGGCGAAGTGCAAACAATCGATATTAACGATTAGTTGTTTTTAACCCTTGTTAATACCTGGCAGTTTCAGTTCCCTTGTAATTTTACCAGCCCGATGATGAATAACCGAAAACATATGTTTGCCGACTTCACTTTTCAAATTTTAAATTCATAGCCACTATCCGCTATGGCTATACAATTATTGGATCCTTCATGACATATGCGCACTATCGATTTCATAAATTCAAACAGCAGAAGGAACAACACATGCAATTTTGCAATGACCGAATACACCTTATATTACCCGCTGTAAAGCCCCCCCCCCCGTGAAACTCCTATTACCACCGGTCCCACAGTAAAGGAGCCTAGAGTTTCTGAATTTATCGGTGCTTGTACATAACCAACCGTTACCCTTCGTCTTAATAGAAAAACGAGGGGCCATTTCGCGAATAATAAACTCCGGTCGGTCATGTTGCGGTTCTCCAGGCACGTACAAAACAACGCATGAGGCCTTTTGTCGTCATGAGCAAAGGACCCACTCCTCACGTGCATTTTATTAAGGACGCTTTTGTGTTTTTATCGCGGTTAAGTCGCTGCTCTACAGTGTCACGGATTCTTCTTTCAGAGCTTCTGGAAATTATGCAGAATATGGGACTGATTTACTCGCGATGTTATTAAGGCCACGCTTAGCTGCGCACTGCCTGTCTGCTTGTGTCCCACCGCAAAACCTGATTATCTTTTTTGTGCCGCTCCTAATCTCCCGGAGGCCTGAAACCATTTATATTTTTTGTATGCCAAACCCCGGAATACCCCCCCTTCCCGTAACTTTGTTCATTGTTTTTCCATTCTTACTTGGGTTGTGTTTACGGGCTGTCAGATATTATTGGTCAGATTATTATTGGTCAGATTATTATTGGTCAGAGCATGTGGGGTAACCATGGGGCATCGAACACGCCTCAACAGGCGCGCAGATCGCAGGTATTTACACATTTAACTACGTTTATTTTGTACGTGTGGGGTTAACAGATTGACGTACCCGATTTTTCTCTGTCACGAAATCTGCGGTACAATCTTGATAAATTGTTTGCAATCCTCAAAGGACCATACGCCAAGGCAGGAAGATCTTAAGTTGTGACTTTTGTCCAGATAGATAAGGGGTATTTGAGTTGAGCGTTCTACTACATGAGCTTCGGGCGTGCTCCCTATGGACTGTAGTCCAAGGTATTCAAAGACGGACCTCATTGGTGTTGAGGGATCTGTCCTCGTTTGGGGAACGGAATATGAACGTTATTTTTCGCACCATTTCGGAACATGAATGTCACAGTCGTTAGCATACTTTGGACAGTATTCCCTTGTCTACTGTAGACAAAATCGACCTTCAAAATTGGACACACTATTTTGCCGTGCTAACCATAACTTATATCATATTGAGTTTGAAGTAACGGCTTCTTTTTTTGTCACTGATCCATCTCAAAAATGACTTCTAACATCGGCAACGGAAAAGTGAAAACCAAACCAGTGTTGCAGAAAACTGTGTGGATTACTTTTTTATTTGCTGAAAATAAACACGAGGACTTCCTTGTGGTTATTTTGCACTTTTTCAAACCAATGAGTCGGGTCTTCTGAATACTAAAAGAACGAGGGTCCATTTCGAGAATAATAAAATCCGGTTGGGCAAAACGCGACCAAACTCAGGGAACAAAGGATAGATCTGCGAGTAATACGGAGCCGGTGGCAGCATGCATTTTACAGATGAGTCTAAATGAAGAAAAGGAGAGCGCAAACCTAATCCTATGCATTCGTTGCCGGGTAAGTAGGGCTGCAAAATAGTTTGTTGCCCCGACACGTATGCAACTTTTCAGCTCCGGTGCCTTTACATCACGTTGTCCACTATGCGCGATGTTATTCTCAACGGTCTAGACCCACTTTTTACGGACCCTCGACGGAAACGAGAATAAGGTCTGCTCTGCGCGATCTTTTACTGTCAAAGTACCAATGACGCTTGGAAAATTCCCATCTGACCCGATCGTTCGGCCCTCCTACCGCCAACGAAATACGGTGTCTGACCCTACGAACCCGGCAACGAATGCTAACCCTAACGAGCCCAGTGAATGTAGTTAGGGTTCGGTTGGCGTGTAATACTGTCGCTTATTACACGCTGACCTATCCGTTGTTCCCTGAGTTGGGTCGGATATTGCGGTCTTGCTTCCGGCTGGTCGTGTCGCGATTCTCCAGCCCCACACAACACAAAGCATTATACTTGCCGTCGTTATGAGTGAAGGGACCCACTCTACATATACTTCTTATGAAGGTCGCATTTGCGTGTTTTACCAAGTACATACTTTACCATGGTTAGCATCCGTGAGTAGCAGTCTGGCGAGGTCTTTTCCAGAGCTGCTGGGAGTTAATCGGAACAGGTGACTGATTTACTGGAGGTCACGTTCGGCTGTGCATTGTTTGTCAGTTTGTACCGCTCCCTCCCCTCCCCCCCCCCCCCCCCCCCCCCCGGAGACACAGGAATGTCCTCTTTCTGTAATTTTGTTTATTGTTTTTCTATTCTTACTCCAATTGTGTTTACGGGTCGCCAGGTATTATTGGGGAGCATGTGTGGCTGCTATGGCACTTTACGCACACCTTGACAAGCGGCAAAAAATCGGTGTTATTTACCCACTTAGCTGTCTTTTATTTGGTATATACGCGGTTATCAGGATTCCCTGGCCCGATGGGCCTCTGCCATACAAATCTGCGGTAAAATATTGGAGTTTGACTAGGAGAACGAAATAAGAAATATTCTTTCAACCATTGCAAGGCATGAACGTCTACCTTTTCAGCATACGTTGAGCAGTGATCCCCTTGTGGGAAGTACACGAATCATACTCATAGAGTTAAACGCACAACTGCGCAATGTTCAGCATAAACAACAGGGAGTTTTACGGATTTATGTATCAGCGTTTTCTGTTGTATTTGGTCCACTTCAAAAACCACTTTTAACATCAGCAAATTACAATTAAAAACCAGGCAGGTGTTTTAATCGACTATATATAATGATTTTTTATTCGTTGAAACCATACCGGAAGACATGCTGAGGGATGTTTCGGTCATTAATCGACCGGCGAGTTAGGTTTTCGGGTTAGTGGAAGAATGAGGATCTATTTCGCTAATCCGGTTGGTCGTGTCGCGGCTCTCCAGGCACGTACAAAACAACACATGATGCCTGCTATCGTTATGAACGAAACGACACTCAGATGTGCGTTTTAGGAAGGAAGCTTTTTAGGGTTTTGGAGAGTACATCCGTTAACATCGCTGCTTTACAGTGTTTCTGGAGCTTTTTCCATAATTGCAGGGAGTTACGTAGAACATGTGACTAATTTACTCGAGCTGTTATCAAGGTCACGCTTTGCTGCGCACTGCGGAATCATACTTGTCAAAATTATCTCCAGTCAGATACCCCTTCTAAGTGGTGTTTTCAGCACAAGGGTTCCGACCTTACTTACTTAGTCGTCTTTTTTTTCCGAGGACTGTATGCATATTTGATTTTATACCATGTACAGTGAATTCCCCAAGTCATGAATTTCGCAAGAAAACTCCTACTACGCAAAACTGGCCCATGCTACATCCCCCAAAGTACTTAGGCAGTACAGAAGCGACCGTTATTTAAAAGAAGGCATACTATGGCTTACACATTACTACTACATTGCTAACAAAAATACCAACTTTTTAGGAAAGCAGAAAATTCCGCAAACGATAAAAATCGCTGGAACTGAGCAAATTTAAGTGGCAAATATACCTAAAACCTATTCAGGCAAAAACCGAGTAGATAAATCAGCACATATAGAATAACATTGCAAAGTTGTTCATTAGTGAAGTTTACACATAAATATCATCAAAAAATAACTGTAGTATTCATTATGATCCTAGCGAACAGATTGCAGTTTGCGTGTGGATTACAAAAGTGTTTCACAATTGCCGGTAGACGTTATTTTTGCGTTTTCGGGCATCAGCTTTGCAAATCTGGATTCTTAACCTCCCTTAAAGTGACTGGGTTTCTAAAAATAACCGGCTTTCTTGCACCGTGTTTCATGTGATTTATACTGAGAATAAATCGATTTTCAAATGCGGCAAGTTCGGTGTCTGGGTTACTCTCTTCTGAAAGAAAAACGTGCCGATGCGCAAACTTAGCCCTAGGAGTGCTGCTAACGTAGGTACCCATCGGTTTATAGCCTAACGTAGACTTCCGCTCAAAGAGGTACACGATTTGGCTGATAAAATCATTGATAGACATATCCTGCATGCAAATAGAGTATTGTCCGGAACAGGCTCGGCGAATACATGACATCTACAGCGTTTTAGCGGCCGATATTTGGTCGTCTCACCTTGCGTCATCTCTCTTCATGAGACAGGTTCCTTACTGTACTAAACTAGTGTTATTCGTCTATTCTATTAATATAACTCTTGTAGCTTTCGTGCTTTGGGATGAGGCAACATTGCTGTTAATTGTTGTCGATAGTAAGTAGAGGTTAGAAGCCTGATTAGTGGAAGTTATAAAACGTGGAGATATGAATTTTGAAAAACGAATTAATAATTTATTAACCAAGGAACCAAAAAATTCCCTTTGCCGCATTGTAACAACTCGTTGGTCAGGGACAACACCGCTATCTAAAGCATGCACTGAGCTCCCTGCAACGTGCTAAAAAGCACAGAAACTCAGAGTAGCTCAGATGTCGTTCTTAATTAATCGATTAAAAGGAGGAGCTAATGATTTATCTGAAATCTAACTGCCATACACCGACTGCGATTGAGAAACCAGTCATTTGAGAATTCCATCTACTGCTAGTTCCCTTAGTCATGTCTCCCGAAGCTTAAGGCTACGTGTGAGACGACCGCTGTGAGTCACACGCCACAAGAAGGTGTCTAAGGACAACGTTACTCTATTTCTAAAACAGTAACTAACCTTCTAGTTTTAAATTTGTGCTTTCATTAACCTTTTAGGTAATCGGCTGAAGCACAAGGGCGTGTGGAGGTGAATGTTTGAGTTCCAGGTGTATGTATCAGTAAGAACGAAGAAGATTGTTCAAGTGCCGAAATCATTTGTTTCTTTGTCTTGGTTATCGAACTCGTGTAGTAATTCATCATACAGCGTTCATAAAGTGTTCATGTAATTGCACAGTTTATACGGAACTAACGTTCTGATCATTATCAGTATATTTGAGGGAGATGTAGGTGAGTTACCTTTAAATTCCCTATTTGCTACATGCGAGTTGTGGTATCAAAAAATAGTATCTCGGGATATTGACGAGGCCAATTGGTATGAGCCAACTGGGTGGAACATAGTTTAAAAAGAGCAGACAGTGAATAAAAACCCCGGTGATATTTAGGAGAAAAAAACGCTCACCCTTTGGGGGGAGGAAAGGTATCCAACGGGGGCATTGCGGAGGTCACCTGGATAATCACTGAAGTGCGTGAGATGCAGCCAGACTCTCTGGCTGGTTGCAGAGTCGGCCGCGTGAGTTCAAAGGCAGAAATATCCACCCAGATCATCCTCGGTCCGTTGCGGTTAAAATCAAGGGAGAACGTTCATAGACCGCATGGATTATGGCCACCAGGTTCGGCTGATGCGAACACTCACGGTGTCACCAATGTGTGCCGATATTTAAGCCTGGAAGACCTCGGGGGCCTCCGCATGGGAAAAATAATAAACATACAGAAACGTTACTCAAATATAGTTAGTAGCATTGTTAGTACCTTATTTTTCTGACGTCGCCCATGAACTTTCAGTTCGTGTTGCAGCTTGCACCATTATATCGATCTAACTTTCGCTTAAAAGCCTCCAGGGATTCCGACATAACAACATCCAGAGGAAGATTATTCGAAGCTTCGACTACTCTTTTGGAGAAAAAGTACTTCCGAGTGTCTAACCTAGCTCCAATCACACGTAATTTGAGAGGATGACAACAGTCCTGAACGCGTAGTATGCGGATGTTAGTATCAGGTCTCCCCGAAACTGCTTTTAACGCAAGGGAAAGAGATTAAGATTCGAAAGCCGTGTTTCATAAGGCTGTGGGCCATTCCAATGACAAGTTTGGCTGCTCACCTTTGGACCTTTTCGAGGATGTTGATGTCCTTCGCTGCCCTGAGTCTCCAAGCTTGGATAGCGGACTCCAAATGCGGCTGCATGAAGGTTGCAAAGACTTTAGTGAAGCAGTGGGCATTGAAGGCTGAAAAAGCTCGTTTGACGAGGTACAGAATCGATATCGCTGACTTCGCTACCTTCGCGCAATGTAGGGGGGGGGGTTTAAGCGAGTGCGTGATCCAGGCTCCCAGGTCCTTTTGGGCATCCACTTCTTTCAATGGAATGCCATTTAGTCGGTAAACCGAACGATTCGGAGGATTGCTTTTCCCGACTCCTATGATGTTGCACTTGCTCTCATTGAACGGCAAGAGCCAGTCATATAACTATTTCTGGAATCGATTTAAGTTTGCCTGAAAGTTCTCTTCGTCAGCCGCAGTTTAACTCACGCACCAAAGTTTGAGATCATTGGCAAACATGGCACTATCACAGTCCAGTTCGTTGGCCCAATCGTTGATGTAGAGAATGAACAAAATAGGGCCGAGAAGAGAGTCTTGGGAAAAACCACTCTCAACCTTGGCCGACTGTCTGTCGCTGATATGGACAGTTTGTGAGCGGCGAATTAGGAAGGAGTCTATCCATGTCAGAAGTCTACCTATCACTCCTATGCGGTTGAGTTTATAAAGAAGGCGGTGGTGCGGTACGCTATCGAAAACCTTCTTGCAGTCGATATAGACTGTGTGCACCGTATTTCCTCTACCGACCGCCTCAGTCCAACGTTCTAAACAGTAGAGCAAATTTGTGACCCATGACCTACCTCTACGGAAACCGTGATGGAACTCGGAAAGCAAATGGTTATGTTCTAGGAACTCCATTATGTTGTTGCCCTTATTATTTTTTCGATGATTTTGCATCACGTTGAAGTAAGGCTGACCGGTCGATAATTGTTTGCGGAGAACAGGCTTCCACCCCTATATAACGGCGTAATTCATGCGGATTTCCAATCGGCTGGTAGACCTCCAGTTTCGAAGGATGTTTGGAAAAACATAGAGAGTGGTTTTTCCAACTCTCTCGCGAGTTCTTTCAAGATCTTGGTAGGTACTTCATCGGGATCCGTTGACTTAGATTCCATTAACCCCAAAAGTTCCTTGAGGACAATAGCCTCGGTGAATTGAACAGTCTCGACTATTGTAGCCCCTTCGAAGACATCAGCAGGTAGTCGTATTTCGTTTCCTTTGTGAAAACTGACCGGAAAAATTCTGAAAGATGATCAGCCTCCGCACCATCTTCAGTAAATTCTATGCCCTCAGCGGTCCTCAGCAGGGGTATCGGATCCTTGATCCGTGTATTCTGCCTGAGGTAACCGTAAAAAAGTTTCGGGTTCACGGTGGGCCGGTTCAGCAGGTCCACTTCGAAATCCTGTCTTGTTCTAACAATAAGGCCCTTGACCCGATTTCTCTGAATTTTTTTACCCATTTAAAGAGTTAAGAGTTCCGTCCGTAAGCGATATTTTCCACAATCTCCGCTTTTTGTTAACATCGATTTTTAAGGCCTGCATAATTCTGTTGGTTAACCTCTTTCTCAAAATCGGACAGTGATTTTCGATGAGCCTGTGCAGTATGTCAGCCATACACGAAAATAAACTAGGCGTGATATAGGGTGATGAATGTCTGCAGGCGGCTGCCCGCACCTTCAAAACGGGCCAGGTGGTTAACTTTAAACAGCCAGCAAGGTAATAACCCACACCAGAAGCAAGACAAGCCCAGAATTGATTGGGGCCTAGGCTCCGGCTGAGAACTCAGCCGATCGACATGTCGATCGGGCGTCGTTACACAGAGCCCTTCGCGGTCACGTTCAGATCTGCACCGTGTATCGTTGATTGGCTTACAATTTCTATAACGGCCGATTTTTCCGTCTTCGATTTTATCTCTGATGGTGTACTTTGGCACGAGTTCGAAAGCTTAGAAGAATAAAAAAAGGTTTCCGGGGCTCGAACAATCTTCTTACTCACGAAGTCATCTATTTGGAAAATAAATAATCATCTGGACGAAGGGACAAGCTAAACGCGCAGAAAGTACCATACAATTGCACTGGGATCTTGCTCCTTAGCAAGAATTTTAAAGCTCTGTAAAAGGCATGCATTAAAAATATATATTGAGAAAAATTATTACAATATCGTCTGCCAGAGGATACATCCAAACGAACAATTTTGATTTTGGAGAAAATTAGAGGTAATTGCATTTGCACTCTCGCACGCCATCGATTTCTCCAGCGACGCACAGCCGTAACATAAGGAATGCTGAACAAAGATAATATCAAATGCAGATGAAAAATGCCGACAGAGACAAGGGAGACTGGGATGACAATTTCTGGCTCATTAGCCATCATCAGCCAGCCATATCAAATCCCAGATGGTGCTCACCCAAAGCTCAAACGCGCAATATGTTGATCAGAAGTTCAAAGCCTAGCCATTGAGCCAGGGGCTCGGTGTCTTGCCGGTTTATATAGGGAATATTGACATTTGTTGATGGACACTCACCGATCGCTAATGGAAATCACTCATCCCGTTCTGCTTAGCGGCTGTGCTGCTTCTGGCGGGGATCGAAAGTGAATTCCTAGGCAGGACGGAACGAGTGATTTCCGTTATGGACGAGTGAGCGCTCATCAACGAAAGTTAATATCTTGTTCTGGAATTGGCGCTTCACCGATCTGTAAATATATATATATATATATATTACTATCTGTGTTTCTTACTATGTCAATGATGTGGCCCTCAACAAGGTGGGTGCAGGGGCGGTGAACCGCGTGTGAATTAATTTATAAAGATAGTAGACTTGCGCAGCTTCCACCACACTCTCGTTCACATGTAGAAGTTCTCTTGCGCGCTCCGTCCGCTGTGTTATTAGTGCGAAACAAAGCCTTCGTATTGCCATTGTATTTTAAAGTGAAAAGGTCTCAACTATTTAATCGGCCTGGTTGGAGTCTCAGAGGGTAAGAACTTTGAACTAGAGATCCTCAGTTCAAAGGGCAACAGACCTTCACGAGTATGTGAGAGTTGATGAAAAAGCAGTCAGGTATGGTCAAATAGCACTGCCAATGAGGGTGGGATTACCTGGGCAAATAAAGAACATTGGGTACTTCGAAAGCGCCCGGGCTGCCATTCAGTCGGTATACGCGACGGAAATCTCGAATCGGACGGTGCCTCGTTCTCTAACTACGAAAGCCATAAAAGCAAGTGCTAATTCAGTCACGGCATGTTATAAAGGACGCGTCCCGTAGAAATTCCACATGCCACATATCTGTCTCCAAAGTCTACTTCGTAAATTTAATAATAGGGATTAAGTGAATTTAAACGCTGGGCGAAAGGAGGTAATCTCTGTTACTGGCGTTTAGTCGCCAGAAGGTCCGCGTGAGCACTCAGAGACTTTTTAAAGGCAACCTTTTTTCCAGCGAGGAGGATATGCGGAGGGAAGTAACAAGAGGAGAACGGAAGAGGTGAATATGCCTACGTAAAGTAAAATCCGAACCAGTAGTGAAGGAACGGTGAAAACCAGGGAAGTTACCTCGTAACGTAAGCAACTTAAACTATTTCCCATTAATCCATCAATTGTGTCCCAGGAAAGAATTCACCGAAATTGTCTGTCCTCTATATGAACGCTAGAAGTCTCTTCAAGAAAAAGAACCCGCCTCGAAAAATTCTTCTCAAACTCCTGAGACACAATTCGATGATTACGTGAAACTCAGTGGCAAATGCTCATTCTTTTTCCGCCGGAAAGAGTGCCCTTCCTCCCCATGCAAAACCGTGCAAAAATCAGTGAAAAACAAATGCTCTTTTCATCCTGTTTTCAACCAATGTACCTAACACGAAATTAATTAAACACCAAGGGGGAAACTGGACTCACTAATCGATATGGCGTATAAACCCTATTTAGGAGAACCGCATTTCCAACCTGTTTTGCATACTGCTAGTGGAACATAAAACTTATTATTATTTTATCGTGCTGCGGGCATGGAGAAGAGAAGCCAGATTTTGGAAAATTTCTGCTCTTCTAGTGATCTGGAACTTATCTTTAAAAAGGCAATCCAAAAACACGTTCTAACGGATTAAGCTTTAGGAGAGCTAAATGGCTGTGGAGGCATATGGGAGCCTTCACAATTCAGGGCGGTGTGACCGATTAATCGATACTCTACCATCCTGGAGAGTCGATCCTGAATGGGCTTAACAATATTGGAATATTTTTATCGCAGTGCCTGAATGCAGAGTGAGACAGTATGACTGTAGTTAAAAGTGAACCAGAAACTACCAAAACATGAACAGGACCTCGGTAAACTTGACCAGTCTGTACTAAATTTGATATGGCATGAAATTTCAACTGTAATTCTGAACTGTTTTTCATAACGAAAGATTACAAAGTGGTGATGTAATACTAATGAGTGTACAGCTTAATCACGAAAAGAGCAGTCGCGTACAAGATACTGGCGATGACTTTGTGACAGCTTTCTTTTTCTGGCGGTGCTAAAAAGCAACACCGTAAAATGACGACATATGCGCTTCTGAGGTTTCTACTCTTGATTTCTCGGACGCTCCTATAGCTGTTCAAATATACGTACACGGTCATCATATTCTCTCTGTACCACGAAGCCTTTACAAACTTACGTCTTCTCCCAACTGTATGCTAGACATCGTACACTGGACTTTTAAAAGCTTTCCCATTATCAACACTTTTCTGAGACCGCGACATGTCCAACCGCCAAAGCACCGCCTCAGTCCACTATGATACAATATGCTCATAAAGCCATCCCAACTATCCAATAACCACTACCCTGGGCTTATGAGAACCATGTGGCTTCTGCCTTCTAACGCAGATATCTCTAAGCTCTCTTCGACGGAACGTCAAACAGCACGTGGTTGGCACCCTGCGCACGCATAGCGGCAGGATCAGGTCCAAAAATCATTCCGGATCCAGCGCCGTCTTTTTCACCTACAACCTTTTGAAGACATTTCTGTTTCCTACCACAGATATACGCCGCCAAATATTTCCTTAGTCTTCTTTCCGTCAAACATATTTCAATTTATAAGAGCATCGAAATCATTGAGAGAAACCAATAATAAATTAAATATCCACTCACACATCATAGCCCCATGCAGGCGGCGGAAAAGCGTCCGGCCGAAACCCCGACCATCCGACGTGACCGAAAACATCTGACATCACGCTGCACGATCTCTACCAACACAACAAAGACCTAAACATCGCCGAAACCAAACGTCACTTTCAGCATTTCCTGCGCACTCTCGTGACATGGCATGTCTACTATACCACACGCCACTCGGTCAGCGTAACACTTTATCTGTGCATGCGAATAGCCCCACCGCCGATATGCGGTCTTTCCAGGGCGTTTCACCCATTTCCGCGTCCCCAAACCTTTCCTGAACCCCAACGTCCATCGAAACGCTGTGCGCAAGATGCCAGTTAACTACCAAATCATTTCGCTCTTTCGACCTCCAGATCTAGACTAATCTGTCAATCCTTTCTAGGTCCTATACGTACCTTTTATCTGTCCAAATAACTTTTATTCAATCTGCTGCACGCCACATAACCTGTCGCGAGCGACACTTTAGGCGGGATTGCTGGCGGTTTTATCTCCATCCACGGCACTTTAAACGCTCCTTGTGCACTTTCCTCACATACGGAAAAACCGTGGAAAATCAATACTCACGTCGCAGCACGGACAGTTATTCATCGTACGAACGGTGGTATACCTGCTCCGCTCTTCAGTGCAGGGGCAAGTACAAATGTGCTCCAAGTACTGACTATCCAGGCAGAGAAAATGTTTGTGCTATTCCTCCCACAGATGGATCGTGAGTCCATTCTCGTCCATCCATAAAGAACGGAAGCGACTCCAGCGTTTGCGCATGCTGTGTGATATATGCTCATACGTCGATTGAAACACATCACAAAGTTTTCGTAAGCGAGGATTGTAGCCACGTCCGCTTAACACATACGCCTTTTTCATTGCCACGCCCCGAGCGCTTTGAGATCTTCACTCCGCTATGACGGGTGGTTTAATTGCGGGGATGGAGGGGCGTCGGTGCTGAAAAGGTCTCTCTCCCTCTCTCGCTAAAATCCAGTTGGATACTGCATGCTCTCTGACGCTCTAAGATATCGAGAGAATTCCCGCTGCAAGTTTTGGCTGACGCTATCGTGTGGAGTTCTCCTTCGTGAGTCTTCTATATTTCGCCAGATTATGCGAGAGTAGACACAAAGGCTTCATTTTAAAACGCCAGCAAAGTTAAGGCACCTGTATCGACTCTGATGAGGTGCACACGGTGTACCTCGGTCCGAATCGGGCAATCGAACTCTTCATGGTTTCAAAAATATGTTCCCACTCGGAACGAGCTTTCGCCTTTAAAGATCAAAAATACGAGCAAGACTGTTAGATCCAGTTAGCCCGTGATGCAGAACTCCTAGGCGGTGCGGTATTCCGACGGGTGTGATGGAGAAGGCAGAGCCGGCTTTCTGGAAAAACACTTTTATTCTGGGCCGAAAGACGGAAGATATCGCTTCACCAACCTCTTCGTCTATTTGTTAGTTCCGTTTCTGACCATCTCCAACTCAATTCGATGACGGAGAGCGTTCTGGAACTCTTCTCGGCCCGCACGACTCTGTGATTGATTGGTCGCTTCCCTCACGCTGGAGAAAGCTCTGGCGGAATTTCCTTTCGAATGGGCCGCACGCGTGCATGTGCGCCCTGATCGCGTGCTCGGTGCAGCGGCGCATACCCATTTGTAGTTTGACCGGGTTGCCTGCGCATTTCCTGCCGGTATCGGCCGATTTCGGCGTGCGTCAACACGTGCGTTATCCGCCTCGCCACGACTCACCTGGTGCGCATCCCGTCTCGTAACACAGGTGTTCGTAGCTTTAAAGCATACGGAACCATGAGGAATGCAGCCCCTGCCAGCACCTACTTTTGCCTGACTCGCTGCTCACAGCCAGTGTTAAACCTCCCGCCATCAGCAGCAACAGTCCACAGACCGCCAAGCCATCAGGCCTTTTTATCGAAGCTGGAACCGAGTAGCTGGTTCCCTACACTCCTACTCAGCACAGCTACGGTTTGAGCCAAACCCCAATTATGGCGCATGCGATGGTCGGACCGCGCTAACCGCACTGTACTCGCGTGGCACCTCGCCGCAGAGACTCCTCCTACGTTAGTTATGCGCCCAGCCTCCATCCTCAGCCGCTGTACCTGGACACGACTCAAAACACGAGAGCAGCAAAAGGTGTGAGGTCAGATCTTAGTTCCTGAAAGCACCACTTAGCTGCAAAGTCACACTGCAGCACGATGACACGTTAAAAGTCACGCCTGAGTGTGTCAACTGACCCAAACCCAGAGCTGGTCTTCCTTACAGTCTCTCCTGTGATCCACGCGCTCGCGCAGAGTCCAACCCCAGCCGAAACACCCAACTGGCTAGAGATGCGTGAGCCTTTATCAAGGCGACCACCGCGGGAGGGGGTGGAAAATTGTTAGCTGCTGCAAACAAAGCTCACCAATGTTGCCTCTCGAGACATTTGCTCACAGGGCGTGGCCACCTGGTGGCAACCCATCGATTTACCTGACAGAGAGGAGCATATGCGCCGCATCAACTGACTACCTCGGTGTATTGACAGCAAGCGCAGTCTCGCGCGTTAATGCAGGGAAGAACGTCAAAGCAGTGAAGGCGTGAACAAGTGTCCTTATTGGGTTCTGGCGTGCAACTTCAACACCCGTGATAACTGCGTTTATTTTGATAATGAAATCTGGAGCAGCCCGCTTTCGATCGGCGGGTCAATCGAACTGGCCTGGTAAGGAGGGTCTTGGCGATGGTGGAATGCGATTTTCCAACACCGACAAAATCAGTTTTGAAAATTTGATTGAATGAGGCATGGAACGCTTCTATGGCCACCGGCAAGCGCATGCGAACGGGAACCGCCCCCACTACCGATGACTTTATGCCAGAATTCAAAACGAAATTAGGGTTAAGCTTTCTAGATGAGATTTTAGTGGCAGCTCCCGTGCTTTAGGATTTCAAGGCTGAAGCTAGCTTTAAGGCTAGAGAAAGGCTATGATTCCGGTTGCGGAGAGGAATTTCACGTGGAGGGTTCCTCGTTTGTCTCGCCGAGGTGGCAGGTGCGCAAGCGATCGCCACCGGAGAGGAAAACACAGAGGTTTTTTCATGATTTCCAATAAATGTTTATTTTGGCGAGAAGCCAAGTTAACACCAATGCATACGCACTCAGTAGGGACATCATCTAAAAGTGCCTCAAAACGAAGCCATATGTCGGTCAGAATGAGACACGAATAAGCCGAAAACAGCTCTATCCTTGACCTACTCTAATTAACTGCTCTACTTCTACTGCTCTTTATTTGCTCACTCTGTTAGCTGGCATGTTCGCGAGCCTTACCGTTAAAGGCCTCGAGTGTCGACTCCAAGAATCCAATTACATAGACGTCTGGCCATTCAGCGTGAAAGATTTGAACGGTTACTTTGTTTCTAACGAAGTTTCCGGCCTGTATCATCCTGCAGGGATACGACTTCTCCCTGCGTGGGCATGCAACCCATTGGAGCATACAAGGGGAGCTCTATGGTTCTACTGCGCAAGATCAAGTAGTATATACGTTTGGGAGAAAAACACGGTCCAGAAATCGTTCAATATAACCTGTACCCCTGAGCTAAACTCTAACCGTAAAATTGCGTCGTAACACATCGGACCTAACTGTAACCTGCAGCTTTTAACTCTTCATCCTATTTATGGAGAGGATGGATGCATATGCTGTCTTATACCGTTAAGAGGTCGCAACGTACCTAATGTAATAGCAATCAGCATTCATCGTCTTGATACGCCAAAAGCAATGAGCATTATGATACAGACACAACAACTACGACGGTTACCTTTCGTCACATCATCGGGAATCTCGAAGCAGTAACACATGCTAGGCCTCGGTGCTTCAATTTCAGGAAGGGTATGTAATCCCGCACATAAGCTCCACTTTAAAGTCACTCTTTATTGAGGGCAACCAGCTTTCGCCCTGAGTTCCCTTATCCTCACATCCGGAAGTGCACGTTGAATAACGTCAGCCGCTAAATGTAACTCCAGCTAAAATGAAATGTGTCGCGAGTCGCTCGATATGAGTGGGTCAGGGCATCAGCCGCCACTACTGACACATGCCTCTACTATATGCGCAACAGCTCTGTTCAGCAAATGAAGCATCCTCAGTTTGCATTTAATGTGGCCTCAGCTCTTGAAAGGATCTCACCTCTCATCAGAGAGTCCGTTCCATGCACCAACGAACCTCTGCAAAAGGCGTTCCAGCATGACGATCCGTGCATCCTCCGAAGCCTTAACGCACTAACACCACAAACCCGCCAACGAAAATCTCTATACAACGTCCTAATAACCGAAATTTACCGACAAGCCACCGTCCCGTTATAGGGATTTCCCGTTCCGCTTTGTACTCGGGTTATGCCAAAGTACCCTTCCCATCCAAAACAAGATTACTGGACCGGCAATTACCTGTGCTGCCAAGCGTCCGCTTCTGCAAAGTCCGATTTCGCGAACAAACTCTGCTCGAAGGACACCAATACACAGCGCCCGGCAAACCATCCAACGGAAAACAGCATCCACAGGGAGCTTCCGGAAGAGTCGCCTGAGTCCGCTGGGTGAAGGAGCTACACCCTATTTTCGGTAGAGCTTGTTGGTCGCATGCCAAGTGCACTTTTGCGTAGTAATTTTCTGGGTCTGAAAATAATTTATACTGTGCGACGATACGATCTGATGACGAAGTGAAAAATGCAGTCCGGCAAGATCGGGCTTCAGGTTGCAAAAGTGTTAAAAAGAATTTACATTTTTCATAGTGTCCCTGCCGCTCACTAACTCTTGCGTATGCCTAGCAGATGATATAACGCCCGCATCCACAGTTCCTGCATGATGAGCGGATCTCAATTTTTGCTCCGAATTATGCGGACTAAATTGAAACGCATATATTATTTCAGCTTTTAACCTACTCAGAAATCAATGCGAAAACATTGAGCAAATCCTTTGGAACCAGCCTGTTCGGTTTTCGGTAACGTCTGTAGGTTCACCGCGCAATAAGGTTTAGTTTTAAACAAGCAGTTAACAGTATTTGAGGAGCCATCTCTACGGTATTATCTTAATGCAGGTAGGTTCTCAGCAGGATTTACTTTCGGTGTTAACAAATTTCGTGATGGCTCTTCAACTGCAACCTGTCTCTATATGACATACATAAGGAATAGAAGCACACGATAGGTTGAATTTGCGTAGAAAATTAATGCGTATCAGGAAGGTTATTGTTCACTTCAAGTAATTATCAATGAAAATTGCACCTTAAAACCCACTCATAGGAAAGAACCCAAGAGAGAATACCAGTACAAAACACAGTAGTGAGTAAATTATATTAAATTTTCCATGCCATTTGGAATCGACCACATGGGCCACCTTGTTCGCACAGGCCGGGTTTCTCCCGCCGTATATAGGATGCTTTCAGAGTGAGCGCAAGATTCGAGGCAATTATGCCCGAACACGTACTGGAAAGCTCTTTTGGGCTCAACAGAGTGGCCACTTTATCTAGCAGGTGGTGCAGGGAAATCGAAGACCGTGGTATCTTTATTCTCTTTTCTCTGAAAGCCATTTTGGACAAATGTTCAATGACCCTGACTGCCAGTTACATTAGCAATCGCCCACGTACTTTGCATGCGGAATGGGATGTGAACTCATACCAGCAATTTGAGATGGTGCGGCAGTAGACATGGCAGCGTCTCGATTCACAATATAAACTTTCGCCGCACCTTTTAAAAGCTTCCTTCCGAATGATTTACCCCAAGTTTACACATTAATCTGTGGATATTCAAAAGCGTGACAGTTCAAAACCTGAGTATCTACCGCAAGGCACTTGAAAAATTTAGGGAACTAACTGAGGAGCAAAACACCTACAGCAGTGTCATGCAGCCACATATTATCAGCGATACAAGACATCTGGCTTTAGCTAGCACCCGTTCCCATCAGTATAGGTGAATCGCGCAACAGCTTTCAAACGCCAATATGCCACATATTTTGCTTCATTTTGCAGTAATTTTGTAGTCCGCACGACAATGCGTCGAAATCACAAGACCCACAATCGCTATTTTTGTGTTCTTCAAAGGCACAAAGTTTATTAAACGTATAGGCAGGTGATTTACTCCAAATTTCTAATTCATCTCGCGATAGTATGCCAGCCTAAAGTCAGCGTCTTCTAAAGGCCTCGTGTAATACACGACGGTTTGACCATCGTATCCAACGGTGAGGTGTACTCATGTAAACCACAAACATGGCGGTGCATGCTTTAACTGACAGCGACTTGCACGCATCTAACCCAACGCCGTCATGCCTCATTCATCTGTGCCCGACGCCACGAGTCCACCAGACCTAGCGTGGGAGCGGGCGCACGTGGCTGGCGCGGCGTGAGCCTCAGACCTACGCGCCAAATTTCACACTCAGCGCCACCCAGTGCTCAGCACTTTTATGGAAGCGTCAAACCGACACACACTCTTCCTTGCTCTGAGCAAAACTGTCTGCCGCCCAGCGCATTCACTCCGCCACGCGGCCCGTCAGTAGCGGCACACCGTGTAATATGTACACGGTAACAATATAGACTTAAGCTGGTGGAGCATTTGTTCACTGATTTTGTGTTCGTGTAGAGTCACTCTAGCATTTGAGGGAGACGAAAAAGTAAACAATTTAGTCCTTGCAAACGTTTTCACGGAGTTTGTTTCCCTTTAATATTCCTGTCTTCAGAAGAGGCTCATGCTTTATTTTTATTGCGGACCCAAATAACTTCTAAGAAGTGATCTATGATTTTCCGGATGGCATTAGCACATCCATATATTCATTTTCATACTAAAAACCAGGCCTGCAGCCTCAATCCGCGTAGCAATGCCTCGGCGCTCACAGGGTGCGCCTGTTGGCTGAACATGCCTCGTGGCATTTGAAAACGGCAGATATGCTGGAGGTAAATCGATTTAACCAGTGGTTCAGGGTCTCAAAAGGTGTCAGTGTGTTCCTTTCCTCAGCGGCCCGCACACCTCCAGGGTTTAGGACAGCCCTTTTTGTCAGCACGCCACCGCCAACCTCAAGCTTGCGTACCAGGCAAACGCAGTTTTCTGTCGCTGGCATGCATGGGACCCATCTCTGATAAAATGCAACAAATTCTAAACTGGATATTTCTGGAGTCGTCTCAACTCTGACTTTAGTTGTCAGCCATTTGTCGCCACGAGACAGGTTACTTTGCATTGCTTTCAGGCATTCCCTTTTGCCAAGAAGAAGAACCTTTGAGGTTTTGTGTCTTGTAGCCTTTGCTCTGGGTAGGTTAGGTTGGTCTCAACAATTTGACACTTATTCAAGGAGATGAGATAAAGCCTTATCAGTGGACTGGACAGCTCAGTCCCAATGCACATGGGCAGCGACTTTCGAAGGGGATGCCGACGAGGTTTTTCAAATAGTCTTCGGGGCACACTCGAGCTGTAAAACTACCCCTTTGACTCTTCCTATCTCCAGCCACTGTGGAGGCGGACGGCAATCCGGCCATCCAACTGATGCTTTCTATGCGTAGCCATGATTTTCGTTTAGGTCCTGCGAAGCTGCGTGTCCACGGCCATCCACTAAAAACACCAGGAGTGAAACTTGGACGGCAGCTAGAAATATCTCGTAATGATCCAAGTCCCTCCTTCTTTTCCTAAATGAAAACTGTCAAAGACCGCCCGAACATCTTTAGTTTCATCTGTCACGCACCAGAGTTACCACTCCCTCGCACAGAGAACGCAGCAAGGGCTTCGAGCGAACCGGCTTCAAAAGCGACAAACCCATGTGGTACAGCAATTAACTTGATGTCTCTTCACGCACCCAGCATATCTCCAACGAAAGCAGCAGAGTCATGGCATAACCAGAAATAGCTGCAGACGAAGCGGCTCTACTTGAATGAATTCACCTCTTACGTGGGACCCCACGCGAGCTGCCCCATACACGCTACCGACTCGAATACCAAAGGGGTTTCAGCTACCAAATTTAAGCTGCAATTGGACACAATGACCACAAATAAATGGTCCTCATTACTTTAAGAGGGACTCTCGTTACCTATTCAGTTGAAAGCCTCGTACCACGTGCCATTAGAACATTCTGAAGATTGTAATGTGCGCCAGACTGCTTACTGGTGAGGAACATCTAATCACAGATACCAGATGAAGTCGACCTGCAATCTCTTTCTTAATTCTATATATTAATATAGCAGTAGAGAGCGCCCTGAACCAAGCTGGAATGTGGTCAGCGAACTCGGGTGATGAGAAATAGCGCGATGCCGAAGTGCTTCCGTCCGACCCATATCGCGCGCATTTGTGACTCCTTGTTAGGGTCTAAAGCTGAAAACAGCCAGTTTTCTGGCCTTTCCAAAACCCACAGTTATTCACCCACTCCGTGATGTCAGCCAAATCCGTGGTAGAGCAGGGTACGCTCTTAGAGCTCGCAAATTGTCTTGGTAACCATCTTCCTGGTCCGTAGCCGCATTACTCTAACAGAGTATGTACCAATAGTACATTTTTAATGACATCTGGTACATCCTCTATCTCTGTTTTTGCTGGCTGAATGTTCCTGTAATCCTCATGCTAAACATGGCTAAAGTCATTGAAAACTCATCCCCACCCCTCATGTGACCCCTCGTTGACTTTCTTCGACTTGGGGCCTTTTGATTCATCTCGGGAGACTGGTTCGAGTTTTGACTCACCATGGCGGGTTTCTGAGGCTCCGATGGCTGTCCACAAAATACAGCTAATTAAACTGCATGATGTGACAACCCTACACTTCTACTCATTAGGGTCATTAACATGTCGAGGAGAGAATCCAGCGCCTTGGTCACCCACATACAGACAGGCACACATGGCAGGACAGGGAGATAGAGCAAGTATGATTAAATCCTAAATGAGACCTCAAAATTGTCAAACACGGTTCGAGTCTAACAACCCTTCGACGCCAGTGCAACAAACATTATTTCAAAGACCGTTCTCCACCGATACCTTTCATTTTCAGCAAGCATTTCTCCGGAGGTGGATGTGCACAGAATTGCAATCGCACTTTGTGCTGTCTTCTGCTGTACCCACGTGACGCGCTGGATCAACACGGGGTCAGATCAGGAGGCCAGCAATCATTGGGGTGTGTAATCACCGCGCCGTCACACATGCGGGTGGGGGCGGCGTCGCAGACAGGCTTAACTTGGTGGCGCATATCCAACCACCTGCATCCCTCTCCCGTCCCTCCATCTTCTTCACCTTTGCCCGAAATCGGCTCAGGTGGATGAGGAGAGAGTGCAGTAGATGTAGTGCAAAATGATTCACCACTTCTAATTCACTTCCGCATGTAAGTCACCAAATCTGCGCCCAGCATGGCTGTGGGCAGACGGTGCACGCACCCATGAACACGACGAACGTTCGGTGACAGTCCCGCCGGCCGATAAAGTGAGTTGGGCACGATCATCGAACGTGTCAAAGCTTCGGAAACGGGGAAATCACCATCCGACGCCGAATTAATAAACCATAAAACATGCTTGTCTTTATTTGAAAAACTTCTCCCCTTAAAATTGTTCAACAGCCAACCAATTCCGTCCGGGGCACCAATACCCATCCGACGTTCTTGTTTGGTTGACTGACGAAATTATTGGTCCTCCTGATCACTGGATGGAGTTCACTTTGCTCTTGTGGGTAATATTCTCCCATGTCTATAGCCGACGGACGACCGCCAAGGCATCGTCATCGCCTGATACAAAAAATGTGCCATGAGTACACCGGCACATCGAAAGCAAAGTCCTTAATAAAATGATCCCACCTACCGTAGATTACTGATCCTGACGATGGGTGTATGGCGTCTGCAAAAAAATAACAGACAGTTTCCACGAGTTCCTCTTCTGAACCACCTCCTGAAACCTTTGTCAATCGAGGAAAGTTTATTGTCTAAAATTCCAAAACCTTTAGATTGTTTAAACTTTAATTTCATGACAATTATCGACGGAGAATCAAAGAAGTAATGATAAATTCAGAATTATGCCTTTCCCATGTCCAACTTCACCCTCACTTAGAAATTCTGTGATAGGAACCTCAAGGCGATTCGACTGCCCACGAACCCAGATCTGATTAATTGACATCCGAACTCTCAAAGATCACAGGGTTTGACGTTCAACGACAAGGTCGGATTGCTGAGTTACCTAGGGATTCTTTGGCCAGTCCACCGTATTGGACCTAGAGCGAGTTTGGCGATCTTGCGCCCGGGATGAAGGAGGAATGTCCACATTTTGCCCTGTGATCAGACCACGTTGAATGAACATCACCTTTATCCGACTCTTACTACAACTCCCGACCACGGCCAGCTGAGTGAGTAGATTCGCACGTCGCTAGAGCTCCTAAACGTAATGGCCTTAACTGTAGGTCCTTTCGATCTGGGCGATGAGGTAAAAGCGCCGTGGCTGACAAATTAGGTAAAATTGCGACTTTCTATATAGATTCCTCCTAATCAACTCGATTTTTAGCACCGTGCGAGCAATGGGGTAGATGATACACCGAAATTTCAAAAGATGTGGAAAAGCCTCAGTAACTCCGCGTTGCAGGAGGATCAGTTCAACGAACGTGGTTCATCCTAATCGCTTAAATTGTGCTCATAATTAGTACTTTGAAACGCAGCGCTCTCAGTCACATTCGACTTTCTATGTAGGATTTATGAGAGTTTATCAATTTCAGAAACAAATTCCCGTGAACTGAGCAACCGTCGGCCCAAACTCTAGTAAATTCCGGTTCGAGCATGTAAGGATGCTGGCCGAGATACCGCTAACTAAGATGTAGTAATCACGTAATCAGTTACATAACGCTCGACGACAGTTCGCCCGTCGCAGCCCGAGTGATGCCCACCGCGCCCATGGGAAGGTGGAGCAGGACGCAGACTTGCGCGTGATCATAGTTTCAGTGATAGTAGACTTGCGCAGCATTTACCGCACTTCCGCCCAGCCTGGTAGCCCGCGTGTCAAGACAGAGTCACAGTAATCGCGCGAGACGCACGGGTGCTGTCTGCGCGGCTGGCCTCATTCTAGCTGCCCAAGGTGCCACCACACCTCCAGCGTCTCGGCATTTGTTATGTGAGCGCACCCGAATAACGCCCGCCGAGCTCAACACGTGGCTCATGTTGGTCCAACGCATCTCACCACGTGGCCACCCGTTTAGGGGCGCAGACACGCGGTAACACAGGTACAGATTGAGTTGTACTACTCAGCAGCATAACTCTACAAGTCGATGCAAAGTACACTGAGGAAGGTAAAATTCTCTAAAATTTTAAAACCGGATAGTTTATCAGAAAGCCGAAATGTGCACGCTGGCAGGAGGGAGCCACCAACGAACCAAAAACCTCTATCATCGTTGCGTCTTCATCTAGAAGCCTAAAACCAGTTTCAAACCCGTCTCGACTTCAGCTGCTACCATGCTCCAGTCAACCGACAGTATTTTTCCGACTCGAACCATCCCCAGCGGTAAGTCACCTCCACGCCGGAAGTACGCTGAAAACAGCAGACTACACACATAGAAGGCCTGAGCAATCCAAAGTGCTTGCGCGCAACACGCCGCCGGAAACTCCGTAATTTGTCCAGAGGTTCACTGGATTCTTCCTAACTAACTTACGGCTTCGTAGCGATATACTTCTGGGGCTCCTCCGTTTGTAGATTGATGCCAGTGATTGTTTCGACCAGCAAAGACGCTCTGGCAAAGAGGGATGTTAGCTTGCATTGGCATTATTTGACTCACGCAGACGGGAGCGACATTAGCTAGATCCTACCGTCAAAGCTGTATCCACGGAATAAAGGATACATGCTCACAAAAACGCCAATTGAGACTGTCAGATGACAGTAGTAGTGGACGCAGACTCTTTAGTGCACATTTAGGCCAGCGCAGTAATGCCGTATCTACACCGTAGCTTGCTGGTCATGGCAGAATAAATTAGCCTCAGCATTTCAATCTCAATGAAGTTGACTGGCAGTAAATATTCTAATCTCAGTCGCTCATACTTATGTTTAGCAGCACTAGTTAAAACTTTTATAAATGTTCCCTGTTTTCTACTTATTTCGATGTGCATACCACCAAGCTTCATTTCTATATTTTAAAAATTTTGCCAGACACACATATATTCATCAAACAAAATCAGAACCATGTCGCTGACAAGTGCATGGTTATTTCGGGCAATGATGGTCCTTGGTGTGCCGCTCGGTAGTCGTCTGTCTTGGTATAGACAGGACGAATTCACCCGCGAGCTGCTGTTTTACCAGTCCTCGAGGGCGTCCATGTCTTGTGCCTTCGTGCGCGTGCAGCGCAGCACATAAGGCTGGTGCGCTGGGATTGTCTGGGGCCTAAAAAGCTCAAAAATGCTTTGCCACGTGGCACGTGTAGACGGCTGTTTATATTTTTCAGTTACCGCTCCGAATCTGCCTTTAGACAGTCTTGACAGTCTCTTCCCACGCAAATACAGGTGAGTGAGGAGTGCGGCTGATACTGCAGAGTCTCCAGCTACCAATTAAAGCCACCCATCGAGTCCCTTGTGTTGCGCCCACTTTCGTGAGGCACTCCAGTGGACGTCCAGGTTTGTAGACGCTTGCACTGTGCTGTCATACAGTGCGGTTGATGGAACCGTAATAGTAACAGGCCCTAGATAGTCTGGCACAATACGTCAGGCGGACTTGATGTGGTGGGGCGTTGGAAAAAGTTTTTCGGAAGCATTTTGCAGACGTGTATAGTTGTTCTATCAGTTGTCAGAAGGACAACGTCTCCATACCTGAAAAAGTATTTTGTAGATTTCCCAGTATACGCGGTTATTGGTTTTGCAAGGCTAACTTTCACGCCTGTTCTCGGCTGAGATATTTGTTGCCTGCTACCTGTGTTTTTCCACAAAAACAAAACTTCCGTTTTTCCAGTCCCCTTCGTGGGATCGGTTGTACAATTTTGTGGCCATCTATGCCTATTACACGGTAGATGCGCATATCTAAATTAAAAGTGCACTAGCAGAAGCCAATCGACCACCAATTTGCATTTGTGCGCTTTTCCACACAAATCAAGATGTGGATTTTAAAAATGGCCTTTAAAAGTGTTTGCTTTCGTACTCTCTACCACCCACAGGGGAGGAATTAAACCGCAGGGATCACCCAGTGACTTTTTTGTGGAATCTTTTATTTTTGGATTACGTCCTACAGTAGCCGGATCAGAGATAGACATAACGACTCGCGAAAACAGACCAGAAGCATCCCTCAGGCATCGAGTCATTAGGCCGAAAGACCCACTGCTACGCCAGGGAACTTCTGAGGTCGTTTACCGGGTCTGCTAGCAGTTGTGGGACGAAGCAATAATGTCGGAGAAACTGGAAAAATTATTCTAGCACGAATGTCTGAGCACGCAGATACGGTGAGGAGGAAAGGTTTATGAGGCCGACATCCTCAGAAGAGGTGATAACCGCGTGAGCCGAGAGCTGCTCGAGCCATGGTTCTCAGACCCACAGTCCCTTAACGGGCACAATGAACTCCCATTCCCATATTCTGCATTGAGGCATCGCTTGAGCAGGGGAATGGGTCACGGGAGGAGGGCGTGGGTGACTAACACCTCCAATGACGGTGAGCCAAATGGCTGAGTAATTGTCATCCCAAAATCCAAAACGGATTATGAAATCATGGCTATTAACGACTCGGACGCGGATGGCCAAGCCAGCATCGCATCAATTATGACCCCAGCGGTGATCGTGATAGCTGCTAATTGTAGCATACATGTGATCACGTGGCCACTACATTTGACGAATACTGCTCACTTTGTGCATCTATCAGCCTTTTCTGCAACTGTATCTGATGATAAATTCAAGAGAGAATCCGAAACGTCAGGGCAAAAAAACACCATGTTCCAGTAATCACCTCTTCTTCTCCTGGGCCTTTTAAGGTGTCTGCTTACATACTCATACAACCTGCAGGGGACGAATTAGACTGCAGGGATCCCCAGTGACTTCTTGTGTGGCATCTTTTATTTTTTGATTACTTCATACAGTGGCCGGACCAGAACGAGAGATTAAAACTCGCGAACATCCTCTGGACGAGAGCGTGCCCACTACAGTTGAGGGCCGCTTCCAAACTTCAGCCAATCATATCGTTTGTTGTTTGGGGCCCTGCTTGATGCGTTCCCAGACGCAAGCAAGGTTGCCTCACCAGCCAGTTCTCTTGGGTATTGAAAGCTAGTTTCTTTTTCAGTTCACATGCCCTCACCAATCCAGAAGATTGTCACCATCACGAAGTTCTGTGTCAGCCAGCGAGTTGAATCTTTATCCATTGAACAAACTCTTACTTTGAATCTCCACAATTTGGGCTTTTAACAGACGGTCTTTCTTATCGCTCCAACCAGAAAGGCAATGGGCTTCTGTGCCAGAACATAATTTGCGCGAACAACGTCAACCTCAGGTTATGCAGGACGCTTTATGTCACCATTGAAACGATTGGCATGCAACAGTTGCATTCCACAGCTCTTGGTGAGGGCTTAAACTGACACGCAACAACATAGACTTATTTATGTCAATGTTCTCAGAAACGTTTCGCTTTTTAACCTTCTGAAACATACTTGATTTAAATTTTATGGAAACAGCTGAGAACTTAACCACGGAATGCGATGTTTTGGGAGAGAAACCTGAAACTGCCATCATTTGATCTTGGTCGGGTTTAGCTTACCAGCCAGTTACTTCAAATACCAAAAGACACATTAAATTAGACGCCCTTTCGCAAAAGGCCGGGGGTTTTACTATTCCAAAAACTTTGGCTTCCTGTAGAATAAATTGGGAGAAGTTTCCCAATTTTTGCTCGGCATTTATTTTTTAAGAAACGTATTTATGTCATCGAAGAAATTAAAGCTGAGCAGAGACTTTGTATCAGTGAGATAACCAAATTTCAAGATCTTTTATTCAGCTATTAGTGTTCTGTGCATATTTGTGTTTGGAAAGTTATTCAGTTTTGAAAAAAATGTAAAACAGAAAAGACCACGGAGGGTAAAAATTGTAAGAAAATTAACTCAGGCGCATGGGCGGCGTAGCAGCCTATTAGTGGCTGTATATGAGTTCTCGAAGATCAGTGGCATCAGTAATTTCCTGTTTCGTTCTCTTAGTTTTGCCGCATAATTTATCCTTCAGACAGACCCAAGTAAATTATTCTGTTTTCTTTAGCCATAAGGCATAATAATAAGCCAAGAATTGTGGACAACATTGCTTGCCTTAACTACGTCTGCAACAGTTGCATACTAAATATTTTCATATATTAAAAAAACAGCTAGTTATAAATTTAGTCAAGATAAATTATCTCCACATCAGGTCAAACCAAGGCATATGTCGCGCATTCTTATCTAAAGTTCAGGGGTGCACACTATTTTGAATAGTAATCCCTCGTGGTTATCGAACAAAATGCCCGTCAACGCTTTGTATTTTTGGTTATTTGCTCTTAGTTACAGCGAACACTCTGCAGGCTTCCGGCTGGTATTATCGAAGGCTGCGAATAGTGGAAGTTTCTTTTAAAATCAGCCGCAGCTTGCTCTGCATCAACCTCCTCCCATTTCAGTTATTTACAGATTATCCTCAAAACCATCTACACAACGCAGTGAACATACGTATAAGTGAAACACGTTCGGTGCTTTAAGCCAACACCAATGTCAGAGCACGATATAAAAGCCACGACTTTCTAGTACTCTTTCATTTGCAAAGTGGGATTCACGGTTATTCCACAGACTAATTGTTTCTTTATCAAACGTCCATTGAATATCGGGTCTAATCCCGTACCGTTATTTCCTGAATCACCTGACTCCATGCCCTGCACCATAATTTAAGAAATTATTTTCCCAATTATTCTCCAGAGTGCATATACCAGAAATCGCATAGATAAGGCTAAGGAAACCACTGAGGAGCCGAAATCCTCGCTACTGCGTCATGCAGCAACAGAGACTTCGGCGAAACACGCGCCTGCGCTTTAGGTTGCTACCTATATCGGGAGAAGGGTGAAACACTATTGCAGCATATACATACATATCTGCAGAATAACATGACATAACATAACATGACATACCTATATATAGTATGAAATAATTAACGATACTGATAGCACAGGTAGTAACTGAAACCCCAGAAAATGTTTCGCCGATATTCTACCGCTGCATGGCAGAAATGTGGGCGGGATCTGGCTCATCAGAGTCATCCAGCATTCCCTGCGTGCTTTCTGGTAGGTACTCCAGTTTTGAAATTTCAGTTTTTAATTTCCTCAGAAATTAATTTTTAAATGGGAACAAATCAGTGTATTCACGGTCCATAAGCAAATACCCTAATTTGATATGAATAGTTAGTTGGCCCGAAGTCCATCAGCCACTGCGAGATACCTGCGTAAAATACAGAAGCTGCCAACAGTTAGCCAATAGTATAACTTACGAAATATTCATATTAAATTAGTGTCTGTGCCTACAGGCCCTGAATAAACTGATCTGATCCACATAAAAAAGCAATATCTGAGGAAATTAAACAGAAAAAATTCCAAACTAGTGTATTTACCGGAAAGCACACAGTAAATGCTGGAGGAGCAAATGATAAACCGAACCCCTCGAAACTGTGCCATGCCTCAGCAGAATATCAGCGATAAATTTGTTTGGGCTTTTGGCTAGTACCAGCACTGCCAGTATGGTAAATTATTTCACAAGTTATACTAAAGAATACCTATTGCTAGCTTGTGAATATTGCGACGGTAATATATATATATATATATATATATATATATATATATATATATATATATATATATATATATATATATATATATATATATATATATATATATATATATATATATATATGAAGTTGAATACGTTCTATGGGAAATGGAGCTTTTATTGTGTAAATTTTCAACACCGGTTCTCCGGGTCGTCGTCAGACGCAGGCGGACAGCAAATATGACCAAAAACAGTTGACATCGTAATCACGCGAAAAAAATCGATACTGGCGTGACCATTGGCACCATTGAGTGGCCGCCGTGTGTATCAGCCTGTCCTGATTGGTTCTTGTTTCTTCCATTTCTCCTTGAGATGTCTGTACGCCGCATCCAACTCGATATGTCTGTTGATGCATGACTCATCTGAATGTATCGCCTCGAGGAACTCTCGACCTTTCTTGAAGGGACAGGCGGCGACAATCCGAGTTTTATCCCAAGCGAAGGTGTGCCCGGTGTCTAGAGTATGCGAAAATAATTCACACAAGTAATTCAGTTCGATTCGATAGCCTTCTTCGTCGGAGCAATGGGTTTTTGCTCGACTGAGTAGACTGTTGACAGCACTCCGTTTGTGAGCGATAGGCTGATTGCTCTCATAAGGCAGAATAACTTCAGCATAAGTTTCCTTTCGATAAACTGATGTGCGTAGTGTTCCGTCGGTCTTTCGTTGTACGAGAACATCCAGGAATGGGAGTTTATTGTCAACTTCCTTTTCGAGTGTGAATTGGATTCCCGGGATATATATATATATATATATTGCTAATTGAAGCGAAAATGCGCGTCGCCGGGCATAAATCATAAGAAGAGGCGATCACGGGAACAATAGTTTTAATATCCTGACGTTTCAAAATCAAACAAGATTCCATCGTCGGAGGTAGGTTCAGTACGGCGCCTCACAGTATTTATGGGTTCTGAACATGCTGACTCTGCAGCTATTCATGCAGGGTGCACTGCAGGGGGTGGGGGAGTTAATGAGTGCGACTCAATCAACAGAATCGCAGGCAAGAAGTCAAACTGTTCGCGGTCGCGAGCAAACGCATAACGAGCCAGAACACATGCCTGGGTGAACCTATGCAACACACCAACACATTCGATGTGATAACCACGGAGAACACGAACCAGCAAGACCTCGGGCCAGGCATGAACATGGACGCAGGTGAACATAGTTTGCGTACGAACACCGATGATGGGCGTCTCCAACCCGATAGGAACGGAGACACCGGTAACGACTCAGCAACCACCGATGAGACGTGCACGGACAGATGCAAACGAGGTACGAGAAACAGACATGCGGGTCCGGGACAACAAACGCGGGCAATGCAGACGAGGTCAATGACATTTGCCATCCCGACACAGCCCCCAGGCGAGGCGAGGGAGAAACAAAGCAATGATCAGTAGGACAGCCATTAACTCCCCAACCCCCCTGCAGTGCACCCTGCACGAATAGCTGTAGAGTCAGCATGTTCAGAACCCATAAATACTGTGAGGCGCCGTACTGAACCTACCTCCGACGATGGAATCTTGTTTGATTTTAAAAAGTCAGGATATTAAACCTATTGTTCCCGTGATCGCATCTTTCTGATTTATGCCCGGGGACGCGCATTTTCGCTTCAATTAGCAATATTTTCGGGCGCGAAGCGCTAGAATCAGCACGTCGATGGGAAATCTTTGCCCTTCGCGTGTCTTCAACGTACGCGCAAATCGAATTCCTGCATCTGGTGTTTTCTCAGCTGTCTTTCGACAAGCTCTGATACATTTTTCACGTATGGGAGAGTTCACCAGGTCATTGTTTCGGGTGCCTGGGTGGCCGTGTCGTTTGAAATACCCTTCTATTTGGATTCTTGACACTTCAGGCATCGATGCACGAAATCACGCGGGTATCCATTTTTAGAGAATAAGTTAAGGATGTATTTTATTTCTGCCCGATAACTTTCTTCATCAGAGCAGTGTGTTTTGGCTCGATTCAGGAGACTGTAGACAGAAGTCCTTTTGTGAGAGACAGGAGGATAACTCTCAAAGTGAAGGATGACCTCAGAATAAGTTTCTTTGCGGTAAACTGAGGTGTCGAGTGATCCATCAGTTTCCGATGTACGAGGACATCCAGTAATGGGAGTTGTCCATCAGCTTCCGTTTCCAACGTGAATTCGATTCCTGGAAATGTAGAGTTTAGATTTTTGTGGAGCAGGTCTAAGAGTTGTCTCTTGATGATGGCAAGTGTATCATCAAAGTATCGCAGCCACAGTTCGGCTTAACATTAGGGATAGCTATCGATTCCAATTTCTGCATTATGGCTTCTGCCAGGAAGCCGGATATGGGCGACCCCATAGGGGACCCCTTAAGTTATTGATAGCATGGGCTGGAGAAGGAAACGTTGGTTTCTAAACACAGGTCTAGGGGTTGGAGAAAAACATCGGCAGGTACATCAATGATGTAGGCCTGGAGTAGTTCTTCGGTGCATGATCTCGCTAAATCAAGAGGGATCGAGGTGAAGGGCGAGAACACATCAAATGAACCCATTACCTCGTCAGCTGTAACTGTGACTCTTTTTAACATGCCTAAACAAGCTTTTTAAATCTTCAATGGAGTATTCAGAGTTCTATTTAAGTGGACTTAGTTGGTGAAATAGCCACTTTGAAATTTAATAGTTCGATGCACCGATTAAAGGAGACTATCGTTCGCAGTGGGATAGCAGTTTGTGAATTTTTGGGAAGACCATATATTTTTGTGCAATGGTGGGTTTCTTTTTATCTTTTTAGGATTTAGCAAAAAACTCCTGATTTTAACTTCCTTCCCGTAAGGCGTTTCCGTGTTTTATAAATGCACGAGTTTTGAGATTTTGTGGGGTCCGCAGACAAAGTTTTGTATGTTGAATCGTCTTTTAAGAGTAAAAGCATCTTCCCTGTGTAGTCTACTTTGTTAAGGAGGGTGGTGGCACCTCCTTTATCGGCGAATTGCGAACCACTCTTCTTTTGAAAAATTTGTTGATGATATTATTGATTCAAAGCTGGCAAGGAATTCAAGGTAATTGGAATCTGACGGACTGTCATTCATACCTTTGCACAGCACGTTTTCCTTTGTTGTTGTTAGGACTTTTAACGATACGTTTATAACTTTGTTCGGATACGTTGCATCATTGTGTCTTTTATGGGGTACACTCATCCACTTTTTCGACAAGATGCTTCTCTTTTTTAGTCGTTCTAGTTCTGCGACGTGCTTAATGGTTTTCTATAGTTTTTCCAATACGTGTGCAAGGCATTGGTCATGGCAAAATGGAATGTTTTGCTCTTTCTACACCTTGAATTTAGGAATTTGAGAGTACGCATCCGTTATGAATGCTCCAAGCATTTGATAGTCGTAATGGAAAGCGGTGTGAAAGCACTGGGATGATTTTATTGTTAGTTTTATCCCCACAGACTTCGGTAGAATCCTGTCGTTTCGACAACGGTGTAATGGATAATTGTTCTCGCGTCAAAGTTTCGTGAAATGTACACTTTTGCCATCGTCGAGCATAAAGCAAAACACTTCGCTGAAAATTCGTACCTGTGCATTGAAATACAGGCATCTCAAAATATTCAGTAAGAAAAGATGCAATTCTTTGGGAAAATAGAAACTTCAATTCGTACAATTTTGAGACTGCTCCTCCAGCTCGTCGTCAGTCTATGGGGTGTGTACAGAACCTAAAAATTAATTAACCGAGTTAAACAAAGTACTCTACGGTTGAGTGAAATCTGAACCAAAACACGTTGAGTGCATTTTGTCATCCTGTCGTAATTGGTTCTGTGCGTTTGAATTTGTACATTAGGACTTTGTATGCCGATTCCAAATCGATATGCCGGTTGATGTATGCCTCATTTGAGGGCTTTGCATCCTGGAATTCACGGCCTTGTACATAGGAAAACTGATGGATCAATCCATGCCTCATTTTACCACAAAAAAATATTCTTAGGCCATCTATCACTTTGAGAGTAATCCTCCTGGCTCTCACAAAAAGACTTCTGTCTACACTCTCATTAAACGAGTTAAAACACACTGCTCTGATGAAGAAAGTTATCGGGCAGAAATTAAATACATCCTTAACTTATTCTCTAAAAATGGAAACCCACGTGACTTCGTGTGTCGATGCCTGAAGTGGCAATAATCTAAAGAGAAAATATTTCAAACGACACGGCCACCCAGGCACACGAAACAATGACCTGGTGAACTCTCCCATACGTGAAAAATGTATCAGAGCTTGTCGAAAGACAGCTGAGAAAACACCAGATGCAAGTAGCGCACCACCCTACATCTACTTTACACTCATAGCTTGTAAACCCCTCAGATCAGGATTAGCTACCTAGATAAAAAAGGTGTTGTCTACAAATTCCCCTGGTCCAGTTGTAATGCTGTTTATTGTGGGCAAACTGGGAAATCTGTTTTAACCCGCCTACATGAACATTAGTTTGAGGTTAGAAAACGAGACCATTTATCTCAAATTGCTGTGAATAAAATGGAAACAGGGCATAAATATGCATGGGAGAAAACACGGATTTTTGGCATCTGCCCAACCAGAAAAGGCCGTGAATTTTTGAAGCAACGCACTCAGATGAGACATGCAACAACCGGCATATCGATTTGGATGCAGCATACAAAGTCCTAATGTACAAATTCAAACGCGCAGAACCAATCACGACAGGATGACAAAATGCACTCAACGCGTTTTGGTTCAGATTTCGCCCAACCGTAGACTAATTTGTTTAACTCGGTTAATTAATTTTTTGGTTCTGTACACACCCCGTAGATTGACGACGAGCTGGGGACCAGTCTCGAAAATAATCGCGTTAAATTTACGATTTCGTCTTTTCTTATTTAATACCTTGGGATGCCTATATGTCAAATATATATATATATATATATATTATTAGCATATGCTACACGTCGCTATGCGACTGCGTGTGAGTACTCTAGTCTGAGTTCCAGGGCACAACGGAACATAAATGTTCCTTTAGCAGATGGGTGAGCCACACACTATCATCATATTCCCGATCGCAACCGACAAAGCAACGAGCCCGTGGCTCAATGGTAGAGCATTCGACTCAAATCCCAAAGGTTGCAAGTTCGAATCCCAGGTGTTCCACACTTGGGATTTGGTATGACTGTCTGATGACGGCTAATAAGCCAGAAATGGCCATTCCGGTCTCCCTTGTCTTTGTCGGTACCCCATTATCAACATATGCTACACGTCGCTATGCGACTGCCTGTGAGTACTCTAGTTTGAGTTCCAGGGCACAACGGAACATAAATGTTCCTTAAGCAGATCGGTGAGCCACATACTATCATATATATATATATATATATATATATATATATATATATATCGGGTAAATAATTTCTGAAATTATTAAGTGCAGGACATGGATTCAGGTGCTTCGGACATGACTTTTTAGGGTCAGACCCGATCAGATCAGGATTAGCTACCTAGATAAAAAAGGTGTTGTCTACAAATTCCCCTGGTCCAGTTGTAATACTGTTTATTGTGTACAAACAGGGAAATCTGTCTCAACCTGCCTATACGTACATTAGTTTGAGGTTAGAAAACGAGACCATTTATCTCAAATTACTTTGCATAAAATGGAAACAGGGCATAAATATGCATGGGAGAAAACACGGATTGTTGACACTTGCCCAATCAGAAAAGGCCGTGAA
>WEDG01002826.1:0-89459 GCA_017591395.1 Schistocephalus solidus | reverse complement strand
ATTTATGCTCTATGTCATTCGAATGTGCAATGAGCCGCACGTCTAGGTTTTGATATAGCTTTTATGAAACGAATGGTACTAGCGGTTTCATACAGCTAGATCAAACATAATCAACACTATGATATATAATACAAATATGAAGACTGTATGACTGCATTGAAAGTTTCTTACCGTTGAACTCTTCGTGCTCCTAATCTATTTTCACCTTTTTAGCAATCAGTCAACTAAGTCTAATTACTCGGCAGACCCTCACACCGGAATCGACTGCGCTCGCATCTGATTGGAAGTACCTATCCCTTCGAATCGACCGCAGACGTTTCTACCTCTGTCAAATGAATGAATACCCTCGAACGTCAATAACAGACTAGTCTTGACTCTAAACATTATTTCCCTGATACATTCATCTTCATTCTGCATAGCTGTTTTTTAACTTCATTTTGCTATTTCTAAACCTTGGAAAAACAGGTTTTTACTTAAAACAAACTCGTCATTTCAACACTGCTATTTAAGCAAACAAACAAACCAAAGCTTAAGTGTTTAATGAAAAGATGGGTTTTGTTTTTAGGTTTTTCCTGTGTTCTAAGGATTTGACGGCGCCAAGCAGTGCCAAATCAATAAACCTATTATTCATAATAAACCTATTATTTATCTTAACCCTCGAGAGTCGTGCCCCACTTGTCATATTTTATGACCACCTTTTGTACTTATGCAACCCACACGGTTTCTCTGTATACCGCACTTAATTTTACGTTACAAATAGGGTACTCAAAGGCCCATGCCTATTTCCCTCAATAAATTAAATTGAATTGAATTGAATTGAATTGAATTGAATTAACTCAGCCCTTCTTGACTGTAACGAAAAATTTGTAACAGATGATTTGGGCAAAGCAGAATTGTTAAACTCGTTTTTTGCCAACCACTTTACCACTGAAATTAGCCCCACTCCCACAATTCCTCTACTTTCAAATTCGCTTCTAACAACTATTAATTTCTCGCCTTCATGTATAGGAGTTTTTTTTCACTGCCTATTTTTTCTAGTTCACCATTAATTTTAAAACATTGCTAACTGTTGACTTAGCAGGACAAGTTATGAATTTTTACATTTCATCTGCACACATTGTCATAACTTTATTTCGTTACTAATGTTTGCTTAGACAGTACCTTCCCGGTGCAAACCAAATATAAATTCTAAATTCTAAATATCGTTAATCGGTGCACCCAAGTGTAAGAGTAAGAAGTGGCTGTTCCGCGAATTACACCCACTCACAAAAAATAATGAAACATCTATTGACAACTCTCAAGGGTTGCTGGACAAATAACGAAGTTTCAGCCGATGAAATATTTGTGTCTTTCGATGTTATTTCTCTCTTCACATCCATCTCATTAGGTCTGCCATGGCAATACACAGAAGAATTTCTCCACGCTTATGACATGGATGCTCCTACACATGCCTTGCTTGAACTCTAAGACTTATGCATAGAAAAGAATTTGTAATTTTCACAAGAGGCCTTTCAACAGCATAAGTGAGCCCCTAAGGGCTCACCAATCTCTTGCTTTCTAGCTGAAGGAACAATGCAAAAATTCGAAGCTACAGCCTTACCACTGGTTACCCCCAAGGTATGGGTATGCTACGTAGATGACAGGTTTGTCATTATTAAAATGGAACCAACTGGAAACTGCACAGCACTATAAATTCGACGATACCTGGAATAACCTTTACGCTCGACAAGAAATTGACAACCAACTACCATTTCTTGACGTCCTCGTACAGCGAAAGACTGACGAGACCTTTAAAACATGAGTTTACCGCAAAGAAGCTCATGCGGATAATATCCTAAATGATGAGAGCAACCATCACGTTGCCCATAAAAAAGAAGCCTTGTCAAAACCGTCATCAATCGAGCAAAAACCCAGTCTTCTACCAGCAAACTTTAGCAAATTGAATTAACTTATCTAGTCAAAATATTTTCCAGCAACGGTTATCCTAGAGATTTTTTACATAGGTGCATGAGACGTCAGCAATGAGGATAAGGAGCTAGATTGTTCCGATCAAGTCCCAACTTTAAAATAACTGGTGAACACTTCCATGCATTAAGAACGTGTCTCAACTCGTTGAAAGACACCTGCGGAAGCACGAAATTTACATTGCACTCAAACCAACAACTACATTTCGAAACCAGCTTGAGCACCCTAAGGATAAGGTTGGATATTTGGATATAAAAGAAGCCGTTTACAAAATCCCGTGTAACAGTTGTAATTTTGTGTATTGTGGCCAAACAGGAACATCGGTCTCTACAGGCCAACACGAACATTAGATGACTGAAAAGAGACGAGACAACCTGTTTCCAGATGCCTTGCATGCATTTACAAATAGACACAAATTTTTATGGTAAAAAAATGCACATTGATGGCTTCTGCCCATCGAAGAAAGGCCGGGAATTCTTAGACGATTTACATTCTGATGGCTCGTGCATTAATCGGCACATTTAATTGGATGACGAGTACAATAATCGCAAGGAAAAGTGAAAAAGGGGGACGCAAATCCTAAGGAGATGTTAAGCCACGCAATTACGAGCCTCGAGCACCGCATTGCCTGCGTCACGCAGCAGCGGAAACATCGGTGAAACACGTTTCTGAGCTTTAAGCTAGTTCCTATGTCAGCAGTATTGTATAATGTATTTGCCATAAAACATTTTTAATACTTGTAGTACTACTTGTTTTTAGAATGGGCATTAATAATAATAATAATAATAATAATAATAATAGTTGTATTTAATACCGGTTTACAGGCATTGTCAGATGAAATATTCAGTGGGTAGAGGCTGGCAGTGAAAAAAACTCCTGAATATATATCATTATAAATGTGTTTTTCCTATTTTTCATGTTATTCAGGAGAAAAAAACTGCCGCCTGTAAGGATGATAGCAATTCAGATCAGGGAAGGGGCTAACACAATTGCAGTCTGTATGCAGTCTCTCTGTCTTTGCTAGGAACCGGGATTCTGCCTCAGGCAAGAAAGCATCCGTGTACGGTCGCTAACTGTCTGCCGAAGAAGTCAACGGGTGCAGGCTGCAGAGACGGTGCCGTATCCCTCAAAGGTAACACCTGGGATCGAGTTCAGATGCCGCGCACTCCGTCGAACAGGAAAACAGATTCTACCGTGTCGGCGCCCAGAATTCTTGGAAACTGTTCTGAATGCAAAAAAACTAGTAATGGTAATCTTAAACAAAGAATAACTCCGTTGGACTTTTTATATTATGGGGAAGTTTATTCCACATGGCCATGGCGTTTACCGAAAAGAACCGTCGATACTTAACTGTGCGAGCTAATGGAAGAAATAAAAAGACATTGCGATGACTGCTGCGCCGAGGATGGTCAAGCTGCCTCACAGTGATAAAGGGGATTAAATGTACGATTATTCAAAAGCTTAAACAGCAAAAAAATAGTCCCTTCTGCACTCGGCGAAAACCATAAAGGGATCAATGTTAACAAGCCCACAGCGTTCTTGATACGACAGATTACGGTGCTCCAACGATAAAAATTTTTTCGTGAAGAAGTGTTGGACCGATTCTATTTTCTTCCGTTCGCTAGCGCGCAGAAGGCTAAATAGAAACGAGCAGTATTCCAGGCCAGGTCTAACGTACATTTTATAAAGGCAAAGTCAAATATCAATAGTTTTAAAAATTTCGGAGGATAAACCCAGCAGTTCTGCGTGCTTTGGAGACAATCAGGGCGCAATGCTCTGAAAGATTGAGACCGTTGGAATATGATATGCCCAGGTCCTTAACAACGCCAGGTACATTTATATCGTGGCCATCTATGCTTAGATGAGGCTGATGGTTGTCACCGACAACCATAACGGAACATTTAGTGCCAAGAAAGGGAAAGGCGCCATGTGCAGCACCACTGGGCAAAGGCCTCGAGATCATTTTTTAATAGATCAAGCACGGTGTCGCGATCTGCCGGCTTGTATCGATAGGCAACTTTTAAATCGTCGGCATACATAAAGGGGCCTACCATTTCGAAATAAACCTGGCACATCATTGACAAAAAGACAAAAAAAAAGCGGGCCTAGCACACTACCCTGAATAACTCCACTCCTCACACGTGCCGAGTTTGAGATAGCATTGGAGATCTTAACATGTTGTGTACGAGAGCTCAGGTAAGAAGATATCAAGCTCAGAAGTTTACCACATATACCGAAAGAGGAGAGTTTCAGGAGAAGAAGGGCATGGTCAACACGATCGAAGGCCTTGGTGAAATCGAAATAGACTATGTAAAGTGCAAAGCCATTATCCCTAGATTGTAGAACATGATCAAAGAAAGAGAGCTGACATGTGTCACAAGACCTTGTTTTTGAGGAACTCATGCTGGGCTGCACTCAATAGGTTATTCTCAGTTAAATGATACATCATCTTATCTTTGATTAAGGTCTCCAGGATTTTCGAAGCTGCGGACAGTGTGTTGATTGGCCTAAAATCGTCAAATGACCTTGATTGGCCGCGTTTGGGGATAGGTACGTGTGCATTCCACTGTGGTCAAACGTATTCGATGGAAATTTTCATTGAAATTTCGGGTCTTGCCCTACAACGTCATGTACCGAATCACAAGTTCATGTCCTGCACGTAATTATTTTAAAAAAGTATTAACCCGATTATTCCCTTGAGAACATATACCTGAAATCGCCGAGAAAAGGCTGGAGCACACTAAGGAGCCAAACACTACGTTGCTGTATCAAGGTCAAGGTCAAGGGCGCGTGGACCGATTTTTAAAGATAAGTGAATGGATTATTTTAACCATATTTTTCCCCTAGCAGTGAACTTTCTATTAATTGTTAGTTTAAAAGAAGCTCTTTTTACTGCTCCATATTATTTGTGGCGGCCATATAATCAATTGGACTAATAAATTGCACATTGCATAAGTTTGGTTAAAATTGTGCTCGGTTTGTCGTTTTCTATTAACTGTTTGAAATCAGCTGCCATTTTAACCTATTTAAGTATACTCTTGTTAATTATTAACCCACTTTTTTCTATTAAAGAAACCAAAATTCTATCTTCTAGCTTACGATGTCCCGCTAGCGACTCGCAAAAAGACGCAAGTTGCTGCTTACCCTCAATCCTTGAGTTAAAGTGTAATGGAAGGGGATCTATCTAGCGTATGCGAGACTTCGCAGCCCTCTGTAGATATAGTCAACTTTAAAATACCTTTGGTAAATCTGGACCTATTGATCCTCTGATTGCTCAAGCCTAAACCTCGTCCAACGTTAATCGATCAATGTCTGACGAATAAGTAAATTGTTTTCTTAAAGGAACTATAACCAATGCCTCTGACACAGGTATCCAACAGGCTTTTCAAGTCATTGGGATAATTAGCTCCGAAACTGAAGAACGAATTTAATTCAAGCATAATTTTATACTGCGTAAAATTCCCAGTTACATATCTGCTTTCGACGGCGTGCGTTTGTTTCTGGAAAGCAGTGGCTTGGGATTCAGAGTAGCGTATGCTAAACGACTCCACTCGCTCAGTCGTAATGCCCCCATACTATTCACGCTCTTTTCCTTGATAGAAGTTGACTTCATACTCTCCAGGAAGGAGATTAGTAGAGAATTTTGTCAAAAATAGCATTCCTCGGTTTCCCCTGACCTCACCCTAATGCAGAGAAAACTGAAAAATTTTAAAATGATGATAAGCAACAGAGAAATGACTATCACTGTTGCCATGTTGAACAAATCGCCTTCAATGTAATTTACGGCTTCGCAATCTAAATCCCCAGCTAACTCTGCAAGGAAACCGAACTTGATTTATCATTTGGGATCCCAAGAAAACAGCACTTCCTTTTTTCGTTCTGAAGATGGCAGTTCTCCTCCTATAACCATACCCATACCAAGTTTACCAGTTACTCCTGGTAAACCAACGCAGATTTCTAGCTCCAAGGGAAGTCCGGCTAAAGTCTAAACAACTCGAAAACCGCAAAAATGTAGCCTCTCCACGAAAACTACTCCGTTGCGATCGCCTTTTTCTCCCGAAAGCATCCCCAACCCAACAACACCGAATTTCCAGCTATCACCCAGACCTCATACTGAGGCTGATAAACGAAACATACAAGCATTCTTACCCAACAATAGTGCTTCTGTGCCACTCACAACAGTGCATCCCCCACCTCGCAGCCAATTTTCTCTACAGTCGTTTCCCCAGTTGTCTCTCAATACGAAGGGTCCTGCTGGACTACTAGACTCACCTGACCTTCTGTGTCACCTTAATAGTAATAATTTGCAGTATCCGGTCCAGGGATTTCCCAGTCATGCCCCAATAGCTAGAAGTTGTGCTCAGTTCCCCTGTCTGTCATTTTCACCTCCATATTTTACTCCCCTTGACCTACATCAGGCGCGTATGATCCCACAAAATTATTTCCAGTACATGGTGGGAGCACCCGCCCCCTAGGTTCAGTGGCACTTGAACCACTGGATGAATTAGCCACCCTCCCTTAAAAAACAACCACCTTGCCCGCTTAAACTGTTCGTTCTAAATGCCAGATCCTTGCTCAATAAAATGCCCCTGCCTCAGACTCTAGGCTTGGTCCACTGTCCTGATATCGTTATAGTAACTGAAGCATGGGCAACACCTTCCGTAGCCGACGCCAAACTCTCTCTTATATGTTATACCTTTACTCGAAATGATCGCCGTGACAGTCGCTGTGGAGGAAGCTGTATCTTTATTATACAAGCGCTGGCTTTTCGGACCTTAGACCATCCACAATTTACTGCAGTTGACGAGAGCTGCTGGCTTCAAATTATCTTAAAAAATGGGAACTCTTTAGTCATTGACTGTGTCTATCGCCCGCCCAATACCAGTGAGGATTTCGAACTTTGACTCTCACAAGCATTTTATGACGCAGTTGACTTACATTTTAAGTATTGCTTAATTGCAGGTGATTTCAACCTTCCTGACATTCGCTGGTTTCCGGTCCCCTCCGGCCCCATAAAGTTCGAGGACTTTCTCGAGGCCGTAGATATTGGCATGTTGACCCAGGTTGTTGACTTCCCTACGCGAGGATCAAGCATACTGGATCTAATCTTATGCAGAGGTTGCCTGCCTTTGACAGTGTTATCATAAGGCCCATTTGGGAGCTCAGACCTAGATATCATTGTGTCTACACTTCAACTCGAAACCAATGAAACGCCTTCCAAGAAATATAGCTTTTTCTTTGATTTTCAATCAGCGCTTTTGACAGAATTATTGATACATCTTAACTCCCATGACGGGGCTAATTTCTTTATGTGTCAGGTTGTGAACACCTGTACCGGTATGCTTTACCAAGTTTTAGATCCACTTATTTCTCGTTTTGTTCCCCGTAAGAAATTAATTAATGTCGCGGATGAGGGTTTATCTCCTTTATCTTTTCGCCGTGGTTGCGTAAACTCTCTCGTCGATTCCATTTGCGAAACGACATTTCCGTTCTGCCCTTGATTCACCGTATTTTTGAGCAGGCCAAAAGGCTAACCGAAGAAAAACGGCTAGCTGAAGAGGTCAAATATGTCAAAAACCGTTCGTTAAATGTAGCGAAACTTTTTTCACGCGCAAGAAGAACCCATAGTAAAACATGGCACCCCGTACTACTGGATTCTGTTGGAAATCCTGTAGTTGATGACAAATTGATAAATAATAGTTTTAACGTTTTCTTGTCCAGAACATTAAGTGAAAATTTGACCGCTCCCCCTCCGCCCATCCAGGTTTGGAACGGTGCCATCCTCGAAACCATAACTTTTACCCACCGGGACGTAACCGTAGCCATTCGACGTTTTCGTCAATCTTATAGTCCTGGACCAGATGGCGTGCCAATCAATATAATAAAGGCGGATGCTAATGATATTTTCCCGTCACTTCTATGTAAGATATTTAATCTAGCTCTTAAAAGTGAAACCTTTCCCAGTATATTGAAGGAATCGCATATTCTACCTATCCCCAAACGCGGCCAAACTACGTCATTTGACGATTTTAGGCCAATTAACACACTGTCCGCAGCTTCGAAAATCCTGGAGACCTTGATAAAAGATAAGATGATGTATCATTGAACTGAGAATAACCTATTGAGTGCAGCCCAGCATGGGTTCCTCAAAACTAGGTCTTGTGACACATGTCAGCTCTCTTTCTTTGATCATGTTCTACAATCTAGGTATAATGGCTTTGCACTTTACATAGTCTATTTCGATTTCACCAGGGCCTTCGATCGTGTTGACCATGCCCCTCAACTTCTAAAGCTCTCCTCTTTCGGTAAATTTGGTAAACGTCTGAGCTTGATATCTTCTTACCTGAAATCTCGTTCACAATATGTTAAGATCTCCAATGCTATCTCAAACTCGGCACTTGTGAGGAGTGGAGTTATTCAGGGTAATGAGCTAGGCCCGCTTTTATTTTGTCTTTTTGTCAATGATGTGCCAGCTTTTTTTCGAAATGGTAGGCCCTTTATGTATGCCGACGATTTAAAAGTTGCCTATCGATACAAGCCGGCAGATTGCGACACCGTGCTTGATCTATTAAAAAATGATCTCGAGGCCTTTGCCTAGTGGTGCTGCACATGGCGCCTTTCCCTTTCTTGGCACAAATGCTTTGTTATGGTTGTCGGTGACAACCATCTGCCTCATCTAAGCATAGATGGCCACGATATAAATGTACCTGTCGTTGTACAGGACCTGGGCATATCATATTCCAACGGTCTCAATCTTTCAGAGCATTGCGCCCTGATTGTCTCAAAAGCATGCAGAACTGCCGGGTTTATTCTCCGAAATTTTAAAACTACATATATAAGACTCCACGTTCAGAAAATGTACGTAAGACATGGCCTAGAATACTGCTTTAAGTACTGCTTGTTTGTAGAATGGGCACGTCGTGGTTATTCCACAGTGGTTGATTGTCTTCGACCCAAATGTGCATTGACATTTCGGGTCTGATCCTTGAACGTTTAGTCCGAATCCCCTGAGTACATGTCCACCACTTAATACTTTCAGAAATTATTTCCCCGATTATTCTCTGCATTCCACATACCAGAAACAGCAAAGAGAACGCTGGGGGACACACTGAGAAGTCGAACCCCTCGTTTCTGTTTCAGCAAAAACATCGGCGAAACACGTGCCTGGGCTTTAAGCTAGTTCCTTTGTCGGAAGTACGGTATAATGTATTTGCCATATGAAATTCATACTATTTGCAGTGATACTTGTTTTAGAATCGGCATTACTTTGTTTTTTAACAGTGGTTGGGTATGACCCTACAACGTCATGTCCAAATCACCTGAATCCAGGTCCTGCACTTAATAATTTCAGAAATTACTTCGCCAATTTTTGTCTGGAGTCTGTAGTGTAGACGAGGGTCGAAACTGCTAAGAAACGAGGTGTACAAAATAAATTAACGCTAAGTGGGGAATTGTGTCTAAACTACAAACAACAAAAGGACGGAAAAATGTCAGAGGATTTTTAGAATGCAGACTCACGAAAAACGCAGCTTCAAGATAGCGAGTGTTATTGAGGATTGTAATAAACTCTGAGTTAGATCCAGAAAGCTATACATCAAGGATGAAGAGCAGAGTCAGGAGTTCAATTGAGACGGCGATCAGTAGAATGCAATCGAGAAATGAAGATCAATCATTGCAATTGACTAAAAGTAATTGAGAGACATCAGTACAATCAAGATAGCAGCGGTGACGTGCAGCAGCGAAAACAGAAGACGTCCAACATGCCGGTTGAAGCTTGCTGTTGTGTTTTTATTTAGCACATTGAAACAAGCGATCATAAATATTCAGGTGACCAAGAAAGATACAAAGATGTAAATTGTACAAATACCTACAAGTCCATATACCTGACGCCACATAGACAACGTTAGATGACCCACTGAGGAGCTGAATCCCTCGTTTCTGTGTCACGCAGCAACAGAAACATCAGCGAAACACGTAAATGGGTTTTTATCTACTTTCCATGTCTGAAGTCTTCTTCAGACTCCCCCAACCTCATTCCTGGCATCAATTGCATTACTATCACTATCATAAAAGACCATATCCCCAATACTTATCGCCTGTTACCTCCACCACCGCAACCACCAATGCCTTCGCCTTCACTACCACCACCACCACCATCAGCGATGGGAACTTTCTTCTAAACTGTCCTTAATGCGACTGCAAATCATTTTGAATCCGGATATGTTTACCATACTACTAATTTCTGCTGTTCATATGGATGCTCACATAGTACAGCAATTATCCACTTTGTATTTATTTAAACCACGGTACTAAGTTTGTAATGATGGGGCCCTCTGGGCCTTAAATATACAATTTATTAATTTATTTATTTGCATTCACCTCACTTATCGTCCTAGTCGGTCACTTGAGAATCCATCGTACAGAGACTGGGGAACCAGTGCCCTGAGCACCAACAAACAGCAGTGGTCGTCGCTTCCCCTGTCCTCGTTGTACTCGCGCATCCACTCATCGCATGGGCCTATTCGGTCACATGCGCATCCATGATAGTGGAATTCACCGCAATGCCGACAACACCGATAAATCATGCACACCCTCCGCTCCTGCCATTCGTACCGCCACTTTCACCATCACTACCATGAATGACATCCCCCAGCCTCTACCGATTTCTCCTGCCCACAATGCACCAGCAATTTCAACTCACACATCGGCCTGATCGGTCAGACGCGAATCAATCGCATGGAGGCTGTTGAACCAGTGCTTGGGGCTCCGACATACAGTCGCCGCGCCCGCGTCCACTGCCCTCACTGGTGCCGCACATTAACACACCGTATTGGCCTATTAGGACACATGCGCCTCCACGAAATCCTGAGGTAAACCACCGGAGGCTATGCCAAATCAGCGCACACCATTTACACTACCACATAAACAACACCTCATAATCATTATAATGTATCTGATTAAATCACGATTTCCTAGAAACCATTGCTTGGAAGGCTGTCAATCTGACGCTAACACCAGACCACGCCGTTGGCCCAATGTTTGTGTTATTGTGGGTTGAGTGGCTGACCAGTGGACTGCGAGTCAGATGGCGATGGCTCCTCCATATCCCCCGAGTAAGTAAATCCTGGTGTGTGCGTTAAAGGGACCAGGTCGTGCTGTGGTGCGCGAAGACACATACGCCAACCCGTCAGCCAATGCACCACTCCCACCTCAGACAACTGACTGGCTCGGATGGTGGTCTGATTGTGGGGGTGGGAGAGAGTGCGGTCAACAGCTCAGCGCTTGTTCCTCCCTATAAACAACCTGACGCACTTGAAACTATCACGGTGCTCTAAAAGTCATGGCTTGGAAGGTTGCAAACTGACAGGATAACTCGGACCGCGTGGTCAGCCCAATGTGTGTTTTTTGTGGAGTGTCTGACTGGCGGACTGAAAGTCAGGCTCCAATGGCTTCTTCTTAATGTGGCCTTTATAGCACTCCCACTCCATGGGATCCGAGTCAGGTGTGGTGGTACTCCCATGGGCTGCTTCAGCCGTGCCACTACCTGTGCCCTCTCCATCTCTGGTCTTCTTGACTCTTTCTTGACACTGGTTTCAGTTGGGGGAGGAGGAGAAAGTGCGGTAGCTGCAGCGCAAGTCTGCTATCACTTTACACTAAATCGCACGCAAGTCACTGTCCCTGCATCACCCTTCTGTGGAGTATACGATGGACATCGTCGAAATTGACGATTGTACTATTGGTGTGCCGATAAAGAGAGATTTTTACCTGTGTTTCTTTATCGTTGGTTTTCATGGATACTCATGTTATTACAGAGACTGTTGTGATATTTTTATTAACCTATCACTGCGTTTATGTGACGATTGTGCGATGAAGCTCTAGACATGAGGTCTTCCCTCGCACTGCGATGGATTCTTAGGTGACCGATAGTTGAATGGGTGATTACTGTGCAATCGAAGTTGGGACGTATCAGAAACTGCCTGTATTGCTGGCGCGTGTGATAATGACGGATTGGTTGTATCGATATAACCTTCTATCCATGAAAATGGGGCTCTCTGGGTCTTAAATATACAATTTATTTATTTATCCATTATTTATAGATTTTTACTGGGGCCAATTTGTGCACTCAATGGCCGTCCACAGTGGCATCACTATTAAAAAGGTTGATTTTTAACGCCCTTGGTCAGCATCACTGAATTCATGCGCACCTTTCGCTTTTTGTTGACCGCTGCTGTTCTGTTGGTTTCAAAGATGGTTGTTTTAGATTTCTCAGCAGTGCGCTAGTGTGCCAATTCGCTAAGGGGACTTGCCATGTCTCCATTCACCGAAAGGTCTGAATTTAACTCTTCGGTATTTAGTGAGATGGGAAGTGTCCATTTCCTCAAGTATTCTGAACATTATTCATTTCATTTCTTTCCCCTGTAGCCTCTGTCTTTTTTACGAAGACTGGCAGGTCTTCCTATGTCTGCGACGTGGTCCATTTTCTATTCTTAATTCGCGTTTACAAAATGGCTAGGATTAATTCGGATGCTCCATTGACCTTAAACAGTTTAAAAGTTAAAAACTGTTTTAATCCGACTTTAATATGCGAAAAATGCGGCTTTTCTCATCAGATGGCATCCTCACACCAAGGTCGCCTTCAAAGTCACTCGTATATATGGGGAAGAAATCTACTTGAAAGAATCATTATTTTCTATATGAACAATTTCTATTTTGTGGCCTTAGGCTGCGTTAAATTAAATTATTATCATATGCCATTGCCACATACAATGTGGTCAGTAAGTAGGCAAGATTGATACCTAGATGATATAGCAATGTAACTGCACTTGGGCCTGTTTCGCGAAAGGGTGTTCTTTAAATTCCTGGCATTATTGGTCGCTACAGGTATGGCTAATCAGGATGTTTGATGCCGTATCTTTTTCCATTTAGATGGTTAATCTTATGTTCGCACATGAAATGCTGACTGGTAGCATTTGGCCATTAATGGGGTATATAAAGCGGCACATCGAATTTTATTATCAAAGAGACAGCTTGCATGTCTAGTATTTGTGTAGGTGTGCTTTCAGGAAGCCCTTATTTAAATCATAGGCTGAAGAACTGACAGTGAATAAAAAATAGGTAGCGTTCGCTCGTGTTTTCATGTTGCCTACCGTCAAAAGCTGCACGTAAGACGTAGTAAAAAAATAGTAAAAGGGCCAGTCTCTACCGGGACCCCTTTCGCACCACGTGAGTTGGAGGCTCTCCTTAAAATAAAATAAATAAATAAATAAATTGTATATTTAAGGCCCAGAGGGCCCCATCATTACAAACTTAGTACCATGGTTTAAATCAATACAAAGTGGATAATTGCTGCACAATGTGAGCATCCATATGAACAGCAGAAATGAGTAGTATGGTAAACATATCCGATTCAAAAAGATTTTCCATTTTTAAAACAAAAGTCAACAGTCGTTGGCATATACGGTGAACTCGAAAAGAAGCAGTAAAAAAAAACTCCTAGGGTTAAATCGGAGGCGGAGTCCGGCGAGCTGCCAATTTAAAAAAAATAGGAGAAAAAAACTGCTTCACTAAAAAATTAATAGCTAAATGCAATGGGATAGTATTGTGATGTTGCTGACTGCGTATGAGGGTTCGGGACGCTCCTTGTCGGATGAGAGGTAATATAGCAGTCAGAGCTACTGTTTATAAACACCAGTGGAGGTGAGAGAGGACGAACTCATCGTAGACAACATGGTCGAAACGAAGAGGGGACAGTAGAGGTCACGAGATCATCATCGAGATGCGACCTTGCTGACTGTATAGTCCATCACCAAAGAGGCGAAACCATCAGAACCCACCTTGATCATCAACAGATCCTGGAGACTATCGTCAGGGTTGCAAATTCGAAGGGAAAGTATCAAGGTTGTTAAGAGTTGGCAATGCTAGTTTAAAAGGAGGGAAGAAAAAAAGTGAATGCAAAGATTGAATCTGCAGAGGATGATGAAAATATAATTAGAGACCCATATAATATCAAGGGAGCTGCCTCAAATACCAGGAGGACCCTTTTCAAAATCCAAAAGTTGCGAGTTTGGGAAGGAAACAGACAATAAGGACTTTATATCTTCCGAAGTTAAATGTTTGCGTAATTTTGTTTTGAAAATAGCTAATGTAGACGACAACCTAATTTGCAGTGGTAGATTATTCCATATGAAAGCATATTTGGAGGCAAAAACTGAGACCGGTTGGTTGTGGAGCTAAGGGGTAGTGAAATGATCATGGAGGAATTACGAGTGGCATAGGGTCGATTTACCGGAGTGAGAGCGTTAATTCGTGGGATACTTGGGCTAGAATTAACGCGAAACAGGAAGCAGAGACCAGCTTCGAGTCTTCTAACCCACAGAAATTTAATGTTTGCTAACTGGCATCTATCTGTATAAGAGAAACTGGATCCAGGAAGAGAAAATAGTTGTACATTCTTCTTGCCTCATTGGTACGTTAGCGGTTAAACAGTGTCTAATTGGGTGCCAAAATGTTTTGTTGACGTCTGAAAACTGTGACGCATGCGTGTGGGCTCATTGCTGACTGCCATTAATGGACGAAATCAGCTCTGTTAGCAAGCCATGTTCTGCGTAGAAAATTGGATCTTCAGCGATAACCGGAAGTGATTTGCATCTGAGTTCGCTCCTAAGGAAACATCATCGTTGCACCAGAAGATATTGTTGGCTGTGGTATTCAGTGGAAATCATACCCTATTCTTTTATCTTTTTTCATGCACATCAGTTCAGGTAACTAAACGCGTTTGCAACACGTAACTGGTCGTTCAAAAGGGTAGACTAGTTAACACACAAAAACCAATTGTATCCGTCGACTACGCGGGTGGTCGCTCTCAATGAACCACCACAAACAAACTCACAGAGTTAGACTTTAGGATGTCACATTATTTGCCTCATTGATTTGACCGTCTTCGATGCATTACTTTTTCCGATACATGAATCTTTGTAGTGGGAATAAAACGCTCAAAGACAGAAGGGTTGCAAAAAGTGTATTCGAATAGAATATAAGTTACAAATTCGAATAATTCCGTGAAACGTGAGTATCCCGCTCTTGGAATCCTGTCTTGGAAGGTTATTTAAGATAAGGTGGCACGTTTTAATGAGATAATATCTGCTTTATCGAGATCATAGCATTTTCATAATCCATTCAGCAGTTGCCAGCCTATGTTGAATAACATGAGATGTGTCTAAACGCTTCCTCTCTAGTATTTTGCAGTGCATGTTTTTATTTTTTTTCATACTTATTTACTCCATCAGTCTTTTGGGCTGTCTAGCCTATGGTTTCTCACTCCTCTTTTTTAGGCATATTTGCACTTTTTGTCTCCTCTCCCCTACTAGCCTTGTTTGCAAACTGTACTTTTGACTGTTCGGGTGTTTTCCCAATTTTTTTCTTTAACCCTCCAACTGACTTCATAAATCCGGGTCACTGACACGAAAAAGAATTCATTGAATGTGACCGTTAGTTCTGTTTTTACTCTCGCGACTCCACACTGCAACTTTATCAGTAGCTTCATTAATTTTCATTAACTCTACCTTCTGCATTTTCTTTAGGGTGAACACGCTGTTCTTTCAAACTCAGAATTCCTTGCCAAGGTGACGGCTTTTCATGATCTTCTTAATCCAGACAGGGTCCTCATTGGTGGTGATGAGATCTCTGAGGTCACTCGTCGTGGCATAGAAATGCTAACCTGGATTTATGAACACAGCATTCCACGCGATTTTATTCTGGTCACGTCAGTATGGTCTTCCGAATTGTCTAAATTATTAAGTTGATCTAGATTTGCAAGTCCACGGACTGAATGACATTAGATCTTTATAAAACGTTTTTTCGAAAAAATTCAAATTTATCTGGGTATTTGTCATCTCTTTAAAGGTTCAGTGTATTTGAAGGGTAAAAGGCAATGCCAAAGTCTCAGTGAAAGAAAATGTTATCTACTTGACGTTTTCATGCACTCTCGAATTTTGTATGGCGTACAGGAACCTGCGAAGGTAGCGAGCACACAGGGAATGCAGTTCACATAAAACGTGACTGCTACGCGACCGTGCACCCCCACGCACACATCGCGTACATTCGTATTTGATACAATAATGACGCTTGGTCACTCACGTTCAGTGCTGTTTCTCATTTGCACGTCAGGTTTGTTCCAATTCAGCAACTTTGTCTTCTGGTTCAATGCAGTGCGTCTAAACTTGCAGGCGAAAGCTGTTACGCAAATGTGTCCGTGGCAAATGGGGTGGTTGCTGACGAAACTCAGAACCTTCAATGCGTTTGCTTCCATTCCAAACGCTATATCTCCATTCGACTCCTATTTGCACTGCCACCCTCTCAAACAGACTCCAAAGACGTTGCGTTGCCAATAAATGGTGGGTGGGGAGGGGCATTATGACCTATTATCTAGTGACCCTGAGCCTGCACGAGGCTGAACGAGTTCTTAATTTTTGCCATATATACTTGTGCCACGGAGGCTGAAACAACAAGATACAATGCACATTCTCAACATGAGGCGGTTGAGAGTCTCCTGTAGCCAATTGGCATATACAAGAAGGAAGGAGCAGCCAGTCATTGATCTATTTGAGTCGGACAGGCTTGAGACGAGATCGTCTGACTGTGTGTAAGACCACCCTTTAACACGGGATTGACTGGTCTTGTACGCACTGACTGTCCTGACGTTCTTTTGCCAGGTCATTTCTTACCCTGAACGTCAGGTGACAGTGTAGGCGTGCTGACAGCGGCTCAGCGATTGTTCCTGTTGTTGCTGCTATTTCTGCTTGACGCATTGCCATGGACCATGCTTTAGATGCTGTGGACCAGCATGGAGCAAGATCAGGGCACGACAGGCGTAAGTGAGGATGAGCGCTCATAAAAGTGCCACACATGAGGGGCTGTAGGGGCAGGCCTAGACACAGGCTCACGCTGCGCCAGCTGCTTGCGCTCAACTCCTCAAATCTGCTTGATTCGGTCCTGATACGGGACAAAGCCAATAAATAAAACTTCAATGCAGTAGATGCTGTGCAAGCCTTCTATAACTTAAAACTAATTAACTCCTAAGGAGCCCTGCCTGCGCCCATTCTTTTGTGTGGTCCACTGCTGATATTATCGGAAACGATGGTTGAGCTGTTGTTTTGATGCTTTTACTTGTTCTCCTGCCTTCACCCTTCTCCAAGATAGCCACTAATTTTTTCAAACTGTGCACTTCACCTGACAATTTCCCTCAAAAGGTGCACATTACCTGTGCAGTTTTAATCACTGAAATTGTGATCAGCAGAGTGACTTCTTTCCGACGAAGGTACACTTTTCAGCTATTATTTACTCAAAATGTCCACCCAAAAAAGTACTGTCAGCCCAATTAGGCTGTGTGATGCCTCCAATAAACAACATAGAAGTGCAGCGTACATAGGAACCGTTGTGCAAAAACACCTTTTTTGATATGTTATGAGCTGCCTCGGTTCTTGGCATATTTTATTTCCTTGTTTTCTGAGTTAACCAAAATTTTCAAATGTCCGTTCACATCACCGCTTCTTCGCTGGTTGGTGCGCATCGCATCAAAAATAACTGTACTTATTAGTACCACCCATACCCATCATAGGTTGTGTTTCAGTTCCACGCAAATGACGATCGCACCCGCAGCTTGAAGGTCATTTCTAGCTGGGTTCATATTTTTAGCGCAGGTTAGTGCTCAATGTGTTCCAGTGCACGCACACGTTGAATCTCATCGGAATCAACCGTCTAACTATCAGGACAAATCATAAAACTGAGGTCCTGGGTGATCTTTGAGAAAATGGAGAAAATGGCATTTGCCATAGAGTACTTTATTCGCTTAGTTTTTTAAGATCACTTTCAATCGTTCTATGCATACTGGCTTCTGTATGCTGGTTGTATGCATATGCAAGTTTTAAGTCGTCCTCATATAAAAATGTTTTAGCTGACGTTGATATAGAGGATAAGTCGTGAATGTATATAAGAAATAGGAAGGGACCTAGGATAGTCCCCTGAAGTACTCAACTACTAATATGAGATGGTTCTGAGACTACTTTTCTTATTTGTACTACCTGATATCGGTTTTGAAGGTAAGATTTTAGAAAGTCAAGGAGGGGAGACCCAATCCTATGACTTTTTAGCTTCACTAGAAGCCTTTGATGGGGTACTTTATCGAACATTTTTTTTAGGTCAAAGTATATCGTAGCTACCGTGTTTCCGTCATCTCTGTTACTTAAAACGAATTCAAAAAAAAAGGTGAGATGGCTGGACTTACATGACTTTTTAGGTAAGAAAGCGTGTTGAGAGGAAGGTATGAGGTTAGCGTTTGTTAGATAGTTTAGCATTTGTTTGGAAATTATTTTTTCTAGTATTGTTGCTATTACCGCTGTTCGGTGAACACCACGATAGCTTTGTGTATCAGATCGGTTCCAGTTTTTAAAGATTGGTGTAATGCTTGAGTGTTTTCATATTTCTGGATACAAACTATTCGATTGGAGTAAGGAGAATAGACTAGACAGCAGTATTGGAGCATATATCATATGCTTCAGTATGCAAGGTGGGATTTTATCCGTCCCATAAGAGGTGGAATTAGAAAGTTGTCTGATAGCTTTTTTGACGGTTTCTTCGCTAAAACAGATCTCATTGAAGGTAAATGTTGTCATTTTTGTTGGGTGGGGTATCGGCTCCTCCTCAACTGAAAAGTTGGCTGACAAGTACTTATTGAATAAATTTGCTATTCGGTTATCATCCGTTATTACTTGTCCTGCGTCATCAATCATAATTTGGGGACCTGGTTTTCGATTAGTGTTCATTTGCTTCCGAAAGATCTGGGCTGTTTTTTCGGAGGACTCTATTGCCCGGCGTTCCGCTGCTCTGTCTTTATTTGCTTCCATTTTTTCAACTAGATCATGAATTTCCCTAATTCGTATGAGTGTGGACAAATAACTAATTGAGGGATCATGAAGTTGTATTTTTAAGTTTTTTTAGTCTCTTGGAAAGGAAGTTAGGAATTTGTGACTTATACGGTGATTTCTCATCTAAAATGATACCTCGAATTATAAAAAGGGTAGAGTATAAAAAGGTTAACAGCTTCCGTCGTGGATGTCGTTAGAAGATATGAACTCCAGTCTAATGACCTTACATAGTTGTTCATTTAGTCAATGTCGAGTTTTTTTGGATTTATGTAAATCTAAATAGAATCTGATGTTACTTTTATGTTTAGAGGGAGCATTGTTATTATTGCCTTTTGATCCCTTTCAATGGTTATGTTGTCATTATGCGTATGTAGGAGCCAGATATCATTTTTGAGAAGAATGTCTAGTATGTTGTTCCATCGGGTCGGTTTATTGATTATTTGTGTCCAGTTATGGAACGCAATTGATGATAGCAGTTCATCATGTCTGGTGGGAGCTGATAGTTTAGCCCAGTTTATTTCAGGTCGGTTTAGATCGCCTGCATTTAATTTATATTCAAATTGAATATTTGATATGGCATCTATTAGATTGTTTAGGCCAGTGTCATCATTACTACATTCTGGAGGAGTGCAATGGAAATTTTCTTATCCCGGTTGAAATCGACAGGACAGCGAACACGTGGCGCAGTGGGTTAGAGCGTCGAACTTTTAAACCAGCAGGTTGCGAGTTCGAACCTCGTATGCTGCGACAACTTGGGTTGGGTGTGGCTGGCTGATTACGGCTAGTAGGCCAGAACTGGCTATCTTAGTCTCACTTTTGTTGTTAATATCTTTTTACCCCTAGTACTAGTCACCGAGTGGCTTTTGAATGATCAAAATGAGCCGCATGGCACTATGGGAGGTGTGAATTCCGTAACGGATTGGTTAGCTCCGATGTACCATTCCAAAGTAATCAAGCCCGACAAATAATGAAAAGACGTACTCAGAAAAGAAATGATTCTCTCAAACCCTTACTATGGGAGTTTGGGATGCTATCGTTTCAAACTGAATGCAAATTACTAAATTTATTTATCTTTTTGTGAATATTGGTACGTATAAAATTAATGGGAGTGAGGAACGCATGAGATAACGGAGGAATTAATGGAACGAATTTGGTTTCAAGGGTAAAATTGCTTGCAAGGAAGGAAGTTAACAACTCTGTTTTGCAGTAATCTTCTGTAATGAAATTATTTTTGCAATTGAGTAAACGCGGACCGACTTTGTGAGACTTATCGGACGATCGGAAACCGAAAACTTGACCAACAGTCCTGGAATTATTAGCATCTCTAGTTGCTGGCGACTTCTTACACCTATCTAAGCTTATTCAAATATTTGAGTGATACGTAAAGGAGCTTATAATGCACTTATTTATCTGACAACTGCTTTCGGAATTTTTGTCAGTTTTGAAGATAGCGTGGGACGATGCAAGAAGCAGCATTTGATTTAACCATCTTTTGAATAATTAAATCCAAGATCGCTTCTCTTAGTCCTTGCAATATATATTTTCAACAGCTTGCATAATTATTGGAAAAAAAATGGTGTACCATACCCTTCTAGAGTGGTTGCAAAAATATTTAGAAAATATTTGTTTGCATGACCAAAGTATTGGAAGTTATGTTCGCCTCTGGCTTTACAGAGCCCTAATAGCATGTCTATATAGCCCTGATATACTGAAATCTTGAAATGCCTAGATAGGACATAGCACGTGCTCATTGGTTAATATATATTAAGATTCTGTGCTAAGATTTGTTGGCATGCTAGTGTGTCTAGAGTGGGCGCGGGAAGCGGCCATGACACTTTTATCTGTCGTGGCTTGCGTGCTTGACCGTAATTCAGTCTGCACTTCTGAACCACCCATTTTTGCATTTATATTCCATTTCTGTCTACTTTATCCATTTATTTGTCTATTAACCTTCTGTAATGCTTAAGCATCCCAGTAAGAGGACAATTAGAAGGCATGTTGCCTGCGATGGGGCGGAAATATGCCGCGAAGTTACTGAGGAAGTGGAGAGGTATATTTTAAAGCGCAAACGAGTAAAAGTTAATGAGGAAGGCACATCTGCACCGTCAAGTGATCGAACTTGCATGGACGTGCCTCTAGATGCAGATGAAGCATCGTGGTGGTCATCTGCAGTTGAGCCCATGGATGACAGCGCGGAATATAGTAATTCGTCGTCAGAGGAAGTGGAAAGCAGCACTGAGAGTTGTACATCCTCGCAGACGTCGATTCGTGATAGGGTTAGGGAATGCGCTATTGAATCAAATATTGCCCATAGCCACCTACGCACCGTTCTTGAAATTTTCAAATCCCTTGTCCCTAAAATGCCCACAGACCCCCGAACGCTGCTGAGGGCATCGTACAGCTTTACAGTTGTTTACAATGGGTAGTGGGGAGTATGTTCACATAGGACTGGGGAGTCAACTTAAGCGACTCCTCGAAAAGAGATGCATTCTCGAAGGTGAGAATGAGATTGTTGTTAATTTGCCTATCGATTGGTTACCAGTTTATAGGAATACCAAGCTAGAAATTTGGCCAATTTTAGCAATGGTTATACGTCCTTTCATAAGTGCTGTATTCCAAGTTGCTATTTACTGTGGAAAAGGCAAGCCAAATGATGTTCTTGCATTTCGTAAGCAAACTTTGGACGAAATAAACCAGTTACAGTTAACTGGTATTAGTTTAGGTAGCTTAGATCAGTCAGTAATTGTGCGCGTAGCATCTATTATAAGTGACGCACCGGCTATGGGTGGACTTTAACAAAGCAACGATTTCAGGCGAGATCACCTGTAAAGTTTTCTCGATGAAAATCCAAAAATAAGGGGTGGACGCCACTAGTAAACATAACATGTAATATGCTAATTTTATCTATTCGATGAGCTGACCAATTGAAGATTTTGCAAAGTAAACAGTATCCACTGATTTCTGGAGTTTTGATGGAGAGGTATTTGACTACCAGTCATCTTCTGGCAATTTTCGAATACAAAGCCTAAGATTTCCGCGGTATTAACTCCATAAAGGACAGTTAAAATCTTTGATAGCATGCATGCCCTAATAACAACGCAACGCGATTCGACCTCGTTTTTTCGCGGTCGATCACGTCCGTGGTTTAGTTGGTTGTCTGTTGCTTTGTGCGAAGGTTTCTAAAGGCGCAAGATACAGTGTGCACTTTCCTGGGGTTATTGATTGGATGGGCGATTGTCTGTCCTTGCGCAGCCGTGGCCGGCATTTCCTGTTGTGCCACGCTTTCGTGCGGACGTTATCTCTAACTGACGTTGGGTTTCTTGTATTGTCCTATTGCTTACTAATATTTCTCACTTTTTAGTACATTAAGATGCATTTAGAATTAAGTTTTTAATTTAATTTAGAATTAATATTTGGTTATCACCGGAAAGGCACTGTCAAAACAAACATTTGTACCAAAATAAAATTATGACAGTGTGAGGATAAAATGTGCGAATATTCAATAATTTAGACAGAACTTGTCCTGTTAGGGCAATAGTTTGTGATGTTTCGAAATTAATTGTGATATAGAAAACAGACAGTGAAAAAACTTCTACCTTGAAAATGGAGGCAGAGTTCAATTGGCCACCGTTTTCGAATCGAAGGTAGGAGAAAAAAACTGCATAGGAAAATAAGGTAAGTGGGTAGAGTAGGCTTATACTGCAGTAGCATTTCAGAATGAGATAATGAAACATTGATATATTTCATTCTTGATCACTTAGGCACACGAAACAAAATCTCGCGAACAGGCGTCAGTGAACTTGAGGCCTCAGCATCTTTGGATCCAGAATTGAATTCTGATGATGGTAAGTATCCAACGAAACGGGAGCATTTCAGACTGTGTATGTCCAAATGACTTCATCTTTTGAATGATTGGTGATATAAGGAGACATCATGGCTCATGGGGGACTCGAGTTAGAGAAAAAATATTTTCTAGAAGGTCACTTAAATTCCTGATGTTCCATTCTCCGAGTCATGGAGAAAGCTGATCGAAAAATATGAGAAAATAAAAGGTTAATAGAATCAGTGTTAAGATAAATGTACAGTCTTCGCTTGAATGCAGATAGAGTAGTTAACGACCTTATTTCCACTGGCAAGTTATTCCAAAGAAAGCTATGCCTAGAAGCAAAGAATACAGAGCGTTTAGACGTGGAAGATGTAGGAGGAGGTATAATAAGGGCAGAATTTCTTAGGTTATAAGGAAGACTAACGGGGGTTAATACATAAAACTTGGGGAGATTTGAGTCGAACAATTAAACAAAAACCTGCTAACAGTCTCCTGACCCAAAGAAATTTTGGCTTCGTCAGCTGGCATCTAGTTAACTAGGGAGTATTTGAAAGAGTCAGATACAGGAGTTTTTTTGAAATGTCTTATGAAATAAACGTGTCCCTCATCTGCAGCGCCACTACCTTGATACTTTTAGACGTATTAACGAATTAAATTGAGGGAAGGTTACGCGTCGGACTGCTCATCTTCGTCTTTCAAATTGGAAAGCTGGTCATCTGTAATGGTTTCCTCATCATCTTATGCTGAGTCATCGTTGTCCACTTGGTCGTCGGATTCATGCCCACTTGTCATTGAGACGCTTTTACATTAAGGATTCACGTCTACTGCAAAGACATAAGGTAAGCCTTCGTTACGCGATCTAATGCAATAGTGGGAAGTACGTTCACAATTACTGTACATGCATCTCAACGGCTTTCTAAATCTGATCAAGCCGTACTTAACTACGTAGTTACCCTCTGATGCATGAACACGGTTGGGCGGTGCAGTCAGTACTCCACTCGTAATGGCAGTGGGAAGCAGTGAATACGTTCATTTGAGAATGGTAAGACAGCTGAATGATACGTTAGGCAACCGTTACACACATTCTTTAGGTAATCACGTAGTTGTATGTCTTGCAATCGACGGTTTGCCCATTCATCGCAGGACAAAAAGAGAGTTTTGGTCTATTTAAGGTCGTTTAAGGAGGCGTTTTATTAGTGAGGTCTTTGTAATAGGCATATATTGTGGTCTAGTATGGCTTTCATATGTTCAAGCGTTTTACAAACAACTAATTGATGAGTGGTTTTCTTTAGGTAGATGTGGTTGCAGGGTGGTGCCATTGACAGCGAATTTCAGTTAATTGTAAGAGTCGTAAATAGAGACGCACCGGTTAGTGGTCTTATGAGGCAAATGAAAAATTTTTACGCTTACCGTGTGTGTGAGCGATGTTACCTTAAGGAAGAGTACGCAGGAAAGTCTGGATCATGACGCAAGATCGAATCGCTGGCACAAAATGGCCGCATTTTACAGGCTCCAAACCTTTTCATGAGATAGGGGGTCTTTATTAGGCAAGGGAAAGAGTGAATCATATAGTGTTTAAGAATGTGCCATTTTTGCTGTTTGTCTTATTGAGCATCCAAATGAGTACTGTTATCAGAGCCTACACGTTATATAAAAAATGCACTCACACGTGAATCTCAAAAAAATGCAAATCGTTTTAGAGTTAACTTTGTACTTATACTAGTTAGTCAGATAATTAAAAAAGTGAAATGAGGAAAAAACTTCAAGAATTGGGTAAAAAGCATAAAAAATGCGATTTGTCAGTTGTATCGAGGCAAAACCGTCGCTCATGGGTAGTAAATATGCTTGTGATGCCGGACGGCTTGAAGGGTACAGTTTATAAGAATTTCAAATTTTCCTCTGCAAGGGAGAACTCCTAAAACAGATGAGGCTACTTGCATATACTATTCGCTTTTATGCAATCAGAAGTTTTTCGGATCACAGGTTATACAATTCTCAAGCTGCTGAGGCAAAAACATTCCGCTTAGCATTAAATTGAAAAGGGGAAACTAAAGGTCATGATGATCATCAAATTGCCACTGACGTATATATGATGCTTCTTCGGGGCTAAACCAACCCTTAGAATGTGGTTATAAAGAAAAATAATCTATGATCTTGAACAGACCGTTTAGGTTCGAAAAAAAGGAGAGGGCATTAAATGTCGTGAAGAACATCGCTATAGGCGAAAATATTAATGGATTTAGCAGTTGATCGAAAAGAAGAGCTAATAAACAAGCTAAGTGAGATTCTCCATCTGAAGAAGCAAAACATACATTATCTGCTCTCACTGCCATGAAGACCATTTTGAAGCCCAGAAGTTGACTGGTCGGTAATGAAATGGCCAACAATGACCTTGGCTTTCCGAGATAAGGTGATTACATAAGTTACATAGAAATAACGATAATTTAGACAATAACCTAACTTATAGTGAAAGATAATTCCAAAGGTAAGCATATTTGGATGCAAAATAGAAAAAGAGCTTGTGGACGTGGGGTAAACTGGCGATGGAATAAAAATGGAGAGACTACATGTGGCAAAACTGATCTACGGGAACGAGAGCATAAACGCGAGGATGCGAAACAGGAAGCAAATGTCCCAGTCATGACCATCACTGTAACTCCGTTATGGCCTGATGTATCTACAATGGAGCCCAGGCACTTAATTTTCATCATCTCCAATCAATAAATATGAACCCATCCTCCTGCATTTCATTGCAGTTCAGTCATTGAGCTTGAATTTATTTATGTTTTCATCACCGGAATGACCCAATATACGTTATATATAAAAACGTGCACGCTTAACGGATGTGATGTCTATGTTATTTAAGTTAATTTAGTTAGAGTACTAAGAACAGTCTTTGAAATCTCTATTGTTTAAATGATGGTGCTTCATTTTCATCTGTACATGCACTATGAAAATTGCAAGTGTTAAAAAAGTAGTATCATGAAGGTCGGATATGTGGAATTTCGGAAATGTGAATTTATATTTGGTTAGCGCCGACAAAGCACTGTCTAAACAAACATTACTAACGAAATAAAATTATGACAATGTGTGCAGATAAAATGCACAAATATTGAATAATGTAGGCAGACCTTGTCCTGTTAGGTCAGCAGTAAGAGATGTTTTGAAATCAATAGTGATCTAGAAAATAGGCAGTGAAAAAACTCCTACCTTGAAAATAGAGGCAGAGTTCAATAGGCCTCCATTTTCGAAAAGAGCGTGTAAGAGAAAAAAATTGCTTTGGAAAATAAGGTAAGGTGGTAGAGTATGCTAATACTGCAGAAGCATTTCAGAATGAGATTATGAAACGTCGATATGGTTCGTTCCTGATCCCTATGGCACATGTAACAAAACCGTTGACGCACATAGGTGCATTGTTTTTATTTTTCAACAACCAGGTGCTCTAGTTTTTTTCGTTGTGATTTTTTTCATGCCACTGATACCTGCCAGGGGATGGACGAGAAAAAGCGCTAACTTTTGCGCCAGCCTGTCTCATTCTTAATAAATTGATGGACAGTTCACCACCACAAGTTAAACTCCCCAGGCATAGCGTCAAGATAAACTAAATGCAAAGGGTCTACGAGAAAAGAGGTAATCATTCCAACTATACAAGCTAGCAATGGTGACTTTCCAATGTGGTGGCAGCCATCAGTGGTGGAAAAGAAATACCTATACACCTTGAGACGCTCAGTCACTCTATCATACACTACTTTTTCTGCGTATTCACACCAAACGCAGCAGCTCTCACAGCCGTTATAAACATAAATAGTCTGAATCTGCTTTGTAAATGCTCTGGCTGAATCATCACAAAGTATAGCTGCTAAACAAAACTCCAGCGTCATATGAACACACAGATAGTCCCTTGCCATAGACAATAGCACCTTAACCAGTAGTCTTCAAAATGGCTGAACATATGATGGCTTACCTGAGTCACAATAAATTCCTGCAACAAATAGAGCACGTATAATTGGCTCCATCATTATATCTAGGATAGACCATAGTTCTCGCATAGTTTTCCTATGTATAGGGGCCCATCGATTGCTAAATAAGTTACTAGCTGAGTACCTTAAAGATGCAGGGAAGAGGTATGACGCTGCTATCGTAGATATCGTGAAGGTCCTGGTCGGAATGCCAGAGAAGTGATCATGATACTCTAATTGCTAATATCTCAGACCACAGACAGAGGAGCTCGAAATGATCATCAACAATCCGTGTGGAATCGAAAATGAGGGAAATGTTAGGGCCGCTAGCACCATTGCCTTAAGGCGCGGCAGATGCGATGGCGGACGAGACTATAACAGATTGCAAAGGCTCAAGAAAGAGGAGAAACGCGAAAACCGAGGATACCACTTGATTCGTCCAATATTTCCAGATGCTGCTCGAAATCAAGAAGGGACGAAAAACGGCTGCCATGATCGTCGGAGGCGGTTTAAAGTGAGTGCGCAAATTTGCCCCAATTGTTTGAGGGATGGATTGTGAATTGATCTTCAGGATCACAATTCTCCAGAAGATCAGCAGCAGAATACCATAACGGCGCTCCTTACCGCTGCGCATTACGATGCCAACGCTGTCAGCGTCTAGGTGACGAAGGATGATGTGCTCGCTTAACTAAAAAGGACAATGAAATAGACGTAAAAAAGAGACGATTGCAATTCCTATGAGTTCAAATGGCAAATTAGCAAAAAACAAATGCCTGAAACTGCTTATTTCAAGAGAGAAATGTAGCATATGGGTTGAAAATATAATCCCTAAATTCAGAGAGAAAATGTTGTAAATACTTTTGCAAACGGCAACCTCAGTTACCGATCATCCAACGGAATCAACTCCTCCGTATTAATTTTTTGAAACAAGGGAGGACCACAATGTCCGGAAGTATCGATTAAGATTTATGGAGGCATTTATATTCGAGACAGGATATATTACTTTCGATAAAACAAGGAGTTGATGCGCAGAAGGACTTGGGAGTGTGGATCTCGAGCTCCCTTAAACCCTCGCTACATTGTTCAAAGCTAGCCAAGTCTGCGATGTCAGCCCTGTTACTTGTCAAGCGGGCTTTCTCTGCCTTTTATGAAGACTGCTTTGCCAAAGTCTTTCAAAATTTTGTGCGGCCGCAATTAAAGTTCGCTATCAAAGCTTGGAAACCCTGAACCGCGAAGGATCTCAATATCCTCGAAAATGTTCAAAGGCGTGCAACCAAACTTGTGACTGGACAGGGCTCATTACCCTATGAAACCCGATTAGCTAACCTTGATCTCTTTCCCTTGAGTTACAGGCAGCTTCAAGGTGACCTGATACAAACATTCCGTATCATGTGCGGTCAGGGCCGCTGCCTCGCACCTGGAGACTTCTTCCAGTTAGCAACAACCACGAATTTGAGAGGGCATCTACTCAAACTACGTGTAACTGGGGCCAGACTGGATACATGAAAGTTCTTCTTCGCCAAGATAGCGGTCGACGGTTGGAATTCTCTGCCTCTGGATGTTGTTATGGCTACTTCCGTTGAGCTTTTTAAGAAAAATCTGGACGAGTATAGCAGTGTCCACTATAATATCCCCAGATCTTCTTAGTAACGTCCCAGTTGAATCACACTCTTATTATTACAATACTACGTTTTATATTTCAGTACCATTTTTATTATCTCAAACTCGTCGCATATGCTTCACTCACGAGGATATTGTCAACAACAATAGCATGTACTCATGCTACTCGTAATATGCGAGTACACATTTATGTTTACTCTCTTCGATTAGCAAACAGCTGCTTATTTTCCGCACGCTGTTATGCAAACCAACTTTTTTACATTTTCATGATGTACCAGAGCCTTTTTAGCCATACTGTAACCAAGAGGGAGTTCAAAGGCGTTTTCCTATCTTTCCCTTAATAAACTGAACTGAACTTAACTGAACGGAAAACATAAACAAATTGTGGCACGAGTTCCGCGCATTTTTAAACGAACTAAGCGGATTGTTTGAAAAATCATCCAAATAACTAACGCCAAATCAGGATGGTTAAAGACTATCTTGGGACCGACCAAAGAAAAGTCAATGCGGATAAAAATGCAGAAAAAGAAATTAAAGGTTTAAATGTTTATTTTAATTTTATCCTTATAGCTCTTGACGAAGGCGATATTGCGCTTCTGAAGACTTATGTACTGTCGATCCATGTTTTATAATTTCCCTAGGGAGCCGCGCCATACGGTGAAGAAATAAAGAAATGCGAGGAAGACATTAACGCGGTTATGAAACGTGTTAATGAACTAACAGGTTATTCCTAATCTTAGGTCTTATTTGGTAGGTATTAAGGAATCGGATACCGGCCTCGCGCCGCCTGCTCTCTGGGATCTGGTTGCAGACAAAGTTTGCTTATCCAGTAAGCTGGATTCTTGTTCATGATTTGTTAGGTGATCATCCTCTTCAAGTTGCTAGATGCACAAAAATAATAAATGCTGACTCCGAAGAACCCAAGTACATTATCAATGTTAAGCAGTTTGCCAAATTTGTTGTTGACCTTGCCGATACTGTGGCTCCTACTGACATCGAGGAGGGTATGCGCGTCGGTGTGGACCGCACTAAATACCAAATACACATACCTCTGCCCCCGAAGATCGATCCGTCTGTTACTATGATGCAGGTTGAGGACAAGCCAGATGTCACTTATAGTGACGTTGGTGGCTGTAAGGAGCAGATTGAAAAACTGAGAGAAGTAGTGGAGCTTCCTTTGCTACACGTAAGTCTACAATCTTAAAATTGAATGTTACGTTATTTTGTCATACATTGTTTTAACCATATTCGTCCACTTACTTCACTGCACCAAACCGGATTTCTTGAAGGCTTTAGCACTTGCATTAGTTTTTTTTAACGCGGTGCTGATATGTTGGCTTATGTGAGGACTCTTGTGGCAACTGATCTACCTCAGGAATGATCCCCATAGCTGCAGTCAATTGATTCACTTTCTATAACTAGGTTTGAGTAGCTAGCATGTCGGACACGTAAGCCGTACAATACGGCTCGGTCTCACATCTGGCTCCACTTCCATCACTCCTAGTCGTGTATTCAGTTAGCCATTTCGACGCTGATGCCGGCGAAACTGCAATACTGACGATTTTGCCTTCACTTGGACGCAGCACACGACCGACCGTCTGAGTACTTGCACTTGATGCAGTTGGGACCACGTCTGATCTAGCCGACCTCGATGAAATCGCGATTTGTGCCTCCATTCGTGATAATCCGTGGTATCTGATACGAAAACATTGACAAATTCTCCAGCAACGAAGACCGAGTGCAGGTGGTCCTTTACTCACTTCTTTATCTACACAAGCTGTCGTGTCAGGTTTAAAGTTGACCTCTTCTGTACCTAGAAATGTACAAGGGCACTGGCTCGAGGTCAGCAATGCAAAGCTCGGAAAATGAACGATGAAGAACGAACTCAAACCACTTCAGTCGTGGTTCTTGGGTGGCTTGTTATATCCTCGCAATCTCTTAGTGAGTGCGAAAATAAGTTTGAGATGAAGTTGGCGTACTTCGATCAGCGGTGTCCAACCGTCCAGTTATCGCTCATCTCCCACGCGCACAGCCCAAAATTCGCAATATTATGGGAGAAATGATCGGATGGAAGCACAGCACGCGCGGGTTTTGTGACGATAGATATGTCGCTTCGGGCCAATAGGCGGTGTATGGACTGTGAAATTCCCTTAAATAAATCTACTCCGGATACGATATCATTCTTACTTTTCCATTTGGAGCAACCTCCCATCAGGTTTTTTTATTATCTACTTCAAATCGACAACCACAAACCCCTAGGGGTGCTCTGTGCTCAGTGATGTAGCTCGAAAACGCTTTGGTCTTCCAAATATATTTGGATAAACCGACCGATTTACCGACTTTATTTGTCTTTGATAATGCAGACTTAAATCGTTTCGGCCTGATCTGAGAGGGACACTATCGCCAGTTTAGTCGGCATCCGTTTGTCGGAGCTCGGGTGCAGGTTAATCGACGCCAAAAATATCTAGAGCCCTTCAAAGAATCCAGTTTATGTCTAACGTCAAACCGAAAATCAAACGATTTGGTAATGATATTTACCGACATACCGCCCGGTTCCACTATCTGCCACCAATGTTTATAATGGCCGCTTCATTTTTTACAACTCGTGGCTTTGAAGTGGAGTTATCATATGGAGAGTAACTTTTACCATTTGTGCGTGGTTGCTGTAGTAATCCTGGTGTTTACGTTTTGTTGGATATTGTGGTAATCAATCGAATTATTAATTATGGGTGTTTTCACAAGAAGAGAGCAAAACGACGAACGTTTTACACCTTTTCAGCTGCAATAGAAATAAACTAGTTTTTCCGTCTATTAAACTGGTTTATCTAACGTTAGAGTCAAAAAATGGGAGGAGTGACTAAGCTACTCCCTCTTGGAATTAGGAGTTAGATGTAGTTTTGTCTACTTGTTTTCAGTTTTTGTTGGACGTGTCTCATTTTACTCGTCGTTGTGGCAATGATGCTTATGGTCGCATCGTTCTTGTTACTCAATGACTCCTTCACGTTTTTATATTCTGTTATTTACGTTCTCTTAGCCCGAGAAGTTTGTCAGTCTGGGAATTGAACCACCCAAGGGTGTTTTGCTTTTCGGCCCACCCGGAACTGGAAAGACACTTTGTGCCCGTGCAGTTGCCAATCGGACTGATGCCTGCTTCATTCGCGTCATTGGCTCTGAACTTGTTCAGAAGTACGTGGGTGAAGGCGCTCGTATGGTTCGAGAACTGTTTGAACTCGCACGCTCCAAAAAGGCCTGCATCATATTCTTTGACGAAATTGACGCCATCGGAGGTTAGCCTTTTTTCAGTTTGAAGTAGTTTAAGGTGCTCGCTTTGATGATGGCGCTGGTGGTGACAATGAGGTTCAGCGAACAATGTTGGAGCTGATAAACCAGCTTGATGGTTTTGATCCTCGTGGAAACATCAAAGTATGACGCTTTTATACTTCACCGCTTATCGTTCTAGGTTTTGATGGCAACCAATAGGCCAGACACCCTCGACCCTGCCTTAGTACGGCCTGGTCGTCTGGATCGGAAGGTTGAGTTTGGCCTTCCGGATTTGGAAGGTAGAACGCACATCTTCAAGATTCATGCGCGCTCCATGTCGGTCGAAAAGGATATCCGATATGAACTGCTTGCACGTCTGTGTCCCAACAGCACTGGTATGAAATACGTAAAAATATTAGTGGAGAGCTATTCCTGTTATCATGTTTCCCTTTTTATCCGCCATCCCATTAAACACCTTGTATTTATTAAAATCAGCAAGTTCGAGTCTCTATAGACAAGTTGCTTTTAAATCAGTCTTCTGTCTTGGCTATGCTCGCAGAACAATTTTGTTTTGCATGCTGAACTAATTACCAGTAACTTCGACGTCGTATTCTGCTGTTGCATACGTTGTCCGGCACCTTGTTAACCTCCCAACAGAAGTAGTCAATACATGGAATGCGCAGCAGAGGATCCCACATATTACCGTTTCAGAAGGCAAATGCAGCCTTCTTGCCTATCATCGTTGCCCAGTTAGCCTTCTCATGCACGCTAATCTATATTTCTGAGAATTGCGGGAATATCATACGGGTTAGGTGCCTGCTTCCACCTGGCATACGGATATAAGCCTAATCGGTAAGACAATGACGGCGTGGATGTCTTATTAAATTGCCTTTTGCGTCCTACCTGCCGTTATAACATTATGTGTTTTTTTTTAAACGGATATTCGATTAACTGCAGTTAGTGCCAAGCCATGACGGAAGATAATACTGTTGCCTGTTTGTACCTGCTCATTCTTCAAATTTAAAAGTGTAATTATTTTGCGGTAAACCTTTATCAAAACCGTTGCACTATCCACATGGCATTTAGCCCGCAACCAGCCTACTAAAGAGAACCATTCTCCCCAAACTTTCTGGTGCGTTGCTGTGGCAAATTATGCTGGTTGAACAATTTACCATTTCAAATCTAGAAGAAAAAATTCGCTGAGTAGAGCAAATTATTATTTAAAACATTGCATCTTCTACAATTGAATATGAAGCCAACAGATAATCCGCAACCAGTGTTCTACTGCATTCGCCGGTCGGTTTCGTCTACCTATTAGTATGCTCGAGGAAATTGTTGTTTCCGGCCAGTCGAGTTTTGGTCGGAACTCAACCTCAAACTGATTTTCGATCTGTATGACTGCACCTCCGTCATTATATTGGTACCCAAACTTCTCGTAGCGTTTTTTTAGTGTTTGGTTAAGGAAGTTTTGTGAAGAAAATGTGGCCTTATACTTGTTGCATGCTTCAACTTTTATGTCTTTTAGGCGCTGAAATTCGCAGTGTGTGTACAGAAGCGGGTATGTTTGCTATTCGTGCGCGCTGTAAAATGGCCACAGAAAAGGATTTCTTGGATGCAGTGAACAAAGTCATCAAATCCTACGCCAAATTCAGTGCTACTCCTCGCTATATGACCTATAACTAATCACAATTATTTTGTCCTCGCTTGTGATGGGAAGTTATTTCCCAATCCCCTGCCTTTTAAAAAAAACATGTTTTAATATAGTTTTTGTTCTTTTACCCGGTTATAGGTCTTTTAAATAACTTAAGGTCTCGAACTCATTAAAGGGGCTTGATCGAGCCGTTTCATTTCTCCCGTCGACAATACCAATTTAAGCATCGTTTTTCTGAAGGACCCTAATTTTTTATACTGTGTCCTGTTTCAGCTCGTTTAAGGTATCTGTTTTGAGCGGCAGATACCCATCCTTAATCCGGACCTAATGCGGTTTTCTGCTGCATTTTATCAGCATCTGTATTGGGTTCGACTTCGATGTCAGTCTTTAGCTTCTACGTAGGACTTATTCCTCTTTTTCGTTTTATTCCCACGTGCCTTTTGGATTGTCGGTAGTTCGTCAATACTTTTATTTACTAAACTATCAGCTTGCCCCCCTGTCTCTAGAGTTTCCCTTGCAGTTTGGACTAGGCACCACGTTTGGAAGATATCTCTAAAATTTGCAATTTAAAGCGCGAGTTGAGTTAGATTATGCCGATCCTTCAGTTGAGGATCGGGTTCATGCTTTATACAAAGTAAACGGTACAAATCCAATGTTTCAAATGCTTAATGAGCAGGAAATCGGCTGATCGATCAGAAGTAGTATCTGTTCAGAGTAAACCTTTTTTATAGTGCAGAATCTCAACCAGGAACACAAATTTGTTGGCTGTTCGACCTGCAGAGTCGGGTGGCGGGGGAGGGTCTCAACTAGGTCCTGTGAAAAGAGTTAGTTTGGTAGATCTGAATATGTACGTAGGTAGGACAATCATTTGGTTCAACTTTAACCTAGAAATATCCAGGTATGATTCGAAAAATCTGGGTTACAGCGTAAGGTGAAAGGACGGTCGACCCTTAGAGAACATCACCGTTCAACCTGGCCAACCGGTTGTTTCAGTCCATCTCGCGTGCATTCCTGTCACGAGAATATCGCAAAATGGAGTGCCCACTCGGACTACCTAGATATGCCTTTTTTTCCCTCGCTCCTGTGCATTATCGAAGAACTAGGGCTTCTGACCGAAGTACCTTCTAGCCAATGGGAAATCGCCATTGATCCGGCTTCGCAAAGATGTCTTGACCTAACAAAGGATCTTATGGAGACCCTCCGTTTACATGCCTCAATTCGACCACCTTCCCGTACTTAATGCAGATTACAATCTTCGCTTGCAAGTACTTTGCATCCAATAGCTTTACTGTTGTTTGTTTAAGAACAGTAATACCTCGAGATGTGATGCAAGTGGAGATGCGTGTGCAATAAATTTTTCCATATTCTGTCCATCGGGAGATAAATATGCTGTCGGGAAATTTCGAGCTCACTCGTTAAGGGATTGCCTCGTATGTTGTTTGCTCCCCCTCCCCTTCGATTTTTTCGCGCAAGTAGCGGCAACGCTAAACATAAGGTATACTGGACTGGATTCCAATGCGAAATTCCTAGGTTGCTTTGGGAGAGTCCGCTGTCCACAAACACAGAGCCACCCCGACGAGGACGAACCAAACCGGGATTTGCGGCTTTTCTGATGACTCACCAGAAGCAGGTGGCTGCTTATACAGACACTTTGCTTTGTCTCGTTAGGTTTTAAACAACCCCCTACAAGCCGAACTGGTTAATGTCTGGGTTGGACCAGTCAAATAGACGGTAATCCGGCAGAATGTCCTATAAATACCTAATTTCCCAAAAATTGAACTTCATTTTCATCATTTAGCGGGAGCATTTGGCGAAAAAATGTCGGACTAATCTTGATATCAAATGCTGCATTTTAAACTAGGAAAATGAATTTCCAATCTTTACCGTCGATGTCGTTTGAAAACGACTATATTTCAAAATCACTTCCAATTTTTTGTGAATGCTTTTTTTAATTTTGGAGAAAAATCGTCGGAAATCACATAGGAAACTCAGAAATACATAGATGAGGCAACTGGCGATGAAAGATTGATTCTGCCATGAAAGATCATAATGTCTTTATCTCTTTTAGAAGTGGCGGCTTCGCCAGGATTACTGGTTCACTTAATATATTCACTTACATCTAAGATATTTATTACAATCCTTTATAGTTTTCACTACTGTTTTCGATGTGCGAACTAGTTAATTGGCATTGTCTGTGTAGCATTACTGCTCGTTGGAGGTTCCCGAGGTGTTACTTCGTCTGTACCTCCTTTATATTCCCGATTTGCCGTATCACCTTCTTCCCTACGAGGATCATTCGCATGAAATTTCTCGGCACTCATTATCATATCTAACTATCCAGGCCTTCCATAAGGAAAGTCGTCAGAACTGTAAATAATTTATTATAATGAACAAAGAGGACTGACGCTTCACACACGACCGAGCTCCCAGTAGTGGTGATGAGGAAAGACGCTAGCTCTCAGGTTGCAACTCACTCGACGGAACTCTGCCGTATCTTCAAGTTTCACAAACCTGAAATCCTCACAAGGGAGTGACAAGCAAGTGAAACTTGAGCTGCTCGAGTCACGTTTCTCAGGCCCGCAGTCTATAAACAAGCACAATGACCTCTCGTGCCCCTATTCCTTGCTAATACCTTGTCTGGGTAGGTAAATTTGTACCGTGAGGAGGACGTGGGTGACCAACACCTCCAATGATAGTGCGCCAAATTTCCGAGGTATTATCAGGCCAACATTCAATAGGGATGGTAAAATTTCGGTAATTAACAACTCAGCTGCGGACTGCTGAGTCGTGATCGTATCGATTACGATCCTTAGAAGTTATCGTGGGAGCTGCTACTTAGAGTACACATGTGGTCGCACGGTCGCTACTTACTATAACTACTCCACTACTTGTGCCTCTACCCTTATCTGCGACCGTCTCTGATGATGAGTTTGAATGTAAATCCGAAACGTCTGGCAAATAAACTTGTTGTTCCAGCGATCGCATCTTCTTCTTCTTCTCAACTGCTTCCTGGAACACGGCTGTTCGTCACCCATCGAACCCAGCATCCTCGAAGAAGTTCAGAGACCTGTAATTAAACTTTATACGTGGACAGGGAACACTACCCTATGAAATATGATTATCTAATTTTTCTCTATAAGTAAAGGAGAAGAAGGTTGATCGTTCGTTGGAATCATGGATTTATTCGTCTAAACTTTCAAACTTACTGGAGCCCATCGTCAGAGATAAAAGCTGTAACGAAAAACAGGCAAAAGTTATAGGGTGCAAGGGACAATCAGACACCAATGTCCGGTACTGACTGCGCAGGGCTCTGTATGCTGGCGCCAGATCAATAAATCGATTGATTGAGTTCCCCTTGGAGGCCCAGGCTTCAATAAATTCTCGGCTAGTCCTGCATCTAGCGTGGGCGATTATCTTCGTGGCTGTGAATTTAAACTCGTGTCCCGATTCGTAGGTGTGTGCAGCCACTTGTGATAATCCGTCACCGCATCTCACAGCCAGTTTATGTCCGTGTATGCGCGATCCAAGCATACGTCCAGTCTGTCCTGTGCAATTACGAGAACAATCTAGGCACAGGATGTGATACACTACACATGACTACTCATTAGGATCTAACCTGTCCTTGATTTTCATGAGCCTGCTGCGCAGGGTGTTTTTTGGTCTGTTCGCAATTCCGACACCTAGCCCCGCAACAATGCGCTCATTCGCTTCTTACACGTCCTTGATGAATGGCAGCATATACCACACTGTAGGAGCTTGTTCTGGTTGGGTCCTCCGGGGGGCAAACACATAGGCATAGGCTTATGAAAGCCTTTGGATAGCCGTTCCGCATAAACTGGTCGCGGAGCTAACGCGCCTCATGTGCTTTTTCTTGTGGGTTGCTGCCGTCAGTCTGTATTCGTTTGAACCGTGTTCTCAAACAGCTTCGTTTGTGAACAACCGGATGGTTGCTTTGAAAATTGATAAGCTACGTGGTGTTTGTCGCTTTCCTGTAGACAGCCGTTTCTATTTCGCCTTTGGGGCCTCGCCTGAAGAGTACATTAAGCAAAGGAAGCTGCTGCTCTTATTTCTTCCCTCCTGAATTATATATCTGGGGAGATCTAGTTAAGCTGCTTGTGGAAATGCTGCAGCATGTTCCTTTTGACGATAAAGAAAGTTTCTTCTCCGTTACGGCGCCAAAAGAGTGACGGCTGTTTGATGAATGCAATCTTTTCCCGCTCTTGTACGACCAGTTCTGCCACTAAATCAGAAATTGTGGGGCCTATTGGAGCTCCCTTGATCTACTCATATATTTCTCCGGCAAAGGTGAATTAGGTCATTTGGCAAAATTCCAACAACCTCATAAGATGTTCGATTCTAAGCTAACTGTGGGTTTAGTTGTACGATTCCTCACGTCTTCAGCATAAGACTTCTTGTGCCAAACTCTGTGGGATGGATGGGAATAAGGACGTCACGTCAAAATAAACGATTAGCTCCTACGATTAAATTGTCCGACCTTGTAGGTCTGCCAGGAACTTGCAAGCGGAAAAGAATGAGTCAGTCGAATTGTTTGAGATGAATTTCAGTTTCAAGTGCATCCATTTTGCCAGATTATAGGTGGGGCTACCTTTTAGGGCCACAACTGGCCGCAGTGGAACATTTGGTTTATGGATCTTTGACAGACCATAGAACCGAGTCAGTGCAGTATCGGTTGGTTTCCTTTTGCACCGTTCATTCTCCATGATCAAATTTTAGCGTTTAAATTCTCTGAGTAACTTATTAAATCAATCTGCTACTGTTTTGGTTTGTGAGTCCAGTGCTGGTCTGTATAGTTATCTTTCGTCAAGTAGATCCTTGGCTTTTTCACTGTATTTTTCTCAATTCATTACGATCTTGAGCTCTTTTCTTTGAGTTAAAGTCAGTTACGAAACGACCTGATATAAGCAGTCCGCATCATGCACGGTCGGGACTGCTGTCTTATACCTGGAGACTTCTTCGTGTCAGCAACTTCAACTATCTTGCGAGGTAGTCCACTCCAACTACGTGTGGCTCGTACCAAGCAGGGCACCCGGAAGTTCTTCTTCTCCGACATATTGGTCGAAGTTCGAAAGGTTTTGCCTGAGGAACTTGCTAGGTCTGCATCCATAGAAGCTTTTAGGGGAAAGCTGGATCAGTATTGCAGTAGACACCACAATGCCATCCGACCGCTGCCGTCTTGATGCTTATGGTAACAATTCCTACTGTCAATGTTTAAGTACCATTTATATGACATTATTGTTTCAAACCCAACGCACTGATTGACACCGTGGAGTTTGCAGACCAGGAAATTATTTTATTGTAACTCTGACCCCTCACTGAGAAACATACAGAAAGGGAAATTCTTTAAAATTAGTCTCAGTTCGTGAAATTTTTTTCTGCATCAAGAAAAGTTCACAAAGAGAGCGAGTTTATCATTGTATATAGGAAGCTATAATTGAAGCAGCGCATAGTAAATCACGCTTTGAAATAATGTTAGAGAAAACTATTCGGGAACACATTATGCCGTCCCGATGGTTGCGAGGGGCGATATTCACCCTGTAATTCACAGTATATTGGGCGCAGGGACGAAGCCTTACGAGTGAAGTAGTTTACAGTGGTAGGAGGCTTGTGCTGCATCTATCGCACTCTCGCCTCCCTCATCCACCAGAGCTCAGTATCGTGTCAGAGTCAAAATGACCGGAGGCAGAATCGAGCGCAGCGTCTGAAAAAGTTGGCCTATGTGGACCACACGACCTGATCCCCGCACAACGTACACATTCTTCAAAGAACAAAGAGGTGGCTTGGGTCACCGCGGAGTAGAATGCCATGCATGCCAAAGAAGGAGCTACCACAGTATGACTCCTCGACCTCAGAGGAGGGCCGAGTGACCTCTTCGGCAGACAAGCATCTGGGCTACGGCTTTTAGTGCACCACGATAATTTACAGGCACTTCAAATGGTTCATGATGATGAATAGGCTCTGAGTGCCGTAGAGACGCGTTCTCCAGGGGCATCCTACCTCTCCCTTCCCTCAGTCAAGCAACACTACACGGACCGAGCCAGTCAGTTATCTGCTGCAGAGACTGGGCGCAAGTTGCTGAGAAAGCTAATATTCTGTCTATGTGGGCTACAAACGACCAAGTCCCGAAAAACACTAGGTTTTCCCACTAAGCGGTTGAGTTACTCGAATCTTGTCAGTGCTATCGAAGGAGCCGTGGGCCAGAATCTCAGCCCACCAGTCAGTCAATTAGCACATAAACGCTAGACTGATTTCAAGTTCTGAGTTTCATCGTCAGTTGGTAACCTTCCAGCCCCCGACGGTTAGCAAGTCGTAAGGAATTAAAGTAAGTCAGATTTATTATAGTAAAGCATGCGCCGAAATGCCATGTGAATGTAATCCCCAAAATCAGCCTCCATCTTTCTTCCCTCTCCCAGACAACAGTCGATTATCCGAGCTGGTCAAACAACTGATACTGCGAGTGGGTAGGCGTGGCCGACAGAACTAGAGAGCATATAAGCGCATTGCACACACAACCTGGCCCCCTGAATAACGCACTTAGTTTTCATGCCTAGGAGGTTGGGCTGCGCGATCTCACATGGAGACGGAGGTGCCTGTTATGTGCTTGTGGTAGATGAAAGCGTTGCGGGGCAGAGACGCTAGACAGTGGCAAGCAGTTCCTTCGGCTTCGGAAGTTACGATGCGGCTGGCTTACTGGATTGCTGTTCCCGCCTTTATAGCTCTTCTCCAGGCCAAACGGACCTGGGCAAGTCCCTCCCAGGACTCTGGTTTGACGTGCGGGTGCTTGAGAGGTTTCAGGGTGCTCTGGTGGCCTTGTTGCTATCCTCCTTTTCGGTGAGCACTCTTAACGATGCCGTCGTAACAGTCGCTCTATTAGGTGCCCATCATCTATCCTGGTGAGGTGGCCACTCCAGCGCAGTTTAATTTGCCTCAGCATTGCATGGTTGTTGAGGATTCCAGTTACTTCACGGATCTAAAATCACCCCGCAATACATGCATCCTTGAAATCACTTCCAGGGAGATTAGGGTTAGGGTTAAAGTCGGAGTAATATTAGATTTAAAGTTTGAGTTGCAATAAGGATAACGTAACAATGTAAGAATTTATAGCACACCACCTGTGTTACGGAGAGCTTCTAATTCACGTGTCTTACCGAACGTTTGAGCCTGATAAGTTGTCAACCTGCGTCCATACACGTTCAGAGCCATAAAAACGGCGGGAATCACTGCAGTTATCACCAAGAACGTACAAGATTTCTTTACTGGGCAATTGTGCAGATAGATTGCCGCGGTACTTATGACAGGAAAACCAGGGTAGCGAAAATGCTCAAAATTTTAAAATATAGTAGATTTTAAAGGAGGTACGTGGATGACATTTTTATCGTAGCCAAGAGTCCGAAACGGTGAAATACTGAGCGGAACTACGAACAAGCGAAATACGTAGATCAACTTTCCGATCGAGCGCGAGTAAAAAAAGACCGATTAATTCGTCTATCAAGAAACAATGTAGAAGCTGAGTACCGCTCCTCCCCTGAGAAACGAAACCCGGTTTTATGGTTGTCCACCAGAGCCACCGTGGAATGCGTTTCTTACAGACAATGTGTCTTGCCTAAAAGACGCTCTTCTTGAAAATGGATATCTTGGGAGACTTATCGATAAAGATCACCACCTCGGTCAAGAAAATTTAATTTAGATAGTTGTATGAAAACCCCCTTCCGAGAATGTCTGAAAAGTGTCACGCTTAATCCAATGAAAGCTCCAGTGCACGATCAGACGTACGGCATCCGACTTTTATTTCCGCAAAGTGGCGGGTATTTTGGTTAGAACAGATAAAGAAGTTCTGCCCATTCACGCTACGGAAAACTGTATCCATGAAATTAAATGCATTTGAGACAAAAATACGTTGAGCATATGCAATGGCAAATGGTTACTCGGTTAGCTGAATATATGCCGAGACGGTACCGATAAGTCCATTATGAATGGCCTGATTTCGCCAGCAATCTTGTAGATCAAAGGGTTACCTCTAAGTTCCTACTTTGAACAAGAACTCGTCATCCCTTACCTCACTTAGAAGACACGAATGTACAGAGAAAGGGAGAAGCGTATAAGCAGTTAGATCATGCATGCTACTACGCACCGCCATGGCAGTGTGCAATAGATGCTTCGTTGGTTTGCCTCACCGTAAAATAATTCACACGAAAATCATCTGCTCTACACAAACTCCGTGGGGGGCACACAGTGGAAGACGCCATCCTCGAAGGTCGAAATCTCAGTCATTGACAGTTTATGTAAGTGAGCGGAATAATCCCATCCACCTTCCCCTCAGCATCCCCAACTTCCTGATTTATGTTCCATATTGTGTAGCTTTAAGCATAGTGTACGGGGCTCTGCTGAAAAACTCCTGTAAAAATTCTCCCATCGTTCGTACCATGCGCACTCACAGGTTCTAACGAGTTTTGAATAATTCGGCCGAATCAATGGTAAAAAAAACTAAGCATCCTCAGCTGGTTTCGAACACGCAACAGAATGGATAATATTAGCATATTGTCTATGATTAGGCGGGTAACTTGATTCAAATGTGATTAAACTCGCATCTCTCCACCGGGACCTCGTAGTCCAGTTGGCATGACCATCGGATGTACTCAAACGTTGCCCTTGTTGTCGTGGGTTTGAATCCCACCGAGGCTGCTGAGTCTAGAATAAATGGGCTGAAAGAGTTATTTAAATATCCCGTTTGATTGTTCTAGGTTGTTTTTTTTTACCGAAACATTAGCTACATGAATACGTCATGACCGTTAGCAGTTAAAAAAGGTATCCCTAATTTTCGGAAGCCATTAGATTCTGTATGCTTCACCACCTTCGCCTTATTCAAATTCATTCCACGAAACGATGCTTAAACCAGAATTATCACCAAACCTGTAGTTATAAATCTATAGTAAAAACCAGAAATGAGTGGAGAGAACGTAATTATTACTTAGTAGTGACAAATATGAAAAATGATTGAACACAAACGGTGCATATGTACATTATGATGAACGCCTGGGGAGTGGCTAATCAGTCCTCCATCTGGCATCCACTTCGTCTGTACGGAAACGCTGAGTGACAGTGGACTCGGCGAGAGGAGTGGTGTGGCCGACACGGTACATTTCCCAACCAGCATGGGCGATCATGGCTCCGTTGTCAATGCAGTAGCGGTCATCAGTGGCGTAGAGGGTAGCGTTTCGTTCGACAGCCATGCGCCCCATCATTTCCTGTAGCCTGAGATTACAGCCAACACCACCCACGATGAGTACCTCCTACAGACCGAAAATGAGGCGAAAAATAAAGAATGGTATGTTTAGTCATGGTAGTAGCATAAGTACGCAGGAAGAGAAAATGACCGAAAATGAGGCGAAAAATAAAGAATGGTATGTGTAGTAATGGTAGTAGCATAAGTACGCATGAAGAGAGCAAATTTGCACAAATTGAACGACGTGATCTTACATTTAATAAAAAACCGAAAGTTTAGGTGAATATTGCTAGAGGTTTTCATTCATATAATAAAAAACACCACACCTGCTGATGCGAATTCCCTTCCAAATGCTTGTTCTGACAAACGTCTTGAGAATGCGCAATTCTGATTAAATTAAATAACCAGAAAGTTGATCGCGTGAGCTAACTGGGCCACCTCGGGCGGCTCAGCGACATAGCCTTGATCCGCCAGGTTTATAGCCCCTGACCGAATTTTTCTTTTGGACGCCAAGAGAACTGACGGGTACCAATCACCTCCTAAGGTACACTTGGAGTAACAGAAAAGTAAGGAGTCAATGAGTTACAGAACGACCCACTAAGGATACAGAGGGAAACGAAACCAGATCGACAACACCGACAAAATAGAATAGCCGCAAGGGCCCACCTAAAAACCTATCGGAGAGCAAGGTGGTACACCAAGACTAGACCGAACCCATCTCCGTTTCAAACGCCAAACGTGCTGAGGGAGAAAACTCATTTGGTTTTCACGCAAGCTAGGCAGAATAGGCGTTTGAAAATTTGTCGTCTTTTGTTAAGAGTGTGAGGAAATAAAGGAAAAAAATGATGGCATATTCCCGGGCTAGTTAGAAAGCTGGGCGACGGCATTAAGAGCACAAACGCTTTTCTCCTGGCCTTAGCAATCGGTGGGTAAGCTCACCAGCTGGTCAAAGGAAGTCGCGACACAATGGCAACGTAGAAACCTTGCAAGTTAACGCCAGCATTCACCGTGATGAATTTACTTGACTTCACGTTGAAGTTTAAACGCATCACAAACGATCGCCTTCATTCAAAATTGTTAGGCAAAAAAGGCCTTGGCGAAGTCGGTCCCGTCGGTAGGCAGTCAAAGACCAATAAAGTCCTGAGTAGGTAAATCCTACAGCATTCTCAGCTATAACCAGGCGAGGGCGAGGTGATAAGTTGGAAGCTTTCGATTTGAGGCCAGGCGAAAGGTTGGCGTATTCGAGTCACGGGATGCAAACACTGATAATAAAATAGCTCGAGGAGGTGGATTGGCAGCGATTAATGAACTTACATACACAGTAATACTCCACGGCTTCATAAAACTTGATTCTCCGAGCCCTGTCTCAACCACATCCAAAAAGGTAGTGGTAAGAATAAAGCACCTAATTACGGTCATATTCAACCGCTATTAGACGGTGGAACGGTCGTATCAGACTGCAAGTCTCCAAATCTTGTACAATGAGCCTAGTTACCTTGCCCCTTCACTTCTCGCCATCTACGGACAAAGATTGGCTAGCCAATCGATCAAAAGGAGCGTCCATCTCCCCCAGGATAAAAGCTCCGATCAGTGACATTTGTGCTAGCCGTCAATGTGACTATATATTCAACTTCGCTAAATTAAGATACATTGTAAGGGTTTACTACTTCATTGTATGGGACCATAATTAGTTTAAAAAATAAGATATTTCAGATGGTTATTAACTAGTAGATCCTAAGACTGATTACATGAAAGATTTGACATAGCGTACAAAGAAAGCAGAGGGTTTAGGGCAAAATATAGAGGCAAATTTTTATTATTACTTACTGTTTGCAATATTTGTAACACCTGTGCCCCTCACTAATGATTGCGGTTTAAAATCGAAAAAATGCAACATGTGCACTTAATCTCCAAGTACAAGGATAAAAACATCTGCCAAAGAATAGCAAGGCCAGGGTTCTGCGTGTAGCGCCCAATGTCACTGATATTTCTTTTCAAAGATAAGCGCAGCATAAACGACTGGGAGAAGCGAAAATAGGAAATTAGTTTTGTGAGTTTCTAAATGAGGATTTAGAGGCTCACCTAACCGCATATAGCTCCAAGTAACCGTAACCATTAACCAGGGAAGATCTCCATAGCCTTTGGATCACTGCCCAAGAATTCGGTGTACACTTCACCAGAGTTAGTCCTGAATCAAACGCCGCATAAGGCCTGATCCCCTATTAGTCGGCATCTTAGGAAAGTATTCTTTTGCCCTTGTTTATGCCTCCATTAAAGTGAGACCATAGATCATTCGTCTAGTTTCATTCACATTGTTTCCCGATTGTAGCTCTTGCACTCGCACACACACGGTCATCCAAAACACATTTTTCCCCAAGGCTTTTCACCCACATCCCAAATTGCTTTCGGATAGCTCTGCAGCTCCTGCCTTCTGAACCGTTCAGCGGACTCGATTCCCTACTGGATCCTAGCAAAAAAGGTCGTCCATCAGGCATTCGTAAAACACGGTCTGGTTATTAGACATTAATTTGGTAAACATCTGTTCAAAAAGCGAGACGATGATTTATAAAGCGCCGATACAAGCAATCATTTTCTACTCACTGAATTCATCGCAAGAACACAAGGATACGAGCTGACCAAAAGAAAGCGAAAATCTTCGATCTGCACACCAGCAACGATCAGAGATTCGGAAATTCGCAAATATATGAAGTTTATTGCTCAGAGATTCCAAATAAGGAAGAAACCAAAATAAGGGGGAAGGTTCATATACATATATACAACAAACCTTCGTATCACAATGCGCCATCGCGCGTTCAGTTATCTCCACAACCATGGCGAAGACAGTCTCTTGAAGACTGAAGCACAGGTCAGCCTGAGTGTACTCGCCTGAGCTTAGTAATTTGGGCGCGCGTTCTTTAAGATAGGAGAGAATACCCGCAAAGGACACGTCCATACCCTTGACGGCGTAGGGAAGCTCGTAGAACTTGACGCCCTCGCGTGCTGCCTTCTCAATGTTGAAACCGGGACTTGGGTCATTTGAAAGGTTGATGACGCGAGCAAACCTACTCGAGAATCAATAAAAAAGGGCATTTATTATTGGGTGTGCAGGTGTTGGGGGTAGATGGTCGTCTAGCAAAAACTCTGATCAATCAGACAATTAGCAAGCAGAAAGCAGCCGAAAACTGGTCTATTTTGGCTCGATTTATTTGACTTATTTTATAAGTCATATAGAGCAACATAAAGATTGATGACTAGGGAACCTGGGCCCTGCAAGTAATCTTGTCCTCATAATCCCCTCGCCTAAAACCCTACACTAGAGCACAAGGATTAAGGTCTAATTTATACAGTGACACGTCATGACTCAGTATACTGCAAACAAATAAATTCAAATTGCAGAGATCAGATATATGACAGTTCAACCGTCGATTTCGACTATTTGTTTGACCCACTTGTGAAAAATTTGGCGAACTAAGTAGGATTCGAACTTAAGCCAGCAAGGGGAAAACTTTGGTACAGCCAAGCTCTAGCAACTGAGCTACGAGGCCCCACCGAGAGCCATGAGTTTAATCACACCTGGGTCCTCGTAGCTCAGTTGGCTAGAGTGTTGGCTGTACTAAATCCTCCCCCTTACTGGCGTGGGTTCGAATCCCACCGAGGCCGCCGAGATTTTCACAAATGGGTCAAACTTATTATTCAAATCCGCCCAAATCCTCTACTAATTTCGGGTATATCCACCGCGTGCTTCAAGTCAGGCTGGAAGCAAGTGCGGCAACTGGCGCGTGGATTAGATTATAGTGATAATAAATCTGCCTTGCAACTACAGCACTCTCTCGTCATCTTCCACCTGGGCAGTCAAGAAAACCGGAAGTAGCAGAGAACGTAGGTGGTTGGCACGACGAAAATCCACACCTAACCGTACCACCAAGCTCCCTAGTCCAAAAAAACACTTGACCACGACTGTAAAATAACAAGATGATAGGAGCAGCAACGCGAATCCCAGTTTACGCGGCGTTGGCCTGTGTGGCATTACATCAAATCATACGCCACCCGGTCACAGCTTACACTTATTGTACTTGAACTTGGTGCAGCTGTGATAATGCCTGACCTAGCCGGCCTGGATGATGTCAGGTAATGAATCTGTCCATGCGTGATGATTTGCGGCAGCGGATCTGGACAGCTTAACCCATTTTTTTCTCGATCAACGGACGCCGAATACCGAAGTTCCAAGCACAGCCTTCGTGTCTTGCCGAACCGTGTCGCGACAGGTCTTCAGTTGACCTCCTCTTCGACACCTCCAAGTGGACAACAGCGCCGGGTCGAGAGCAGTAGAAGTGAGCGACGGAGGACGTGCCCAAACCACCTCAGTCATCCTTCTTCGATGGCCTGATATATCCTTACAATATTGTCGCAGCTAGTACGGATTGCTTCTTTCGAGACATAGTCAGTGAACTTCACTCGAAGGATGGTCCTCAGGCAGCGGTAATTCAATACCTCATGTTTTTAATCATCTCCCACGCGCAAAGCCCAGCATTCACAAACCGTAGCGGACCGACCGGACGGATGCACGGTACACACGGATCTTCGTGGCGATGGAGGTGTCGCATCGGGCCCATAGGCCCTTTCTAAGGATCGATAAAATTCTGCGAGCAGCGTCGATTCGGCAGAAAACGTCTCCTTTACTGTGTCCATTGGGCAGCAGCTTTTTTCAAACTGACAGTCAGTTAATGGATAAGCCAACCGAAGAAGCAACCGTATTCGCCTGCGACACCACAGACTGTAGATCACCTAACTTTGAGGTCTTCAGTTCGCCAGGATTTCGCACAACAAAAAGAGGACGGGAGCAGATATACCGGCAAGGCAATGTGCCTGACGACCTTCTCGGAAATAGAATGATAAACCACGGTTTCCCAGCTATGAAGTCGGGTAGACCCGGCATGGCTAAGTGGCGTATATCGGCATATCGCAACTGTAGCCCTTTGAATTGCCCCAGTTAGTAACAAGCAAGGGTTGAGTCATATGCACACTTAGATTAATTGTTTCCACAGCAAAATTGGCACCGTTGATTGCCTAGAATACCTTCGATCAATGCAAGCATGAAAAAAATATCGGCCTCATGACGTTTCATTCCCTCTTGTGCAACTGCTCATGATCGTTGCATGTGTATAAAATTTAGATCACCTTTACGGAAAATGCCATTTTAAATTTCTAAAATGCACTGTCTCTTTTAAGCTGAAAAGAACAGACTAGGCAAAAATAAAAAAATGAAGAAAAGGCAACTGGGGTCCAGAGGAGGGGGATGTGGAAGCATACGACTTACTTAATAAACAGGTAGGAATGTGCAGAGTTAGAGGAATACCAGCTTAATGATAGCGCTTTACTGTGAATTACAAAGATAAGAGAACGAAGAACGAAATGTCCCTTTTCTACCCTGATGATAATGATGAGGAGGGTACTGCACAAGAAGATGAAGTGAGCCTACCTGTCAAGACAATTTCCCAAGGCGATATCCAAAGTCTCTCCGAATATACGATACTTGCCACCAGAAAAGGCAATCACCTGAGTATTCCCTCCGCTAACATATAGCACTATCGGTGACTTGGCTCCAGTCACTTGGCGACCCATTTCGATGTGCGCCACGCAGTGGTTTACGCCAATTATCGGTTTGTTCCACAGCTGGGCGAGAACACGGGCAACAATGGCTACTACTTGCAACGGGCCGCCCATACCTGGACCCTAGAAATGAAAGACGTTGATTTAGTCAAAAAATCAGGCGCTCTGGGTGAGGCGAAGACGAAAAAGGCAACTTTTAGCATGCGTGACCAACCTTCGTGTAAGCGATCGCGTCAAGTTCCTCGGGAGTAACTTTGGCCTCGTCCAGAGCCCGCTTTACGACTTGCACAACGTGAGACTGGTGGTGGCGAGCAGTCTCAGTTGGCTTAAACCCCTGACCGGGAGGTGTGACGTACGTAACACGAGGGTTTGAGAGCACCTCACCATCGCGAACGACACCCACACCGAGTTTATTGGCGCTACCTTCCATACCGAGTATGAGGACCATCATGCATCCACAAGGGACTGAAATTTAGAAAAGGAGGCGAAATCCTTGGAAAGATGGAACAGTTTCGAAAATAAAAAACGGGAACCTTGAGTCCATTGTCTTATTAGACACTTATTATGATAATCTCCTGATATGAAAGAATTATTATCCTCTCAGCAGATATGGGGCCGTTCGGAGTATAAAAATCAGGTTATTCTGGAAAGCATTTGATCTATAAAAGTTCGACAACAGGTGGCTAGTACGTGGTCTCAATTTGGGGATCCCAGGGGGCCCACTGACCTACGGTGAAAGCTAACTAGAAAATGTGCAGAATTTCGGGCAGTGAATAATCAAAACTGGGATTGGAGTCTGATCTACGGAAACTGTTGCACAATAAAGCAAAGTACAACTGTATCCGCAGGCTACTGGCAACTAGGATCTCTTGCAATAGTTTCGCTGCAGCTATGTTCCAAAGGACCAAAGCGATAGAGACCCCACCCAAAGGCAATCCGGGTAGCTTTTGGGAAAGTGCCCGAAAAATAAGCCCCATATTTAATTGTGCTGTCGATTTTTAAAGGATCTTAAATTATTTCTAGAGGGCCGTATCTTAATATTTTAGACATCCAAAGGTATGATCGAGGGCGGAACGTGATGTTACTCAGGAAGTAATATTCAGTGTGAAAAATTTAATGTCAAACCTTCAAAATGAGGCTGTCATAGAAGCTATTCACGCGAAACATAAAAAGCAATCGTGAGACAAGATGGTGTATTAAGTATATTTACATAAAATGAAGATCACAATGCTTTGAAAAGTAGCTAAAGCTGTGACGAATTATCTTGTGCTTTACTGGCTGCGAGGGTGGCATTACTGGTTCGGTCGAACATAGTAATATCATTATATTTTCCGATTCTTCTTCATTAACCGAGATGTACAGACTATAGAGTTCGCTTTAAAGGCAGTGAAGATGACGATGTCGGAATATTCTAGGTAGCCTCACCCGAGGACCCAGTTCCAACTGAAAGAAAACCGGTAATGATTTTGAGCAAACTTTCGATAATCTGAAAAGGCCGATGAATTGCGGGCTAGCGATGCAACGTCAAAGGAAAACGGCAAAGAGAGATAGTCAGTTGTGGGTGCATTAGCGGGTAAATATTTCATTTTAGATGAATGAACGTATTGCTTAGGCTTAAAGGCCAAATATTCGTCAGACGGACACTAATACCAAAGCACTGCAATTCGCACCCAAATTATCACGTCGCAATTGGGTCCTGAAATTTATTGGTTGGTATGTGCCTTGCACTCACATCACTAAGGCCGAACCGAATCCATGTAAACTAATAGGCTAATCAATCGGACGATGTACTCGCATTTGTGTGCACACTTCTGGGCACTATTTCAGGCATAGCTAGGCCGTCGAGCGCATTTTAACTCTAGCCAATTTATTTTTTCTTTGTTTCCCCGTTTGGTGACTGTTATCTATCCTTTTTAGTGTTTGTAAGCGCATATCATGACGAACAAATGAAAGTTGTCTAGACCACAAGATCAATAACATTTCATGAAAATATAAGAAAATGTGAAATTTTGTCGTCTGAAACCTCGTCGTCCTCGTATAACATCTCGCCTTCTGACACAGAATCGTATAGTTTGTACGATTTCACTAATTCGTCAACGTTGGATTCGTACGACGCATCAAAGCACGACAACTCAGTCTACCCAGACACCAAAAGACGAGTCTTCTGTACGTGTATCGTTGCGAGTGGGCACTACACACAGAGACGCCGCATGTATTTGAAGAGACATCTGACGATTAGCAAGTGGCCCTCACAGGACATGCCCTCGGGCACACGAATACTCCTGAGCATTACGGCACCGCTAACGACAATAAGCAGTGGTAGGTAGACTCACTAAGTGCTGGTTAGGCAGCTGAACGATCAGTTAAGTATTTTTCGTATAAAAATTCCAATTGCCGAGGTAGTAATGCATCTAGTAATTAAAAGATTGCAAATTTACAGAAAAATTGCATGATAATTTTGGCCAGATTTCATTAGAACTCAGAAGCCTATTGAAATTGAAGTATCTGTGATGATAATACATTGCAGTAATGGTAAGCCATTGGACGTGCAGACGTTTGGAATTCAAGCGCAATTTTTTAAATTGAAATGATTTTGGTAGCCTTTGGCAAAGTAGACATTTTAGATGAAAAGCAACATATTATACAGAAAATTATTGCAGATTTTCACTTGCAACTCGGGTCCTCTGTTCGCCTAAAACGTGCAGGACAGGCGGAAACCAGCGGGGTGTTTAAAAATCACTTTCACTTTTGTTTTCGATCCACCATCCCAGCGGCCGTAGCGGTAGTCGAGTCCCCACAGTTCAAAGACCAACATCCTTCGAAGGATCAATCGTCCGACAATATCCCCTTCTCTCTGTAAAATCTTCTGATCCGGTGAAGTCAAACTTTTGTATTACCTATCCATATTGAACTCTTTCTCATATATCGTCTATCGTTATTAATTTTCTACATTTCATCGACTACATATTCTCGTGAATAAATAACCATCTGCCCTGAACGTTATCTACTTCTATGAGTCTTGATATGAATGAATCACAACAACAAGACAAATCAGAGATGGATGAATCTCGTAGAGAGCCTGCACTATAGGACTGTGAAGTGTCGTCCTCTGGATCAGTGTCTAATATCGAATGTGAGAGTCGACGCCCTAGTGATGGAAGGAACAAGGACGTTATACGCGCAGCCATTGCCACTTTTTCAATGCAAGAACGATTTCGAGTCAGTGCTTTGATTGGCTGAGACTACAAGTCCTGCTCGAGTACGGCTCGTCAAAATTGAGGTCCTTGACGCGATTCACACTGTTCCGCAGCCCTGAAGACAGTGGAGTCAAGTGACTCCACTGTAAACTTCCAATACACACCGCAAATTCAACAGAGACGTTTGAATGGACTTAAGTTACTGGGGCATGGATCAGGGGTGTGAACAGAGTGATCAAGTGTCGGAGTGGGTGGTCGGTATTTCTTACATTCCTTCCGCTAACACCTCCACCACTCTCGTTATCCACAAGTTTCTCGTTTCCAACACCACCAGCATACTCCATAATCATTACCTACCGTTGCCGACAGCGCTGCAAAGGTCAAAACTGGATTTGGGGGCACTACTCAGATCGCATAATGCGCCAATGCAGAAGCGATGAGCAATTGGGTAGTATTTTGTGAGCTGATCGAGTCGACAGCCCCCGTTCGAGTAAGAAAGCTGCGTCAATGCCTGCGCAACTGCCCACGAAATTGAGCTTATGCTCGCCAAGGTCACCCCAATAACATATACTAGAACATTTGATGCTTGTGTGAGATTCAGGCGCAGTTTGGTAGTATACTATACGTATATTGATTCAGGTGACACCTCACGAGAAAATAGAGGCTAGCGATGACGCACCGAGCGGTACAAGCATAATCAGGAGCATCAGATCTAGCGTATCGACACGATAGATCCAATCGTGAAAAATTCTTATCAGGACAGTCGCATTTCAGGAAGATTTCAGCCAAGAGACAGCTCATTTTACGGGCGAACGCAATGGCTGCGTGCACGAACGCAAAATCGTGTACCTTGAGCTGCCTATGCGGTTGAAGAGTTTTGATGACTATTTGTACTTTCTTTTCTCGTCAGAGAATCCTCATAAAAAGGAGCCTATCAAAAGCATAAAGGCTAAAATGCCAAAGAAAATTGTATACATCAGTCATGAAATTGAGCAGGTTGGCACATGGTAATTTGCGCCAATTCATGCCGAGCTTGGCTCACACTCCAAATCGTGCGTCGCCAGCACAACTAACCGTAACCGATTAACAGCTCCAATACCAATAAATGTAATAGGGACAAGCGTAGAAAAACTAAAACGAAAATATAATCAAATCAAATAAGTAAATTTGAAAATGGCAAAAAAAAATATGATTGCTATAATTGACGGTAACTGAGAATTATTCATTATGTACCAAGTTATACGGGCCTTCACCCATACAACAATGGATACTTAACCAACAAATCTCACGCTAACCCTAGACTGAAGCCTGAATCTAAACATCAATAAAATTAATAACAAGATCTCTTAAATTAAATAAAATATAACGCGAACAATAATCTTTCATAATCCTGACCATAACACTTGCTGTATCCCCAAATGTAAAATCCTTCCAAAATTACAGCTCTCTGAAGGACATCTATATGAATTCATTCATTTGAAATATGTAAGCGGTTTAATAAATATTCTGAATAGAAAACATACAGCTCTCTTTTTATTTAAATGCTAATTGGGCCTTCTACTTCAACGAAATCCGTGGATCGGTGTTCATAAATAATTATTCCTAACATTTCCGATCTTGGTATATTTGCCAATATTGTGCCCGCTACTACTCTTACAGAGAAAATTTTATATCAAAGTTGAAGAACCTAAGGCTTGTCCGCCTACTAGTGACATTTTAGGAAACTATTTAATGGAGATTTCTCGTTGGGCTTCTTTTTATATTATAATTGATTTGAGGTACCATTATAGTAGAGTCCACGTATTTGTACCGGAGCTTTGATGGAAACAACTAATATGATTTTTTTACATTTTTATTATTTTTAAAAAGGGCATTTAAGCATCTCAATTATTTTTCATTGCACCCGTCCATTGACCTTGATCGATTACTTTTAATACGCTATACAAAAAACCGGCTATTTCTGCTGGCGTACAGCCTATCTCTCCATATGGAGATTATCTCGGATATAGCTGTCAATTCTTTGAGAGATAATCCATATTTCAGCGCTGGAGCGGGACTTTTTGGCGTTGGCATTGGAATGACTGTTTTACGTAAATTCGGACAACTGTCTTCCCTTGTAATTCGTCGAAATTTCACACTCACGCTGGAAATTGCAAGCCACGACACTTCATACCCATGGGTACTCCACTGGCTGGCGTCCAAAGCTCGAAGTGCAAATGGTAGCCGATTTAAGCAGGCTGCTGGTCAGCATTTAAGTGTGGAAACAAATGTCGTCCGCACTGATGCTGGAAGGATTCGAGCCGCTTTTAATTTTATTCCCAGCACTGGTGTTCATTACATCTTCCACCAAGGCCGGGTTTTGAGGGTTGAGCGAACCAGATCCCAGCAAACCCTCCAGGGTGCCTCCACTGCTCCTTTCGAAAGCGTTACTTTGACCACGTTGGGCCGAGATACAAACATTTTTAACACCTTGCTTGAGGAAGCTCGCTCTGCTGCAGTGATGAAAGATGAGGGCTGGACAGTAATTTATAAGGTGTAGAGGCCATATTCAATTTCATTCCTATGATTTTCTATGTGCTGATGTTTAATTTTTCACCTATAAATCATGTAATGTGTTACCAAAGGGCACGTTTTTCACTTCTGACGGTTCTTTAAATAACTTTGCTTGCACTCAATGCACATAACTGAAAACTTTCCGAATTTTTAGTTTAAATTAGAAATTGTTACGTTCAAGTTCACAAAGTTCCTTTTACATTGTATGTCTTGAGTAGAAATTATGTTTTCGTTCTAGTGTTTCTCTGAAAACTCCCTCCAAACCGTCGTCTGTGTGCTTTAGACTACGTTACGCAGTTAATGGCTAACTTTACTGCCTTATATGCTCCAGTAATTTTCATTTGGCGCTACTAAACGTTTGTGTTAGGATCTTCAGCATTTACTTACCTATGTTTATTCGTTGCACGACTGCAATCCAGGCCTTTGGATCAGAATGGCGTCAGTTCGGATATCCTCGTCCCCGTCGGCCGTTACATTCTGTTGTGCTAGACAAGGGGCTTGCCGAAGCTATCTCCTTTGATATCAAGGGAATTTATCGGTATCATGCGAGTCTTGATATTTACCATTTTCTCATATATGTTATGCTACGGTGTTCTTTCTTATAAAATTAACCGCCCTGCCTCTGACCTGTAATAATTTCCATAGTTTGAGATTGAGAGGCAATTGTGGAGATTTTTGAATGTAAAAATAGGGGCATCTTTAATCGCTTGTTAAAGCAAGTTATTTTAAACTTTAAACCTTTCAATTTTTTTTCGTTTCGGTATACTCGTAAAAATTCTTTGTGCTTTTTCTATTTCACTTTATCCTTAACTCTACCTTTATCATAAGCATTTACAGCTGACCTGGGCCTTCTATTTCTATATGGAAGTTTCATCTGCAAATATGAATATTAAAACTAATAATCGACTCTCTTTTGATTTTAATATCTTGCCTGACGTCCTTGCAACGTATATGTTGTTTCACTTATTGCCTGCTAACATATTTTACTCCATAGGTAGAAAGCCAAGCATGGTACACTGAACGTGGAATTCCATATCGTCGCGGATACCTACTATATGGTCCACCAGGCTGTGGCAAAAGTAGTTTCATCACAGCTTTGGCAGGCAAGTTTTCGATAGTCCATTTTGCGCATTTGAAAACCAGTGTGCTTCTTTTAACCACAAATACCCCAACCGATTTTAGGTTGTGTTTTAATATTTCACTCCTCCAGTATTTGTTTTTACACTGCACCCATTTTGTTATAGCTGGCAACCCCGTCTTGGCTTTTTATGCAAGTTTTCTTTCAGTTTTCCGGTTGATCAAGGTTAAAACCCATTGTTTGTCTTCGGCTTGATCGCAGTAACTCAGCTGTTCGTGCAGTGGTATAGTAGTTTTAAAATTGGTTTGTTTCTTTCCACTTTCGGTATCTTTGAAAAGGCTTTCGCTCGGTTTTATAGTGCCGGGACCAGACTCTTTTTTGCTGACCAACTAAATCGTATTACGTCATCCTTATCTCAGGTTGTGATTCCACGCCTGTAAAGACCATGTTTACCCGCACTGACAGTTTGACCGTCACATGAGTGTGTGCATAGGACCGTGTTTATTGCATCTACCTCACTTTCGTCTCCCTTATCCATCAGCTTTCAATAAAAAAAACAAACGAATACGACCGGGGGTGGGCTTTGGCGTAGTTACCGACAAAACGAAAGCACTCGCTTGTGTGTGCCACACATAAACTAGCTTCCGCTTTGACTAGAGCCGAATCAGATCTCACGTGTTTTCAAGTACCAAAAATACCACATTAAGGAGCATGACTCTCAGTCTTCTAGTCAGTCAATTCACATACGCACAGTATTGGCCATGAGGACCGAGTTATCCTGTCGTTTGGCAACCTTTCAAGCCAAGAGACTTTAAGCATCGTTATTTATTCTAGGGTGTTGGGTTTATTGTAATAAGAACGCTTTTGTGCCGTATGACTGAATTCCGCATGTCCCATTGGTCACACTATAGCTTCTGTAATGACCTAGAAACTCTGTTTTGTTTCGACAGGACTCCGGGTTTCAGCAAAACTGGGTTTTTTAGTTTTTTAGAGTCCCATGAGGGTTGCATCTCCTCAGCATCTCTGTCCAAGCACGTTATCGGCTAGGTTTCCCTGTAAACGTTAGTGAATCGCTCCATACGGCACCAGATCTTAGTTTTTGTGTGTCACATTTTTCGTATTCTGATGACTATGCGCTGGTGATCTCCATAGAGGAAATACAACTAGTTTTTACCCTATGTGAAGAAAACCTATGTACTTGAAAAAAACTCTTGGAAGACGGTCGCCTTGTTGTGTTGGGTAGCCGATAGAAGTTTTGAGTTACTAGGCTTCTTCAATCTGTTTTTTTGCCAAGAGCAATACTGTTGCAAATTCGATTTCGTCAATTGTATCGTTAAACAGGGTGAGACAAAGTGCAGTCTTTTGGAACGCCAGACTAAATATTGAACGATTGAGCTTTTTGGGATCTGGAGTCCGCTCAATACTAGAATGCTAAACGACTGACTGCTTTTCTACCGCCATACCGTCTGGATACATTCTGTCCATGCGTGTAATCCAACCGAAGCTAGCCTTGCTTTAATCACATCCTTGCGTCACCTATATCTTTAGCTGCCCGAGAATAAAACTATACTGCTCCCACCAATATGGCTGTTGTTGATGCTGTTGAAGTATTTTATTTTATTTTCCCTATTAAAGCAGATCAAAAAGTGACCAAACGCCGTAATCAGAAACTCCTTTATCACTCAATATTTTTATAATCACTCTAAGGAGCCAGGAATGCAGCGTCGACACTTGATCTATAGAAATCAGTGTTCATCGGTGCCTTCCTGGACGTTTTGTTGTCGCGCTTACTATTCCTCATGGAAGGAGGGTCAAACGACATTGCGTAAAGTTCCAAAGAATGAAATTCTACTTCCGATTAGACAAACTAAATGATGAATTGGTTGCCGAAATTGGGAACTGCTCGCTCCAGTCCCAGTTGCTGAAAATGTCATCGCAACGCTCTCAGTGCGAAATTTATTCAGTGAACAAGTTGGTAGAGATTTCGAGGGTCGCGTTCCGTTGACGTTACTCACCAGAGTGTCGTTACTTCTGTATTATAGTTCTTTCGGTCGCTTGTAAGTGAACTTGCCATAATTTTGCGTAGTAATTGGTGAGCGTTTTAATTAAGGGTTTGTTTTGGCTGACATCTCGTTTTTTGTGGTAATCCAGTCATTTTCACGTCCCTGTATTTTTCTCAATCCGAGAATTTTCTTAATCATCTCGGACCAGTTACTTCACTTATAGCCAATTTCTTCAGGCTTCCAGACGAGATCTAGTTTCCTCGTTCGAAGCTTTAGCCATTATTTTTGGTCTTACTTTTATACCATTAAGGCTTTGACACGATGTATTTTTGGCACTTAGGAGAAGTACGTTTTTGGCATATAATAACTATAAAATGATCTGGCTATAGATTTTACGAATTTCTACGGTACGCATCGATCTGTTACAATGCGTCCAAAAAATAAAAGTTGGACTAGACAAGGTACATTCATTCCGAATGGCTGCATAACCATCGTTCAAACGCCAGATCAGCAGGTTTTTGTAGCGATGTTCATAATGATTATTAGAAATAAACAGTCGGTTCTGGTTGAAGAAACGCGGTAATTTTCAGCATTTTCGCATTGAAAATTCAGTGACTAACTGTCACTGAGGTGGCTGCATGAGAGATTACCTGACCCATACCAACCATCATAGTCATCAGCGATGATTTTTGATTCACACTAGGAAACCTTTTCGACCAGTTTCTATAGTTGCAACCAGAACGTTTTTCTATCGCTAATGTTGTGGTTTAATCTAAAGTGCTGGAATTGTTAGTAAAGTGGGTATTCGGTCGTACACGTACTGTCGGGTCCTCACGCAAGTTAGACAGTGTAGCTATAGTGAAATTCGAAGTCGAGCGCATCACTGCCACTGCAGTATTTGGTTAAATTACGTCGCAGACCATCAATCGGACATCAGTATTCCAATCAACAAGTCCATTATTAGTCCGAGCAGGTTCTGCTGGTCATGTTGTGTTTTCCTCGCCTCAGTAGGGAGGTTTTCGCGTAAGGATCACTTTCTAAATTTTCCTTCGGTTAGTGTCTAAATCTCATTGTCTGGGCTACGACGTGCGTGTCATGGGCCCTCATTGGGGTGGGGAAATTCGAATCCCAAAGGGGTCGTCCTTTACAATTAACTAGAAACCGTGTTTGCCGTAACATTTCGCCGCAGTCAGTTATTCTGTTACATTTCCTCTTTTTTGTAAGTATCTTCGTCAATTCTCTGAACTAGCTCCTTTTTCGATATTTTGTAATCCGCCAAACTCTGAAATGAGCAATACTTCCACAATTTATTAGTTATTATATATTTCTGTCAACGCGCTACGCTGTGATGGAAGTCGACTGACGTTTGGATATGAATGGACAAATTACTAGATACTGTGTTGGCTCGTTTTACGGCTGAGTTGTGAATAACCTAAAAACACTGTAATTGCGAATTATATTATAAAAAGTAATATTCTTGAGTAAAAACTTTCTAGAAAATATTTGCCTTTACCAGTTAATAAATAACCAAGACGTATGGAACCGCAAAAGGATAAATGGCCTTCACTGAAAGTTGGTTGTTAAACACGGGCCCCTGGGTCTGGAGAATAGTTTTTTTTTCAAACGTATACCAGCAGTGTCTTCAATGCGCACTGGATACCACTCCAGATCGCTTTTCAACGTTGTATTACATAGGAAAAAATTACCTCCTTCAAGCAACGCTGCCACCATCGCCTTAAAGGTCTGGTTTCTAACCGGGACGGGACCGGTGATCTCGCCTGTACCAAGTCCCCACGCATTTCCAGGGATGTTCATGCTTTTCACCATGCACACTGAGGCCAGCTTTGCTAGCATTGGTACTGGCCTGATCAGGTGTCCTGTATGTTTAGTATGCAGCAAACCTCTCTAAACGTCAAATAGGATCATGATGTTTACCTTCGAAAGCAAGAATATTACTCAAGCCCAATCACAGCATCGATTGGTCCTTTTACGCTTATCTGCTTAACTCCAACTCCTGAACAGTACGCTTATGTAGTGTATTTTTAAATCCATTTGTTGTGCTTTTATCAATTTTATTATATTACATAGACTGGATATGCACTAAGGCTGTTTCTGAACTGAAGTTACCACAATTTCAAACATATTTTGCTGTCGTGTGAATCATAATTGGAAGTGCATTTGAATGGGCCTCCGTGTACAGACACTGACTTCCTGCCGCCTGCTACCTCCAACACCACCATCGCCCCCAGTACCAGCGCTGGAAACTCGGTACTAACCTCGTCATTGTTATCGCATATTAACCTCACACATCGGCCTGGTCGGTCACTTGCGAATCCATCGCACAGAGCCTGGTAAACTAGTGCCTGGAGCACACACATACAGCAGAGACCGCTGCCTCCAATGCCCTCACTGCCCACGTGCATTCACTCATCGCATGGGCCTGATCGGTCACATGCGCATCTATTAAAGCGGAATCCACCGCGATGCCAGCACATCTTGCGCACCCATCAACACTTCCCATATGCCTACCATGAGCTCGCGTACCGGTACCAGCAGTGGAGCCCCGCAGACTCAGCACCTCCCGACCTATCTTGTTCTCATTGTCACCGCACATCACGCATCGCGCTTGCGAATCCGTCGCACGGAGACCGGCAAGCCAGTGCCAGGGGCACCAACATGCACCCGTTATACCCGATTCGACTATCCGCACTGCCCACGCACACCGCATGGGCCTATTAGGTCACATGCGTCCCCATGCCAACCTACCGTAGACACCACCGGCTATACCAAAACACTGCATCTCTCCCCATCAGCCTCTGCACCGCATATGATCACACGCAACACCACAAAAGCATGCTCTCAGTCTGCGTATATGATTGAAAGGTAAGTAGGATCCTCGGCTCCTTCTCCGTGTAGCTCCTCTGCTGCATGTGTTATCTGAGCTTGAGAATATCACGGGGTGATAAGCGCCGTGGGTTGGAAGGTTGCCAATGGACAATTGCGCTCAGACATCGCTGTCAGTCAAATGTGTGTTACGTGAAGTGGCTGACTGGTAGTCTGAAAGTCAGGCTACGATGGCTCCTTCTTTACGGTCTTCTTGACTCTGTCTTGACACCGGGCATAGGGAGGGAGGAGGAGAGTGTGTGGTAGAGGCAGTGCAAGGCTTAAAACTAATCCACGCGCAATTCACCGTTCCTGCACAACCCTGGTGTGGAGTATACGGTAGACATCATCTGACTACGACGGTCGTACTGTCGTGTCGTACAAACACGCATACACACAAGTGAATTGCATATATGTCACCATGCTTATAGTCTATCTTGTTATACTTGCAAATATTTGCGCACAACACAGCCGCAATTCGATGCGTCAAGAGAAAAAATAGGCATTGTCTTGGAACGCCCTGCTGTTGTGTGCTTCCTAGGTCACCTGGAGTACAGCATCTGCGTGCTGAATTTGAGCGAGGTTGGCATGTCTGCTGACCGACTAGATCACCTCCTTACGCACGCGCCTCTGCAATCGATTATCCTTCTGGAAGACATTGACGCCGCCCTTCCTAGCCGCGACCAGTCTGGCGAAGCCTCGAAAATATGTATGTTACCTCTACTTGACTGTACTTTTCCACCATACCTTCCACATTCTAGACCTTTATGTGCATCATACTCTAAAGTTCCTGTGTGGGTAAGGTTCTGTTGTTATAACTACACAGCAGTGGGTATGAATTTGTAACTGAAAAATGTCTCGTTTAAAAATTCCCGGACTGTTTTGTGACTATTAACCCCCATGGGACGTAGTCGTCTGAATCTTGTTTATTTTACAAACCCCGTGTACATCTGCGAGGGTTTTGATATCAGCTCTTCTGAGCTCCAATTGTAGCATACGTTTCATTTTCTATTATCACGAATAAATGTTGAAACTCGTAGCGTCTTTTGTTTATGTGCGCACATAAAGTTAAGGAAACCCAGTTGGCAGTAGTAAGACCAAAATATGGTAAGCACCCTCATGGGAATCGGAGAAACCGTGGTGGTGAGTGCCATATTTTCTGTCAGCAATCAGACAAACATCAGCAAATGTAGACTGCGAACCTCCTGGTACAAACGGCTTATGCATATGCGTATTCGCTTATTACACCCAAAGATTTATTTTCGTCCTTTGGAAGCTTGTCTAACATGCATTATTCATAATTACATCAACTTGCATCCTTCGAGCATGTGTAAACAGTTCCTAACGAAGGTGTTTGATCGCCCTTCACTTCCGTATATTTCAAACCTTTGTAGATGGCCGTGCTTATGAGGGTATGCAGATGCTCACTCTGAGTGGTCTTCTCAATGCTCTCGATGGCGTCGCTTCGACAGAAGGGCGAATTATCTTCATGACAACAAACTATGTTGACAGGTAGTTCTAGAACGTACTTTTTTATACGTAAACCATATTTGCTTGACTTTATCGGTAGTCCTCTTCTACACCTTCTACACAAAACTGCTGATCTTGGGAGCAAAGTGGTTCAGTACGTTTTTTTGAAGTAACGGAAGCCTGGTACATGAGTCTTTAATTGACTGTGCTGCGGAAATTGCAGTGACTCCGACTACGTAAAATGGATGCGAAAAACCATGCAGTTAATTAGTTCTCTTTATCTAGGGTTACTTGTGTGGTGGCTGACATCAGTAGTGCTTCACTTGGTTTTAAGATCTTTTCATTACGTTGGTAGCTTCGATCGTCTGCGACATCTATCCTGTTTCGTCTCTATCCCTGGACGCGGAGCTTGGTCAAATCCGTTTGTCGCTGTATTAGTCTAAAATAGCATCTCATTTACATGCCATGAAATGCAAATGCATTCGTTCTCTGCACGCTTCACTGCTTATGCGCTTCTGTGTTGCTTCTCAAACGTACTAGAAGAACCTAACTTGCTATTAGTATCGTATCTCGCCTCTTTTTGATTTATAAATTGTTATGACCTGGCCTGGTGCTTGAATATCGCACGAAGCGTATGCTTGATCGACGTTTGTCCCAAACCCAACGCGGTAGAGCAAGAGAACACTATCAGGTAAGCGAAAAGTGCATTCAAAAAACTGACATGAAACGCTGCGTGTCTGTGTAGCGTCCCGTTTAGATTGGTCGTATTCTGTCCAATCCACTTTAAGAAGAAGATAGAGGAGAGCAGATCGACTTCTCGCGGACATGAACCAATCAGATCTGTGGCTACAGCCAGTACGGGACGCTGTCTGGTGCACGTTCATGGTATGCAGTGCGGAAGACTGACACACGTGCTTTTCCGCGAGGCTGACTCATCGTGGGTGTAGACATTCCCAGAACCTCCCCTTCAAGTGGGTCAGTACCGCTTCTGACGCGGGTTAACCTGTATCAGCTGCTTTTTTGGGCGCACCCGGTTAGTCCGGTGTCTTGGGAGCAGTTTGCGTTCTGAAGGCGTGGAGTCAGCAACTGATACCGAAAGTGGTACATCGGAAGGAGATGCAGCGTTGGGTTCAGCGACGGGGTGATCGGTCCGAATGGCGAAAGTATCCAGCAGGATGTCGAGGGGGAGTGATGACGATGACTCAGGCTCGGTTGCTTTACTGCGATGCCGCCGTTGAATCAAGTTGTGGTAAAGAACTCAGGTGTTATCACTCACGCAGATGTCGAACAACATGCGGCCTCTGTGTGCTACTACGTTCGCCTCAATCCAGTTTTGAAAACCAGCTCGATAATCGTAAACGAAGACAGGCGTTCCGATGGGAAGCTTGCTCCGATAGACAGAGGAATTTGGCTGCGTGAATGGCACATAGGTAGTAACCAGCGCATAGAACTTTGCTCGTAGTTTCCGTCCCATCAAGTCCTCGGCAGCAGAAACACCATGGGGGAATGCCGGGTTCAGAGTAGTCTGGTAGGATAACAGGAATGCCTGGATGATCTCATTTTTGGTCCCCTCTCCACGAGCTTTCATGAGGGGTCTCTTGAATGTGTCGACAAAACGCTCCGCCTGACAGTTAGACTGAGTGTTAGGCGGAGAGCGAAGGTGCTGGAATTTGTACTGGCGGTAGAAATCATCAAACGCCGATGAGGTAAACTGGGAACCATTATTCGAAACCAGAACATCCGATAGGCCGTGTTGGCTGAAAATGCGTCGTAGGACAGCAATAGTGGCAGCTGTTGTTGCCGGATTCAGTGGTGCAATCTCTGGCCACTTTTAGTAGGCGTCGACCAAGATTAGGTATGACACTCCATCAAGTTGGCCAGCGAAATCGACGTGCACAAGTGACCAAGGTCCATCCAGTGTTTGCCATGACACTGGCGGTTGACGAGACTGCATCTTGGCAGCCTGTTGACAACGGGGACAGCGTCGAACTAGGTCGTTGATGTCGCTGGCAGTACTTGGCCAGCAGATAAAACTGCGATTAATTGACTTCATTCGACTGGTACTAGGACAACAGGTCGAAGTGAAGAAGGAATCACCACACTGTTCGCAAACATGAGGCAGAAATCAACTACCGATAGCGATGCTCGACGCAGGAAAAGCTGGTGAAGATCGCCAGTAGGAGCTGTGGTTAGCCATCTGGTCTGCACGTAGGTGATAGCTTGTCGGAGAATGTGATCCTGATCGGTAGTGGGCAAGATGTAGGTGGCAGTGACAGGTATGCCTCGTGTGGTGTCTGAAAGCTGACGGCGCACATCGTCCTCAATCGAAATGGCAGCAATCACGGTGTCTTCCTCAGGTTCATTATGATGGCATATGAAGCGGTAAAGGATGTCAGTCTGATTAAAGTCAGTAGTGCGGCAGTAGCGGATATCAAAATCGTAAACGAACAGAATAGTTGCCCATCGTTGAAGTCGGCTGGCTGAATAGACCGGAATGCCGTTCTGCGAACCGAAGATTGACAGCAACAGATTATGGTCCGTCAAAAAACGTGAAACGGCGACCATACAGCAGCTTGTGGAACTTTTTGACGGCGAAGATGATGGCTAATGCCTCTTTCTCGATTTGGCCGTAGTTCTGCTCCGCAGGAGTTAACATGCAGGATGCGTGCATGATCGCCTTTTCAGACGCATTGGGAAAAGTGGGCGAGATGACAGCACCAACTCCGTGATTGGATGCGTCTGCAGCAACGATGATCGGCAGAGTCGAGTCATAGTGCGTGAGCAGCATCGACTTCAGTTGGACAAAGGCCTTTTCACAGTCGTAGGACCTGCGCTAGGGAGCATCCTTCTGCGACAGACGGTTGATCGGGGCTCGTAAGTTATGCAGCTACCGTGGGAAGTTGCTATAGTAGCCGATCAAGCCAAGGAACGAAATTGTGATAAATCCTTGGTTGCAGGCATCCTTTGGGTGGCACGAATATTTTCGGGATGAATCCGAGCTACTAGCTTAACTCTATGAGGAATAGGCACTTGTCGGCTCTCAGGTGGCAGCCATATTCCTGCCCGCGTTCGAGTACTGCACACATCGGTCTCGGAGTTCAGCAGGGGAGCCACCCATGATGATAATGTCGTCCAGGTAGCCAGCCGTACCCGGAATGCCGGAGAGCATTGCGTGCATCGTTTGCTGAAACAGGGCCGGGGTGGTCTTGACACTAAGGGGCAGCCTGGTGTTTCGGAACAGACCGCGGTGAGTGTTTGTCGTCAACAATCCGCGAGACTCGGGAGCCACTTCGATCTGCAAGTACGCATCGGCTAGAGCTAACTTGGCAAAGCAAGTGCCACCATTCAGCAGGGACCGGCAGTGAATAGAAGTTCGGCGTCAAAGCGGCATTGAAACTAGTGGAAAATTCAGCACTAGTACGGCTCGAGCCATTTGGCTTTTTAGCCGCAATGCTTGGAATAGCCCAGGCGGATTAGGACGCAGGTGTCAGAACTCCCATTTCATTCAGGTGCTTCATTTCAGCATCGGCAAGAGGCAAGGCTGCATAGGGAACTGGTCTCTTTGGATGGAAGACTGGTTGAATTCCCGGATGCCGATGCAGCCTGGCTTGAGTGTGTGTGCAACGACCCAGGCCGTCTTGGAACACTGAAGAGAACTGTTGGAGAATGTCCTTGGTGGGGTCTGCGGGCACAGCAGGAATCTGAACCTGACTGCAAACGACGCTGAGCGGTATACCGATCCATCCAATCGAGACCAAGAAGGTTGTGATTGGACTTGTGGACGTAGCAGATTGCAGTGATGCTTGTGTCGTGGATAGACACAACATTGCATTTTCCGTATTAGCCGGACGAGACCACCGCACGCGCTTGTAGCGGACTAGGAAGTTTGCTGCATCGTGGGGCTGCCACGTGACTGCCAAATTCTCTCAAAGATTATTGTGATTTTTGAAGCAGTGTCCAGCTGTAGGAAGACTGTGTGAACATTGAGCAACATATCAACAAACTTTTTGTGATCAACCGCATTGCGCTGGAAAGCGGCCAACAGACTCAAGGAATTGCCAACAGACTGGGGTTTGGGCATACGTTTTAAACGGAAACGGCGCTTGGAGTTGGAAGTGCCGGAGGCAGACTTGCTTCCAGCATTTGATGCTGTTTGGCAAAACCCATCACGGTGCCCCAGCTGGTTACAGCTTTGGCAACGATGTTGGCGGAATGTGCAATCCCGATGGAAATGCCACACGCCACAGTGCCGACAAGGAGATGGCGGTGATGTTGCCTTGGGTGCTTGCTTAGGCCGCATTACGGGATGTGGCTTGGTTGCTGTGACAGTGTGGACTGAGTGAGAAGTGGGAACGTCTTGGATCATAGCGGAATCGTGTTTAAGGTTAATCAACGCTTGATACTCCGCAGCCAGCTCTTGGAGTGTGACTGAGCTGTTATGTTGCACTTGGGACAGGAGACGTATCCGGATGTCAGCATCCCTGGGGAACTGGAGTACGCAGATAAATATGAGACATTTAAACTGGGCTTATGTGAGATAACCGAGCTGAAAACGCCCACATTCGCGATTGACAATGCCCGCGTACGTTATGAAATCATCGGATTCCTATTTGCACAGTTGGAGGCATTGGAATCGAGTGTTGAACAGAGATGACCGTTCACCAAAAATCCTTGACGTCTTCAACATGTCCGCGAAAGTGATTTTTGTGGGTTCTTTCGAAGGATAAATTAAGCATAGCGTTCATGCTCGGCAGGGCCCAGTTTGCGAAGTAGGAGTCGCAGGAGTCACCAGGGATCAAAGGTGATATGGGCCTGCGGGTCATGCAGGAATTCAGTAATTCTGCCGGCAATGTGATCGACGGATTGTGAACCACCAGTGGCGCTCGATTAGCCGTGGATGAGTTTGATAGCTTAATGGTGAGAGCCTACAGTAGCTTCAGCTGCTGCTGCAACATCTGCTTCAAGTCGGCGTACTCGCCAGCCATCGTAAGTGAAAAACTGCATCGCCAAATTGTTATGACCCGGTCTAGTACTTAGATGTCGCACGAATCGTATGCCTAATCGACGTTCGTCCCAAACCCAACGCGGTAGAGCAAGAGAAAACGATCAGGTAAGCCAAAAGTGTTTTTCAAAAAAAACTGACATGACAAGCTGCGTATCTGTGAAGCGTCCCGTTTAGATTGGTCGCATTCAGCCAAATCCACTTTAAGAGGAAGATAGAGGAGAGCAGTGCGACTTCTCGCGGACATGGACCAATCAGATCTGAGGGGGACACTGGCTGCAGTCAGTACGGGACGCTGTCTGGTGAACGTTCATGGCATGCAGTGCGGAGGACGGGCACACGCGCTTTTCCGCGAGGCTGACTCATCGTGGGAATGTAGCCATTCCCAACCTAAATTAATTGTAAATTTAAGGCACAAATTAATCTCAACTGAGTGCTTGATTTTTATATCCAGACTCCTTTGTCATAGATTAAGCTAGAAGTTGAGCGCTTCTCAAAGCTCTTGTGATTAATGTCAACGCGGCAGGGTGCCGATGGGAAGGGTTTCTTAGTGTTCGTGCCTTTAATTTTGGCGCCCTAAACTGTTGAAGACGCTGTTAACCTTATTTAATAAGGCGTTCAATGCTTATTGAATTCATGAACATCTCAAGTGGATAGCTGGAAATGAGCCCCATGTGATTGAGCATCACTTTTTGAAAGGGCTCAGGAACGATTACTTTTTGTTGGTGAAATCCAGCATACACGGACGCGTTCGACAAACTTATCGAGTAACTTCGGTCTCGTATTTTTTTGTAAGTACAATATAACAAGCCTCACTTAAGCGGTTGGTATATTTTGTCCCCCCCCCCGCTCTCCCTTCCCGTAGACTGGACCCCGCCCTCGTGCGTCCCGGACGTGTAGACTTTCGAGCAAAAATCGGTCTGTGCAGTTGCGACCAGCTGCGACGCATGTTCTCCCGTTTCTATCCCACTGCGTCCAGTACCGTACACCCCCTGACGGCCACCTTCGCCGCTGAGCTGGGCGAGGGCCTAGTGAGTCCTGCTCAGGTACAGGGTTACCTTTTGCTTCACAAGCAGTCACCCGAGGCCGCCATTAGCAACCTGCCTGAATTCAAGGCTAGTCTGTTGGCGAGCCGGCGAAGTGAAACTGTCCGACAGAAGACTGAATAGAACTTTGCCGAACTTGTGATGCGATTTCCTCTTTACTTATCGTGTACCGACGATAATCAGTTTCTTTTTTATTAACAACATTTGCACTACGTGTGTCTACAATTCCTGTTATTCTGTTATTCACCGGCATTAGGAAGTTCACTTGGGTGAGTAGCACCATCTGGCGCACAATTGTTGATGAAACTGGGAGTGGAGACAGCGTGACGTATCGGAGCATTATACAGAAGGCAGTTAGCTGGGTTTTTGTGGATTTGCTTTTTTACTTGATGTCCACGGCGAAGAGAAATTCGTGTCTCAAAGCTCATTCCCTTAGAGGTACCAGCAGTTGATTCTTAAACGAAATTATTATTAAAATCCGTGTGAGGTGTTTTAAAAATTTAACCGACATGTTGATTTTAGGGATTTTTCGGATGAATTGATACCATTGCTTGCGTGCCTGATAGTATTATATAATCTTGCTCCCCTCTATTGTACTCAATGGAGGTGACTGAAGTAGTTTGCTTTTAATAGAGGCGATCTTCCGTTTGCGCTTGCAATTTGTCCGCAGCGCGCGAACACTCCTAGAGACCTGTAATTGCTCGCTTTCCGATATTTCAACGGTCGCAAGCAACAAAGTCTACCACTGCTCCACGATTTGGACACAGTGCTGGCATGCAATTCGACTTGTTTTTAAAATGAAGCATACTTTCACGGCATCAAACGCACTCTCTTCCTACGTGCACAGTGCTCCGTTTGGAAGCCAAAGTCAAAATGACCGAAGGTTGGCATGGGCTAGAATTTGCTCACTGACAAGGCCAAACCCAGCCTGTCTGCACTTCTCATACATAACGTCAGTGAGGGTTCTCGAATCACTCATCGGCGAGAGTGCCACAAAGGTCACGTGTGGGAAAAAGCCCCAGCAACTTAACACGAAGTCGGAAGTAGTACCGTGTTATCCCGTCAGTTACCAGGCTTCTTAACCACGGTTTTGTACCGCATCGCGATGGCTTCAAAGAGCGTTTCTATTATTTGTAGTAGGATACTTAGGTACTCGTTCCGACCTGGATTGACTACCCATGACTCAGTGGCTTTTCTGAATCAGCTTGACTAATGATGCTACTGGGCAAATTAGCGCGTTGTTCCCCGTACCTCACCCTAATGCGAAACGTTTCGTCCGCCACAGCAACGCTAAAAAGTTGCATGGAATACTTATTACATGGACAGTGTGATATTTCTGTTGATAGTTGAATTTCATATGCTTGTGATATAATAAACGGATGCGTTGATTTATTGTGCCTTTGTTTGTATGTAAAGTCATGTAAGAAAAATCGGCGCCGTTTTGTTTTGAGGCTTATTGTCGTGTCCGTGCGAATGAATGAATAGTCAAAATACTTTGTCTCAGAAAAAGTACTCTGTGGCTGTGTAAACAGGGCTCGGGGAATGTGATGGCGTTCCCGGTCACTGCGATGCATTTTCAGGTGGGCCATCAAGCATTTGCGTTCTCAGTAGGGACAAGCTGTTCTTATCTCCACATTGGAAGCACTGAGTGACCTTTGTGTCCTGTCAGTGTTTCCGTTAGGATGGACATACATCTGTACGACCAGGGCAACGCCGAATGGCACGAATGCTACGATGAGGACTGCGTAAAACGGATTTATGTTCTGGAATGCCGATTGGCCGTGTGGATATAGTGGTCGATTGGAAGGTGTCTAGCGAAACCAGTTCATTTATTCAATTCTACTTGACAGTAAGCACAGGTTGTCACGGATTGAGTGTTGATGACACTGGTCCTAAGTACGGCATACATCTGGCATTGCCTTGGCCTATTTAATTCGATTTAGTTTCCATATTGCAATGCACTTAGCCTGCCGATCATTCATGAGGTCCTCTCAGTTCCAATTATCTTTCAGGTGCTTTGGTAAAAGCTTATCAGTGTGTCTGGTATCGAAACTTGTCGATATCACCTGCAAACAACCATAATGTTATCACCATATAATAGTTGCTTGACATTTAAATCACATTTGTGACTACTCCAGCATGCAGTCTCTCTGCATGCCTCTCCTTTTCCAAGATCCTCACTTACTTAACCTACGTTGAAATATGGCGTGAAAATGTTTCAGTTTTCCTGCCTGGCCTTAATAACTTGTCCGTATCTCTGTCCCGTTAATTCTCACATTCACGTTAAGGGCTCCGCCACGATTCTAGTGTTGCAGCTTGCCAAAGTCCTTGTTGCAATCAATTCATTTTAATTATAAACCGGCATCGGTTGATACATCACCATTGTGTTCTCCTTCGTACTGGCTAGCTCCAAGTTTGTGCAAGGGATCATGCTTCGCAGAATGTTTGTTAATACGACAGTGATTCGAGACTCCTTAAGGATTATTACTTATTCACGCAGCCAGTCAGAATCCTGACCATTTTCTGGGACCATGAACGCAAACATGCACACGCGTACGTTGCTGATGTTTTATAGGCGTAGTTTTTCGGATGTGTCATATGAATTTATTCGAATCGAAATTCATCGGTGCCTCACCAAGTCGCTTCTCTGTCAGTCTGCAGGAAAACTTCCTATTCTCAAAAGATGTCCGGAGTGCAATTAGCTTCGCGAGCAAAACTATCCAATTGGTATTACGTCACAGTGCGTATGAAGTCCCGTTCAATAGCTGCTATACCAATCGCTGTATCAAGTCTACGCAACGTTTTTAGCTCCCGGAGGCCTCGGGGTATGATAAATCGCCATGGTCCGATCGTTTGATGAAGTTTTGTGAACCCACTGTTCAGATATCCTGGTGACGGGGAGGGTTGGAAGTGCGTTGCCCGTGCTAGTGATTATCATGCATCCAATAATGCGCTTTTCATAACCAGTTCGGTCGTGAGTGGTTTCTGAGAGAAGAATGCCCTTCAGTGATTATTTATGCATTCTTCGCTAGGTAGGCCAGCTTTTATAGCCACCGACGGCTGGGGCCCATCTTGCACATCCTCAGTGCGTGTCTTGCTTGACTGGGCATCTGTGTTAACATTATAGCAAGCTCAGGGGCACTAGATTAACGAAAATTTACACCGCCGCATTTGCACAAATTGGACAGTCAGACACCCAGTTAAGTAGCTCTCCCCCTGCCATCGAATCTACCGGAAGCTCTAGTAGTTACCTTTAACCATTGCAGTCGGTTTCAAGTAGCACTGCGCTTTTCAATTCATACAGCTTCCGTTGTGCGGGGCTTTTGTAGAAGTTTAAATGACTCCTTAAACCAGCGGAGGATCGTGTCATGGTTTCGGTTACCAGAAATGTACGATAGTGTACTGCGTTAGTTCGCCGAACCAGACGAGAGCCGTCCTTACCCAGAATAGTATTAGCTTACTCACAGTGAGGGATGCTTGGCTAGCACCGGTCGCACTCCTTATAGGATTCGGTTGGGCTTACTTATGTGCCTCCACCCCCCGGCAGGACACGGTCAGCGAGGGTCTCCTGCACATACTACTAATCCCATCTCCAAGCCATAGCGCTTATCCCAACCAAAACGTTAATTGTACGCCTAATGTTAACTATGATCCAAATTTTACCTTGACTCTAACAGTAACTCTAACTTAAACCCCTAATTCTCGTGGTACTTACTACAAAATCACCTACATTAAAGGTGATTCCTGTCACCGTGTCCTTTAAGGGAAACATACCCATGACGCAGTGGGCGGCGGCCTACTGGGTCTTCGTATCCATCCCGTGCTTGCTGCACAGGTATCGGCTCATAATGCCACCTAAACATGAGTCATTTCGGGCATTCTCTCAAAACCGATTATTTGTCGAGCCAACTGTGACGCAAAAGCTCCAACAGGCGACAATTAAAAGTAGTGCAGACCGTAAGAGTTTCTTCATGAACCAACACTGTAAAATTAATTTGGGGTTTATTCCTTCCTTAAGAGGAAAATATTAAATGTAAACGTTAGATGTGTACACATTGGGCTATCAGGGCTTTGTATGGATGCAAAAGACTGGCGTTTATTTAAGTCTTTCAAACCAAGAACTATCAGCGGTAAGAGCAATTGAGGATATACTATACCCGCAACCTGCTGAAATGCAATAGGTGCTCACGTGGTGCGCGCATTTTAGCCTCTTAGCGGCTTCCTGACCAGTAACCAGGTCGTTGGCCCAGTCAAGTAGAACGTTGCGTCTTTGGTCAATAGCCCTGATCTGTTTGCAGACTTTCAGGCGTTGTCATGTAAGCGCTCCAAACAACCGCCATTAATCAAATAGTAGGGAAAGAGAACGGGAGATTTTCTACGGGAGTGGCGACAAGGTTGCCTAACCATACTGCTTAATTAGTAGGCACATAGTACCCATGTAAATACCCTTATGGGTGCTAAATAGAACAACTTATCTATTTTTCAGACTGAAAAAGGTATCACGCTTCCTAGACGCAAAAATGCCTTGTTTATAGTTAATAGAAACAGTGCTTTGCTTAATTCAGAAACGTTGGAAAAGATGGCGAGTGAAAATTACCCCAAAACGTGAACCACACTAAGAACTAGTCATATGGAAAATTCAAGAATACAATTACTTCAAAGGAAAGAATACTGGTACAAAAATCTCATTTAGCTCAGAGAACCATGGTTGCACAGTAAAAAAACACTTAGTTGAGACGACGACTCTTGCGCTTCATCGGTGACGGGGGAGGCATTATCGTCCCTGGTGAGGAAATTGAAGCTGTAGTAGTTTCGGTTACTTCTTCTTTCTTTATTGAAGATGGAGAGTTTTCACCTTCCTCGGGCGCACCCGAGCGTAGAGCTTTTCGAGTTCGTTTCAACGGCGGCGATGGCGATAATGACGAAAGGTCTTCACTGGTTGGATTTGATTCTGGAAAAAAATACAATCATGACCATCAAGCAGGTTTCCGGTAAGGACGTAGTGAATTATATCATATGGATTCGAATAAATGCTTCAAGTAATTGGAAATATAAATAACCCGTTTTCCTTTTCTGTTGGGATGGACTACCAGGAACAAGTTTTGCTTTTGCGCGAGGGAAGGCCTTCTGCTTTAAGACCGAAAATTCGTCGGGTAGAGTATATTCCTTGGATTTCGTTGGGAATGGAATGACTTCGGATCCGTTCTATAAAACGACGGCATGAGATGTTTTACTGGTGGAGAAAATTTTCAAATAAATAATCTCATATAGCATGGACTTGAAGTTAGGCGTCCCCACGATTCTTCGTACGCGCAATAATAACAACCGTAGTTGCGGTTACCTGTATCCCTGAAAGATTAGCAGGAGGTTCAACATAGGGCTGTTGAAACTCAAACTAACGCTTAAGAAAGGGTTTTTGAGACCTGGGTCCGGTATTTGAGGCCACGAAACTAACTGCTGAAATTATTGAAGTTTTTACCTATTAACGTTGTATAATCATCCTACTGAATTGTAGGTCCGCTAATGCAGACAGAGTTGCCTTCGCCTTACTTTAGAACTACTCACTTAAGATACACAACTGTTGGCTGTTCATGTGAGGTCTGTAACCCACTGTATATTTTGTATGGAGATAATTATGCAATATCACATATAAAAAATAAACCGGAGTAGTAAATTTTACACTAATTCAACCGTCGTTCTCCTATTTTCTTCTTTTCCTCTTTCTATCGGTTTTGTCCATTTCCGGTTCTTCTGTTGGTACCCTTTTTATGCAGTTGATGTTAAGTGCTCTTATCGTATTGTTTTCTTTTCGTCGGTTAAATGCTTGACGTTTAAACTCAAACTAGTCCCCATTTGAAATATAAGACCCAGCTCACTGCTTAGCTTTACTTCAGAAGATTCTAAAAGAAAGACATCAATGTGTTGAGGATTTTGTACGTTTACGGTCAGTCAAACTTCTCGACTTAATTTTCCAACGTGTCTGATAGCATAGCCACAACAAAATTTTGTCAGTACAATTAGGCAGCCGAACTGCCGGTACTCTCCGATTGGCCGAGAAGACAGTCTTCACTGGAGTAAGATATGCCGATGGACTGAGCAAGGTCTCAAAACATTCGATCCGGTAAGTTCCCGATTCCAACCGTGAGATGCCTGTGTCAGTTGAAAAAAATTCAGTGGCAAAAAAATCCATACAACCGCTGCTTCAAGCGCAACCGGAGGCGTCAGCCATCTGACGGCACTTAGGATTTGCTACATATCCGGTCGCTGAACAAGGTAAGAAACGCATCTTGCGGCGAGGGAGTCAAACTGAGCTCGTATAATTTTCGGTATAATGCATTTTAAGGCTAGCGAGCTTTATCTGGAGCCGCTGCGCACAGAGCGGGGCAGCCCAGGCCGGGCAGAAAACCGTGCAACTCCGAGTTTTGTATGATCGAGCACATCAAACGAGAGTGTAAAAATAAAGGTAAATGAAGCTAGCGTCGATGGGATTTTGTGTTACTGATTCGCATAACTAATTAATTTAATATTCACATGCGTATACGGTACTCCAAAAGAAAAAAACTAAATGCCACACATTTATTGATATAATTTTGGAAAGAGACTTACCAACTCATTCAGATCGTAAAGTTCACTTAAATGGTCCCATATTTCACTAATCGAACAAGCGGGACCACCTAAATCGTTGAAGCGACAGGCCAAACATATCATTTGAAAGTGTCTATCTAATCCAACAGGTTTAAAATGCATTAAAGAGTGAAAAAGCTTAATCTCAGCTTCCAAACTCCAGTGAACCATACCAGTACAGTACAATACGAATGTGGCCTAACGGTTAGAGGAGTTGGTCTTCTGCCTAGCGGTCGGTATACGCTTTTGTACAAAATGACCCTGATTGGTGGATTGTCCAGATCGCGGCTAACCAACAAACTGTTAGCAACAACTGATACACCAAAACGGTCCGCATACTTATTCTACAAAAACAACTGCAATACAAGAAAATCAACTAAATACTGCGTACAGTCTGAATTTGCGGCAATTTTACAAATTTAGAAACAACTTTCACTACTCCACAGCTTTAACTAAATATGATTTAGCAACACCGTCAGTTTTGTCTATGACAACGAAAAGCAAGACCATGCGCGTGTGAGCCTATAGCTGTTAATGCGTGGCCCCTAAACGGGCCACGTGATAGATGTGCCGGACGAATACGGTTGAACGGTAGGCATTATTAGGGTTGGGCTCACATAAAAAATGCCAAACATATGGCTGGCTTTTGGCACGCCTAGTTGCAGACTAAATCTTCGCCAGTGACCTACACCAGATCCCTGCCAGATCAGTGCTTGACAGGCTATAATCCTGTGTGCAGCACATGCACCCGATCCCACTTCCTATCTTTTGGACTACGTCCTGAAACCGGGCATAGGCTGATAACGGAAGAGAATTTGTGTACGAGACCTGCAGCGCAAGATTGGGCTTACTTAAAAATACTGCAAGCGTTACTAACCGTTCGAGTATCAACCTCCTGCGAAGAACATGTGAACTTCTGTGGATTAAACGTTTGTACTGTCGTGCAGCTATTAAGGTGATAAATTCAGTGTTTACTGTGCATATTTAGTCTAATAGTTTCCATTGCTCTGACGAAATTTTGTTTTGAAGATAAGTGAATACTATAATTAAAAAGATTTTTCTAATAAACTAGAAGCCTTTTAAATTCCTTGTTTTAAAGAAATGTCTATGAACACCTGTCTAGGCTTTTAGAAAAATCGATTGCCAATTTCGCTTGATTTTGCCTGCTGATTGCTATTTGAAGTTTGCTATCCTTATGTTGCTCAGTTTTTATGCTCTTTAACAGTGTGTATTTTTCAAAACAATATTTTCAGGTTGAAATTTCGTTATGAGATCTGTTAGCAGCTTTGGTTTAATTGACTTCATTTTTTCCAATAAGATGAGAGCGAAGGCCATGGTTCGTCGAAAGATTTCCTCCTCTATACCTCCACTTTGCTTAATAGATCGATGATTGAAAGCATTCAAAGACAGTCGTTCCGTGTTGTTCATGCTGGACAGCTTTACATGCCTGCGTTATATGCTTGTAATGAATCTATGCTGAAAATTGGCAGCAAGTGCTCAATTCTAGGAAAATTGTTCGATAAGAATACCTCCGGTGTTCTTTCATAAAAAAATGTGAACTTCTAGACGCAATTGTTTGCATGGTTCCTAGTTAATCTTATGAAAAACAATAACCTGCGTACCCTGCGTAGATCTTACTCTTATTTTCGACGAAAGATGAAACCAAAAGCTCAATTTGTCGTAAACTACATGCTTTGGGACCAAAACGATGCTTGAATACACCTAGCAGTTTCAACATTGACTCAAATGTACAACCCATAGTTAAAGCTAAACAGCTAGATCTGTCCGCTTTACAGAACTGCAACGACTTCATTATGAAGTTTGGATCCATTTTGTCTATACTCGGCAATCTGTTCGATGGTAACATATCTGATGTTCCCTCTCAGGATTGCAGGCGTCTCGATTCGCTTGTTCACTTGGTTGCCAGCGAGGCTTTTGATAGACAGAAACGCAATCACAATTTTCTCCTAAAAATGCTCCCATACACAGACGCCCAGTTGACGTTGCTTTTGTCTTTTTGTACTCGGGTGGTTTCAACTACAAAATAGTGGAAGCAAAAAACCTCTCTTCGTGTAGTAAGAATCCTCCTATACTAGTTAAATTGTTGTCAACAGTTGAGGTTGACTCAATCTTTGCTCAACAAGGTCGCAATTCTCGCTATTTGAAAATGACAAAATGTTTCCTTTGTCGAGATCTTACACCAATGGAGCGAAGAAATGTGTCCTTCTTATCATCAATTTCTCAATCTAATATTCATAAGTCTGGTCGTATTTACACTAACGTCAATGTAACTGCTAATTCATCTTCTCAGATGTCTAGTTCGGTCAGCCCCTCCACTCAACATTCTAATTCGTCTCCCTCGCGGCCGAATACTGCAACTTCGGGGGATTTCAGCCCGCCTGTAATGTTTGCGACCCCGTCTAAAGCATTTATACCGTCTAACCCGTCTAAAGCACATAGACTGCCAGTTTCCCCTCTTTCAATGCAATTCTCCAGGCCTCTCCAGGAAATTTCCCGAGCCAAATCGCATAAATAACCTTCTTTAAATACAAAAACCGCAATCATCTAAATTTAACTTATTTAATCCTCCACAAGCTAGCTCGTCCCATAACTCCATGGGTCATCTTATACCCTCAATTATATCACCTAAGTCAGGTTTTCCGAAGGACGTAAATCTAACCCAGACCCAAAAGCAAGATAGCGCAGGTCTCAGTAATCACATACCGCCTTCTCCAAAACTAAGCAAGCCTCTCCAACAGGCAAATAACCCTAACCATGTAAACCGATATACAAGACCTCACTTTCCACAAAATAGTGGAAGCAAAACGCCTCTCTTCGCGTAGCAAGAATCCTCCTATACTAGTTAAATTGTTGTCAACAGTTGAGGTTGACTCAATCTTTTGCTCAACGAGGTCGCACTCTCGCTATTTGGAAATGACAAAAATGTTTCCTTTGTCGAGATCTAACACCAATGGAGCGAAGAAATGTGTCCTTCTTATCATCAATTTCTCAACCTAATATTCATAAGTCTGGTCGTATTTCCACTAACGTCAATGCAACTGCTAATTCATCTTCTCAGATGTCTAGTTCGGTCAGCCCCTCCACTCAACCTTCTACTTCGTCTCCCTCGCGGCTGAATACTGCAATCTCCGGTGCTTTTTAGCCCGCCTGTAATGTTTGCGACCCCGTCTAAAGCATTTATACCGTCTAACCCGTCTAAAGCACATAGACTGCCAGTTTCCCCTCTTAAACGCAATTCTCCAGGCCTCTCCGGGAAATTTCCCGAGCCAAATCGCATAAATAACCTTCTTCAAATACAAAATCCGCAATCATCTAAATTTAACTTATTTAACCCTCCACAAGCTAGCTCGTCCCATAACCCCACGGGTCATCTTATACCCTCAATTATATCACCTAAGACAGGTTTTCCGAAGGACGCAAATCTAACCCAGACCCAAAAGCAAGATAGCGCAGGTCTCAGTAATCGCATACTGCCCTCTCCAAAACTAAGCAAGCCTCTCCAACAGGCAAATAACCCTAACCATTTAAACCGATATACAAGACCTGACTTTCCAGCATTTAATTCTTTTAACTGCTTGCCATCTCCCATCAGCCCCTATATCCCATCTAACTTCCCGTCATTCCGTTTTAACTACCAACAGGCATATCCCGGTCGTAACTCCTATGGTGGTTCGATACCGGAAAGTTTTTATTCCTACACCTTTTCAGATATCCCTCTCAGCCTTTTTGGTAATGACGTTCTATATACCAATCGTTATGGCGCAGTTTGCAATTACCCTCCAAGCCACAATAATTTCCAACTTAATTACCCACCGCCAAATTTTTTTAAAATTAATAACGATAACCCTAGTTTGGATACTCGAACTACCCTAGATGTCATATTACTTAATGCTAGATCTGTTATAAATAAGATGGCCCAACTTAGAGCCATTGCTTTCGAGTTAATGCCTGATGTTTTATGTGTAACTGAATCTTGGACCCATCCCTTAATTTCAGACTCTTTGCTTGTCATAGACCAATACGATCTCTACCGTCAAGACCGCACTAGTAAGCGTGGTGGTGGTTGTCTTCTCTATATTAAAGCTTCATTTAAGCACTTCGCGTTTGATCTAGACGTCACGTCATTCTCTGGTAATTACTGCTTCGCATCCATTATCCTGTCGCCCTGGCAAAAGGCTATTCTCGGATGTATTTACTACCCGCCTAATTCATCATCCGATGATGATGTGAAACTTTGTGCAATTTTTAAATTGGTTTCGGAGTCCAATTTTAACATTAAAAATAATCGCTGGGGATTTTTAATTTTCCAGAAATTGACTGGATTTCAAACTTTTTGTCCACCCAGATTTCAGCCTTTCCTGGATACCATTAATTTTCTCTAATTGGTCACAGCTTGTCCGTTCTTCAACGAGAGACAAGCATATTTTTAGATCTGATTTTCACAAATGACATTGCTCCCTCTTTCGTTGATTTTTAAGCAGGGCCTCTTCCAAAGTGACCATACATTAATTCACTGTTGCTTACCAATTGTCTCATCGAAAAAAAGGCTAGCGCCGTTCGTACCTATCATAATTTTGACCTCGCAGATATCGAGCTTAATTAACAACTTTTTGGACTCATTGGATTGGCAGCATCTCTCCTCCATGAACGATGCAGCAAGTCTTTCTGACTTAATGTCAGTCGTTTCAAATAACATCCTGGAATTTGTGCCAAACAAAATTGTCAAGCCCTACACTTCGGAATCCACCGTTCCCCACTTTCTTTTGCCAAGACTAAAGAAATTGAGGAAGCAATTAAAAGATCAATATACTAGTTCGTTATCTGTACATCTAAGGATTGCAGAGATTTTTGAATTAGCCTCTAAGATTCGGCTTGCACGGGACAGACAGAGGGAATCACGCGCACTCAGCGAGCCAAACTCTGCAAATCTGTTGCTCAACTGTTCCGCCGTCGATCCTGCTCTAAACGAGGTTATGAAATACCTCCATTACTTAATGAAACTAAGAAATTCGTTCTCGAAGACTCTGAGAAGGCAGAATTGTTTAGTGCATTCTTTGCAAATCATCTTACGATGGAATCTGAACCGGTTCCGACGTTTCAGGCATCCTCATTTAATGTTATCAGTACCATTGATTTCTCCATAGAACTAATTCGTAAGCAAATAATGCGTCTGAAAAACTCGCACTCTTCGGGGACTGACGGTATTCCAAACTCAGTTATTAAGAGAGTGCCGAGCTTTCCCCGATTGCTTAGCCATGTATTCTCAGTTTATCTTTTAAACGGATTCTTTTCCTGACTCATGGAAGACATCTATTATTCTTCCTGTCTTCAAGTCGGGATCTCGTTCGGACGTAAATAATTATCGAGGCGTTCACAAAACCCCCGGCTCTTACGCAAAACTTCTTGAAAAAAATTATTTTTAATCAAATTCTCGACTTTTTGCTTAGAAAAATAAGCTCTTAAGCGACTCACAATATGGTTTTCTACCTGGGAGATCATGCGAAGTGTGTCACTTAGCTTTTCTTAACCTCGTCACTTCCCTTCGTAATGAGCAGCAGTCAGTGGTTGTGATCTACTTTGACCTGAGCAAAGCCTTTGACAAGGTACCGCACAGACGTCTTCTGGTGAAACTGGAAGCCCTCGGCATCCGGCCTCCTCTCCTTGACTTCATTGGTTCCTACTTGTCTAACCGCAGCCAGAAGGTCTTAGTAGGTAATAGCAACTCGACGCCTCAACCGATCACGAGTGGCGTTTTTCAAGGCACGGTTCTAGGTCCCCTTCTCTTTATTCTGTACATAAACGAAATTTCAGCTTTACTCACAAATTCACAAATTTTGTTTACGCTGACGATCTCAAGTGCATTTATTCATTTTCTAAAGACACTGCCAATAGTTGCGTTGGATAAAATCAACACTGATCTACTTATGCTCTCACGTTGGAGCTGTACTTGGCAGATGGAGTTTTCTTCATCCAAGAGTAGTTTTATGTGTTTTGGCCCCGCTAAGCTTCCTGGACCCCATCGTATTTCAAAAATAGTACACTTTTAGAACGATCAACCATATAAGTCTTAGGTCTAAGTTACACGAACAAGCTAGCATTATCGCCTCATGCAGATCGAATTTCTGCAAAGGCTGCACAGATATGTGGTTTTATATCGCATAATTTCTTCCTTCCGGAAATAAAGTTAGACCTGTACCGCATGTTTGTTCTTCCTATTCTAGAATACTGCTGTCCCCTCTTTGGGCTGATGAACGCCTCTGACCGCAGTAAGATTGAAAAAAAGTTCAGAGGGTTTTTACTCGAAGACTATTTTTCTCTTCCTGGATCCAGTATCTCTTATACGGATAGATGCCAGTTAGCAAACATTAAATTTCTGTGGGTTAGAAGACTCGAAGCCGGTCTCTGCTTCCTGTTTCGCGTTAACTCTAGCCCCAATCTCCCACGAATTAACGCTCTCACTCCGGTAGATCGACCCTATGCCACTCGTAATTCCTCCATGATCATTTCACCCTTAGCCCACAACTAACCGGTCTCAGTTTTTGCCTCCGCCGACGGCGGTTGGTTCAAATTTGAAGATAAGTGAATTCTCAAATTTTCAACTGATTTCTACGTTTCCTGTAGAAAAATATTAGCTTAATTATTGACAATTAATTGTATTTCTACCTCATCATCAGCTGCACATACCTGCAGTTATTGCAATTGCAAAAGGGAGAAATATAGAGTTTTTAAACTTTTCACCCCACATAGCCTCATTAAAGTTCTCGCAGATTTACGTCAAACGACGGAATCTAAAGGCTAATTCTAGAAATAAAGTTGAAAAATTTGTAAGTTTACCTTATTTCCAGCGAAGAATAATTTGTAGTAACTGGTATACCAGTTGATATAATTTTCATCCTGCATAGCCTCTTCGCTAATTCTATTTTCAGTTTAAACTCGTTACCTAGCAGATATTTGCTTGCAGTGACTTGCTTAAAATATTAAATCTTTTTATTCCGCAAAAACGTTACTAGTAACAATTTTCCTTCGTATTATTGATTTGAAAAGTACTTATATTTTAAAACCAATATGAAACCCCCAGTCAGTACTTAGACGCAAACATCCTCTTCGCGTGAAACTTCCACTAGAACAACCCACCTTAAGCATGAAGAAATTAGATCTTGACGCCCTGGAAAAACTTTTAATACCTTTTATGTCTAAATATGGTTCTCTTCACGATCCTTGGTACCATTTTTGAGGAAAGTTGTCTTCACTCACTTCTCAACAATGCGTGAAACTAGAGCCTTTTATAAACATGGTCAGTACTGAGTCACTTGACCGACATAAGAGAAGTTTCAATTTTCTTTTAAAAAAACGTTCCCAAGAGTAAAATCCCCTGGACGTTGCATTTCATTTCCTTTTACTCGTGCGGTTTAACTTTAAAGTCGCTGAAGCTAAAAAGGTTATCTTCCCGTAGTAAAAACCCTCCTATTCTGGTCAAACTTTTTTTCAGCGATTGAAGTTGACCTTATTTTCTAGGCATGAGCACTCAGCTCAATATTTGAAAAAAACAGGTTGTTTATCTGTAGGGATAAAACCCCAATGGAACGTCGGGTTTCACCCTCATTAGCAAACAAGAAGCCTTGGTCTACACCTTCAATACCAAAAAGTTATCTCAGAGGTTTGACCTGTAGCTAAAGCAAGCCCACGGCCCTCCGGATCGACAGGAATTTCGATTCCAGCTGAATCTTCACCCGTTAACCTTTGTTTCTGGTTTGAAGGAAATTGTGTCAACTCCACTTCTTTCTCATCCCAAGCAAACCATGCCGGCTATACCTGCCAAATCTACTAACCCTAAGAAAAACTCCTAGTAAATCTAAATCTGTGGCTAATCCAGGCTTTAAGATCAGCAATGGCATTACCGATGGGAAACCTGCTAACCCCTCAGCATCTACAACAGCTGCGAACGCTAACGTTAGCATCTTTCCCAACCCAAAAATTGTCCGAAATCCACAAATATTTAACGCTTCTAATTATGCTACCAGTTTTTCGAAATCAATTTATTCCTTTTTCAAATGCACGTTTTCCGCCAATTTTTGCTAACGTCCCTCAAAATCTCATTTCTATGCCACCCCCTATCTTTCAAACGCCACAATATAGCCTTCCCTTCCAAGGTTTTCATCCAAATATGCCGCTGTACAATAATCTCAGTTCTCTTTAACAGTAACATTTCGACAAATTGTAGACCAGAGCAATTTTGTTTCCCACCTTTCGTTTCTTCTTTCCAGTTTTCTTTCTCCGCCACCAAATTATCCTTTTTATAAATACTGATGAGCGTAACCTGCCGCTCAGGAATACGCTCAGCTTAGTTTCACTCAATGCGAGGTCAGTTGTAAATAAGATGGCTGAGCTTTAGAACAGTAGCCTTTTGAGCTTGATCCAGATGTGCTGTGCATCACTGAATCCTGGGCTCACTCTCTTATTTCTGACTCGACGCTTGCTATAGATAATTTCAATTTGTACCGACAAGACCGCGCTGAAAAACGTGGCGGTGGTTGCCTCCTTTATATTAAGTCATCCTTTGTACATTTCCCTTTTCATCTGAACATTTCGTCTTTTTTTCTGGAAATGTATGCTTTGCTTCAGTCATCCTCCCGCACAATAAAAAAGCGGTAATTGGCTGTGTCTATAATCCTCCGTGTTATTCTGGCAATGAAAGCGAGCTCTGTGAACTATTTGAAAAAAGTTGCAGACACTCAGTTTGATGTCAAAATAATCGTAGGCGATTTTAATCTGCCAGACATTGACTGGCAGGCCAATTCCTCTCCACTAAAACATCAGAAATTTTTCGATATTATTAACTTTTACAAACATGTCCCAACTGGTCAGATCAGTTACTAGAAATGACAACATTTTAGATTTAATTTTTACAAACGATGTTCACCCTCTCTTTATGAATTTCCATCATGATCTATTTACAAGTGATCACGCAATAATTCACTGTTGTTTTCCAATTCCCTTCTTACGAAGCCTGAGGTTTAAATGCAATAACCTCGACTTTGCTAACATAAACCATGAAACAGTAAATAATTTCGTAAGCACTCTAGATTGGCATAGCATATTCTCAATCAACGATCTAAACTTTTTCCGTGAGCTATTGCAGAGCCTCACAGAAAAAAATCCAGGCTTTTTATCCCGTTTAAGATTTTTAATTCACATTCAGCTTCTTCTACTGTTCCGCATTTTCTCCAGAACAGACTTAAAAAAATTACGAAAGCAACTTAAAGATTCATCTAAAAAGCTCTTTGTCAGTTCATTTAAGGATTGCACAAATATTTGAATTAGCATCGAGAATAAGGCTCGCGCGAGATAAGCGTAGGGAGTCTCGGGCACTAAGTGATGCCAATTCATCCAAATCTGTTGCTCAAATCTTTCATGTTCGGTCATCGGCTAAGCGTCTGAATGTAACTCCGCCCTTACTCGACTGTAACAGAAAAATTTGTTACAGATGATTTGGGCAAAGCAGAATTGTTAAACTCGTTTTTGCCAACCACTTTACCACTGAAACTAGCCCCACTCCCACAATTCCTCTGCTTTCAAATTCACTTCTAACAACTATTAATTTCTCGCCTTCATGTATTCAAAAAAGAAATAGCTCACCTAAAAAATTCACATTCAGTTGGAACTGATAACATTCCAAACTCACTTATTAAACAGTTAAGGGATTTTCCACCTTTACTAAGCAAATTATACTCAGTATTTCTCGAAATGGTTTCTTCCCCGATTATTGGAAAACTTCTATTATAATACCAGTTTTTAAATCTGGTTCCCGCTCGGACATTCATAACTATCGCGGTGTTCATAAAACGCCCTCTCTTGCTAAACTCTTCGAAAAACTAATTGCAAAACAAATCACGGATTTTTGCATAAGCAATAAAATTATCAACTTATCCCAACACGGCTTCTTACCGGACCGTTCTTGTGAAACCTGCCACATGTCTTTTCTAAATCTACTAACCTCTCTTCGTAATGATCATCTATCTGTAGTAGTTATCTATTTTGATCTTAGTAAGGCATTCGATAAGGTGCCTCATAAACGACTTCTAGCTAAACTAGAAGCTATAGGATTCCGTAGTCCCCTTACTGACTTTATTAGATCATACCTAAAATGATCGAAAACAAAAGTTTTAGTAGGGTCCTCATACTCAAGTCCTACCCCGATTGTCAGTGGTGTCCTTCAAGGTACCGTATTAGGTCCTTTTGTTGTTCTTACTGTATATAAATGATATTTCATCGATAGTTAAACATTCTCAATCTTTTTATTTATGCTGATGATCTCAAATGCGTTTATTCTTTCTCTAACTCTACAACCGAACGGTGCCTAGAACAAATTCATTCAGACTTAGACGCTCTTTTCGGCCTGGAGCTCCACATGGCTAATGGAGTTCTCACCTACTAAGTGTCGCTACATGAGTTTTGGGCCTGTAAGGCTGCCGCAACCTCTTATCTTTGAAGGTTGCCATATGATTGAATGTTCCTCCATCAAGGACTTGGGCTTAAGCTACACCAATAAATTAGATCTTTCGCCTCATGCCGATAGAATTACGGCCAAAGCTGCTCAGATTTGCGGCTTTTATTTCTTATAATTTCTACCTTCCTGAAATTAAATTAAGACTTTATCGTATGTTTGTACTTCCCATTCTTGAATTTTTGCTGTCCTTTCTTCGGTTTGATGAACGAATCTAGCCGTTCAAAAATTGAAAATGTTCAAAGAAATTTCACCAAAAAAACTCCTATATCCGACTCTTTTTAACTACTTCCTACTCAACAAGATGCCAGCTAACGAAGCTAAAATTTCTTTGGGTCAGGAGACTTGAAGCAGGCTTTTTGTCTCCTTTTTCGTCTTAATAATAGTTCAACTCTCCCAAAGCTTTCTGTCATTACCCCCCGTTAGTCTTCCTTATAACCTAAGAAATTCTGAACTAATTATACCTCCCCCTGCATCCTCCACGTGTAAACGCTCTCTTTTTTTGCTTCTAGGTATAGTTTTCTTTGGAATAACTTGCCAATTGAAATTAGGTCGTTAACTAGTCTATCTGCATTCAAGCGAAGACTGCACATTTATCTTAACACTGATTCTATTAACCTTTTTATTTTCCTCATCTTTTCCCAGTAGCTTTCCCCATGACTCGGAGAAAGGACCATCGGGAATTTGAGTAACCCTCTTGAAACTATATTTACGCTACCTGGAGACGCCCATGAACTATAATGTCTCCTTATATCACCCGTCCTCCAAACGATGACGTCATTCGGACGTACAAATTCGGTGGTCCACAGTCTTAAATGCTGCGGTTTCTTTTGGATACTAACCATCATCAGAATTCAATTCTGGATCCTATGATGCTGAGGACTTAAGTTCATTGACGCATTTTCGTGAGATTCTGTTTCATACGCCTAAGTGATCAAGAACGAATCACCTCGACGTTTCATTATCTCATTCTGAAATGCTACTGCAGTATTACCCTATTCTACCACCTGACTATTTTTCCTAAGCAGTTTTTTTCTCCTACCTTCTATTCGAAAATGAAGGCCTATTGAACTCTGCCTCCATTTTCATGGTAGGAGTTTTTTTTCACTGCCTATTTTTTTCTAGTTCACCATTAATTTTAAAAACATTGCTAACTGTTGACATAGCAGGACAATTTATGAATTTGTACATTTTATCTGCACACATTGTCATAACTTTATTTCGTTACTAATGTTTGCTTAGACAGTACCTTCCCGGTGCTAACCAAATATAAATTCTAAATTCTAAATTATAATGGTCTCTTACTATATATCCATCATCCTCTGCAGAGTCAATCTTTGCATTTACTTTGCCCCCTCATTTTTAAACTAGCATCGCCAAGTCTTGACAACCTTGGTACTTTCCTCCGCTTTTTGCAACCCCGACGATGGTCTCCAGGTTCAGTTGAGGATCAAGGCGGGTTCTGATAGTTTTGCTTCTTGATTGGGACTATGCAGTCGGCAAGGTCGCATCTCAATGATGATCTCATGACCTCTACTGTCCCCTCTTCGTTTTTGACCCTGGTGTCCACGATGAGTCCGTCCTCTCTCACCTCCACTGGTGGTTACAAACAGTAGCTCTGACTGCTATGTTATCTCCTCACCCGACAAGGAGCGTTCCGAACCCTCATACGTTGTCAGCATCATCACAGATCTATCCCATTGCATCTAGCTATTAATGTTTTAGTGAAGCAGTTTTTCTCCTATTTTTTTAAAATTGGCGGCTCGCTGAACTCCGCCTCCAATTTACCGTAGGAGTTTTTACTGCTTCTTTTCCTAGTTCACCGTTTATGTTAAAGATTGTTATCTATTGTTTTAAAAATGGCAAATCGTTCTGAATCGGATATGCCAACCATAATGTTAATTTCTGCTGTTAATATGGCTGCTCACATAGAGCAGGAATTATCCACTTTGTATTTATTTATACCGCGATACTAAGTTTGAAATGACGGGGCTCTCTGGGCCGTAAATATACAATTTATTTATCATTTATTTATTTAAAGATCATATAATTTCTTATTTAAAATGTTCCTAGAGCCGCATGACCGATTGAGGTACCGTTAATTTCTTCTACTCATGTGGATTCAATACTACCATAGCAGATGGTAAACACTACCGTCCCGTAGCAAACTACGCCAGTTAATAACAAATATTTTCCCAATCGAGTTTCAGTCAATTTTGGTCTCACGATATCGTGGATGATGATTATCGGCAGGCGAAACTGAGGTGATTTAAAACATATGCGCAGTTATAAATGTTTCACGGTGTGTTAACGGGGTTCGGCATATTTGATTTGACGACGCCAAGCAGTACGAAATCAATAAACCTATTTATATCCATTACGGCAAAAAGATGACTGGCAGGGTCGTCAAAAAATAAAGAAGCGTTGCAATTCAACCAAGAAAGCCAGACTAAGCCAGAACGTTAAAATGAGTGTGCCGAGTTTAAACATTCCGCAAGCAAAAACTTCGTCGGCGAAAGTTGCAATTAACTAAGAAGTCGAATTAAGGAGAGAAAAAAGCGTTCGCGGTGTCCAAACAAACTCCCTACTAAACCTAAGAAAACTCCTAGTAAATCTGAATCATTGGCTCATCCAGGCATTAAAATCAGTTGTGTCATTACCGATTGGAAACCTGCAAACCCCTAAGTATCTACAACAGCTGCGAATGCTAATGTTAGCACCCTTCCCAACCCAAAAGGTGGCCGAAATCCCCAAATAATTAACGCTACTTATTATGTTACCAGTTTTTCAAAATCATTTATTCCTTTTCAAATGCAAGTTTTTCGCCAATTTATGCTAACTTTCCTCAAAATCTCATTTCTATGCCACACCCTATCTTTCAAACGCCAGTATATAGCCTTCCCTTCCAAGGTTTTCATCCAAATATGCCGCTGTACAATAATCTCAATTCTCATAACAGTAAAATTTCGACAAATTGTAGACCAGAGCAATTTTGTTTCTCACCTTTCGTTTCTTCTTTCCAGTTTTCTTCTCCGCCACCGAATTATCCTTTTTTATAAATACTGCTGAGCGTAACCTGCAGCTCAGGAATACGCTCAGCTAAGTTTCACTCAATGCGAGATCAGTTGTAAATAAGATGGCTGAGCTTAGAACAGTAGCCTTTGAGCTTGATCCAGATGTGCTGTGCATCACTGAATCCTGGGCTCACTCTCTTATTCCTGACACGACGCTTGCTATAGATAATTTAAATTTGTACCGAAAAGATAGCACTGAAAAACGTGTCGGTGGTTGCCTCCTTTATATTAAGTCATCCTTTGTACATTTGCCTTTTCAGCTGAGCATTTCGTCCTTTTCAGGAAATGTATGCTTTGATTCAGTCATCCTCCCGGACAATAAAAAAGCGGTAATTGGCAGTGTCTATAATCCTCCGTGTTATTCTGCAATGAGAGCGAGCTCTGTGAACTATTTGAAAACGTTCCAGACACTCAATTTGATGTCAAATAATCGTAGGTGATTTCAATCTGCCGGACATTGACTGGCAGGCAAATTCCTCTCCACCTTAACATCAGAAATTGCTCGATACTATTAACTTTTCAAACATGTCCCAACTGGTCAGATCAGTTACTAGAAATGACAATATTTTAGATTTAATTTTTACAAATGATGTCCACCCTCTCTTTAGGAATTTTTATCATGATCTTTTCACAAGTGATCACGAAAAAATTCACTGTTGTTTTCCAGTCCCCCTTCTTACGAAGCCTGAGGTTAAATGCTAATACAAACCATGAAATGATAAATAATTTCGTAACCACTCTAGATAGGCATAGCATATTCGCAATCAACGATCCAAACATTTTCCGTGAGCTATTGCAGAGCCTCACAGAACAAATCCAGGCTTTAGTCCCATTTAACATTTTAAATTCAAATACAGCTTCTTCTACTGTTCCGCATTTTCTCCAGAACAGACTTAAAAAATTACGAAAACAACTTAAAGATTCATCTAAAAGCTCTTTGTAAGTTCATTTTAGGATTGAACAAATATTTGAATAAGCATTGAAAATTAGGTTCGCGAAAAATAAGCACAGGGAGTCTAGGCACTAAGTGATGGCAATTCATTCAAATCTGTTGCTCATATCTTCCATTCAATTCAATTCAATTCAATTCAATTTATTGAGGGAAATAGGCATGGGCCTTTGAGTACCCTATTTGTAACGTAAAATTAAGTGCGGTATACAGAGAAACCGTGTGGGTTGCCAAGGTACAAATGGCGGTCATAAAAGTTGACAAGTGGTGCACGACTCTCGAGGGTTAAGATAAATGCCTCATCGCTCAGGCTCGTTGCGGAACATAAAACTGTCAAGGTTCCTTTTAAAGCTTTCCAGCGATGGTGACATCACAACGTCTTCAGGGAGGGCATTCCATGGTTTAACCACTCTGACAGAGAAGGAGAACTTGCGCACATCCAGTCTCGCCTGCTGGACACGCAGTTTCAATGGGTGACCTCGGAGATGGGTCGTGGTGGCAAATTCAAAGAAGTCCGAGAATTCCAGGCAACAATCCAATCCCTTCACAATGCGGAATGTCTGCAGGAGATCACCACGCATTTGCCTATAACTCAAAGGGAACAGATTAAGATTCATTAGGCGGGTTGGATATGGCAAGGAGCTTTGACTTCTAACCATTTTTGGTGGCTTTTCTCTGGACTCTTTCGAGGCAGTTCTGATCTTGAACTGTCCAGGGTTTCCAGGCGTGCATAGCATATTCCAAATGTGGCCTAATGAATGTTCCAAAGGTCTTAGCAAAAAGATCTTCATCGAAATCCAAAAAGGCTCGTCTGATGGCATGCAACACCGAAATTGCCCTCTTCGCCACTTTCGAGCAGTGAGACGATGGTTTTAAGGTGGTGGTCATCAGCACACCAAGGTCCTTTTTGGGTTTCCACGTCTTTTAAGGCTTCACCGTTGAGAAAGTTACTTCTACTTTCGGCAGATCCAGACGGGTTGCCTAAGCGAAGTATTGTACA
>WEDG01002825.1:0-104444 GCA_017591395.1 Schistocephalus solidus | reverse complement strand
TGTTCCTAGTCCATTAAAACAATTCAGTCGGAACTGTGGTTCGTTACACCACTCAAGGATCGAATCTGCGAACTTTAGTCAGAAGTCCACTGCTCTAACGATCCTCGGGTGGTGCACCACCTAGGGTTGGGTATGATTGGCTGAGGATGACTACAAAGAAAGAAATGGCCACTCCAATCTCCCTTGTCCTTGACAGCAATATTCATCAGCCTTTTCTACTCTCATATACTGACGCTCGACGTGAAAATGGGCAACCACAAATAGCCAACTAGGATAACGTTCCTCAAAGATAGGAGAATTATTATACAGGCTAATTTTTGTGGCGATGAGGAATTTATCTTAACCCTCGAGAGTCGTGCACCACTTGTCATATTTTATGACCGCCTTTTGTACCTTTGCAACCCACACGGTTTCTCTGTATACCGCACTTAATTTTACGTGACAAATAGGGTACTCAAAGGCCCATGCCTATTTCCCTCAATAAATTGAATTGAATTGAAAAAAAAGAGAAGCAGTCGTCAGTCCTGATTTCTCGCGAGCAATTATATCCCTATGAGCTGACCTGGGATCTGCCTGTAATTGTTGGGGAAACGGCCAGGCACTTAATGTCTGCATTTCTCTAAGTCACTTTAATTCATGTTAACTCATTTTATTGTAGGAATAAGGCTTTCACCCTTGTGCTCCATATTAACATATGAAAATTACAAAAGAATAATCTTTTGATTGAATAAACGTTGATTTTCCCACCCGAGGACCATGCCATAGTTTTTACTAACCTAGAACTGGGGCTGCTAAAATTGCCTCCAATAAATATAGTTATTTTCCGTTTTTACCATGATTCGACTGACTTATTTCTATGTTTAGATGGAAACGCTCGTAGTGATACAATGTACCAAGTTTTAGCTCCACTAATTTTTTCGTTTTTTCAGTTCATTTGGTGAGGGTGATAGGCAAAACCTTTGAAAACCCTAGAGTTTACATGCCCGAGTGCCATAAACATCTGATTACTTACTTTTAGTCATGTACACTATTCAAATAGTAGTAACAAAATATAAAACAGCATTGTTTTTACAAATAACTCATGTCTGGAGTTGACGTGATATTAATTCGTGTTAAAATCGTCGAGGGAAACTAGGGACGCATGTACTTATTTAAGTGAATCTTATAAAGCAGAAGGGAATTTGCTTCCACGATTGGCTGTGGGAGTTCCTTCCGCTCTTTGATTACCCGTTACGTGAAGAATTCAGAGCGGAGGTTTAGAATGCACGGTTTTGGGCGCAGCTTCGTTTCGTGTCCAGGAATATGAGGTGAAAGGTACCCTGAAAAACGTTCTCGAAGCTCAACCCTTGCTCAAGGCTCTGTATTATGTTGTAAACCAAGATATGATCACCTCGTTTGATTCCTGTAACACACAGGGAATAGATTAAGGTATTCCTGTCTCTCTATATAAGAGTGGTATTTGAGAACTTTTACTAGGGTTGCTGCATGACGCTGTACGCTCTCGAGAAATATTTGTGTTTTGTCAGCCATGGACGCCACGCCTGTTTGTCATATTCTAGGTGAGGTCGAACGAACGTGCCGTAGACTTTACCAAAGAGGTCTTCATCGAAAAATACAAACACCCACTTGATAGATTGAAATACTCGCGTTGTCCTGCTTGCAAACTTCCCGAATAGCAATTATGGCTTCAAATCGCTCTGTGTCCACGAAAGAAAATAATTCATGTCAAGTATGAAGTCTCCCTCCCCTTATTTTTCCACGTAGACTGTGTAGACTCAGGTCGTTTTTATCTCCATTCGATAATTCCGTCCTGCCCTTGAAATATCTAATCTTTGAACAGACTAAGAGACTGTCTGAAGAAAAACAACTAACCGATGAGGTCAACTTTGCTGAAAACCCTTCTTCAAATTTTGCGATCCTCTTTTCGCGCGCAGTAAAAGCGGAGGGAAAGTGAAGCACCCCATACCTCGAAATGCCTTAGGAAACCCCGTAGCTGACGCTCACTTGGTGACTGATGGCTTAAATGCTTTCTTGTCTAGAACTTTAATTGAAATTTTGGTCACTCCCTTTCCAACCATCCAGGTTTGATCCGGTACCATGCTCCAAACCATAACTTTTTCTCCGGGAGGTGTCCGAAGCCATTCGGCGTTTTCGTCAATCTTAAAGTCCTAGATTGGATGGTGTCCTGGTAAGCGTTGTTAAGGCTGATGCAAATAATATATTTGCGTCCCTTCCGTGTAAGTTCTTTAATCTTGCACTTGAAAGCAACTTCTTTTTTATGGAAGGACGCACACATTCTACATGTACCCAAACACGGCCGTTCTCCATCATTTGTCAACTTAAGGCCAGTGAATACACTTCACACAGCGTCGAAGATCTTGGAGACCTTGGTCAACGAAGAATAATGCAGAACCTAACGGATAACAACCTGATTACGGCGGCACAGCATGGATTCCTCGAAAAAGATCTTTTGACACCTGCCAGCTCTCTTTATTTATCATGCGCTACAATCTAGAAATAGTGGTTTTGCACTCTACGCCATTTAATTCTATTTCGCTAAGGCTTTTGATCCTGTTGACCATGATCTCTTCTCGCTTAAACTTGCCCCGTTCGGCATAAGTAACACATTTCAATACTTTATATCCTACTTTTTGGATGCTCACACAGAAACGAGTTAAAATTTCAAATGTTATCTCCAATCCAAAACATGTGAGGAGTGGAATTTTTAAGGGTAGCATGCTTGGCCCGCTCCTATTTTGCATTTTCGGCATTGATGTTCCTAATTTTTGTTAGTGAGGTAGGCCATTTATGTGCGCTGAAGTTTTGACAGTTGCCTATTGATATAAACCAGCCGATTGCAACATCGAGATTGAGCTCTAAAAAAGGATCGACAGGCCTTTGCTCAGTTGTGTTGCACATGGCGCCTTTCCGTTTCTGGGCAAAAATTTCCTTTATGTTTATGGGCGACAATCATCAGCATAGACAATGACGACCTTAACGTGCCTGAAGTTATAAAAGATCTGGGCATATCATATTCGAGTGGTCTAAATCCATCAGAGCACTGCACCCTGATTATCTCGAAAGCATGCCGAACTCCTGGGTTTAATCTAAAAAATTCTAAAACAGTCAACAGTATAACCAGCCTTTATAAAATTTACGTAAGGCGTAGTCTGGAATACTGCCCGATTCTGCGCGCTAGTGAACGGAACGAGATTTGAGAGAGAGAGAGCTACGCTTTATTTTAAAAGTAAAATTCTAAAACTTTCAGCAAAAAATGTCCTCCATTCACCGTAAATAAGGTTGGGAACACAAGCCACACAAACACGGAAGATCACAAACAAATGGCCACAGAATGCACATATTAACCTCATGAAGAATCATTCTTGAATGCGCTTCAAAATATCGACCAAATTGGACTTCTTTCAAAACGGTGCCAGCGTTGTGCGCCGATGACCTCATTTTTGTTGCTCGAAAAAACAAATAGGGTTAATATTCGGTATAAAATTGGTCAAATAGGCTCAGCGACATAGATATAAGAGAATTCAAATGCGAATGGAAAGCAGAAAAGATGGCGGCTCAATTCCAAAAGCCCGCCAGGGAGTTTTTTTCGGTCCAGCATTTATTTACTAGAAGAGTTTTCTCTTCCGAACACTGATGCCCGTCCTATCAAAAACACTGTGAGCTTACTAAATTCGACCCGTTGTGGCTTCGTAGATTACAGAAGGGGCTATTTTTACTGTTTAAACTTTTAAACAGTCGTATATTTTACCCCCTAATTACTCTGAGGCAGCTCGAAACTCAAAGCGCACCAGTTATCGAGATGTCTTTGTTTTTCTTCCTCCAGCACTCACAGCTAGATAACATCAGTTTTATCCGTAAACGCTATAGCAATCTGAAATAAGCTTCCCGGAAGTATCAAAATTCAGCGAAGCTATCCTTTTTTGAAGAGAGCTGTCACTAGTTTTTTACACTCAATACACATCTCACAGATATTTGGGTGCCGACTCATTGGAATCTCCCTTCCGTTCTGATGGCATTCGCAAACTCTGAACTCTGTGCCAGGCTTCATACTGAGGGCAATATTACTGGCTCTGTAGTCCATAATCGGCTAATTCCTCAGTCGAAAAAGAGCAACCGTTCATCGATACACCTTTTTATCTGTTGCAGAATACCGTATCTATAAGATTGAACGCCGAACGACTACACTTTGCACCTGTGTTAACCCTTTCCCATCCTGAACTTTAATAATTTAATAAACTGCAGTTTGTTTTCTTGAAAATACTTAAAATAACGATCTGGAGTTGCTTTCACTGTCAACCCGATCCTTTTGACCTTGATTGTAAACTGGCACTGAATAAATAAGTAAAGTAAGCTTTTTCTAGCCTATTTCACATGCTGGAATAAACTGATCTAATGATCATGATTTTTATAGGAACTAGCCCTAGAAAACGCAAATGAGGAAAATGTTGTGTACTTACGTAGCATTATTCCCTCTCGAAATATTTCTTTTCACTTTTTATTTTGCCTGCGGTTCAGGAAAAATAATATGCCTATGATTTCATTTGAGTGTTATATGTCAACGCGAGGCGTAGCTGAACTTCCCAAAGTACGGTTGTTAACTCACTAAATGTAATCACTTTTAGTGTTTGTCGACTTACACCACTTGGCTTTGTCCCGTGGGCCCTAAGGTTTTCGATGTTCCCCATCTCAGCTTGGAAAATAGAACGCAGCTAACTGGGGTGAAACATCGTTAAAGTGAGGAGGGATAAAACGTGGAAAAGACGTTCGCTGCGAATTTTTTGAGGTGGGGCGATACGGGGCTTTTCCCACAAGGCTCAGTTACCAACTACTTCCTCCGCCCCGTCCATCCACGACGAATCTCTTTCCCTCGTGGGTTGACGGGGTTGCGTGGGGCTGGGTCTAGTATGGGATAATACTTAATTCATACTTTAGTCATATGCTTAAGCATAAGGATTATACAGACAAAGAAGTACAATTTCGTGGGCTTTAAGTGTCAAGGTATTTGTCAATAATTATGTGCAATAAGATAAAAACAGTTTGAAACTTCGATTAAAAAACTTAAGTGAAAGTTGCACAGTAGTATTGAGTAGCATACAGATCGAAGCCGTTCAATGACCTGAACCATATTGTGCATTCACCTCATTTAATTGAATTCTGCTTATGTTAACCATTTATTTCAGGAGATATCTTTGGCAGGATTAGAAGTATAAAGACTCCATGTTTCAGTATAATGTACATCAGTGGCCACCTATTGGATAAGATAGCCAATTTAATAACGTTTTTATAGTATGTATCTGTTGTCATCAAACTGAATTTTTTGTCAAATGAGGGCAATATTGCGGACTCTGCAGACCGTAATCGGCTAATTCCTCAGACGACAGCGAGCAAAGGTCCACTGAAAAACCTTTATCTGGTGCAGAATACCGGATCCATAACACTGAAGGCAAAACGAATACACCGTGCACCGGTGTCAACCATTCCTGTTCCCAAAATTTAATTATTCAGTGAGCTGGATTGTTTTCTCCTATAAAACACTTCATTGAACGATGAGGAGTTGTTTTTACTGTCAGCTTGATCCTCTACTGTATACCTCTTTTGAAGTGGCCTGTAAACTGGCAATAAATAAATATGACCTCAGCGAACAAGAAGGGCTTACCGTTGGCATCCTTAACACAGTCGCTTATATAGAAAAAACAACAGGCTCTACGACCAAACTTTGTGGGACACTCCATTCTAAGGTTACAACTCAAATACCCTAGACTTAACAATAAATCATTGAACGCTGGTTAATAATAATTTTGTATTCAGTCCAAAACTTTCAATCCTATTCTGTGAGAGGCCCTCAGAGTGCGTCTTCAGATACATTGTTCGTGTTTTAGCACAACAGTATAAGCAGGAAAACATAAAAAATAAAGAGACAACAACGCAAACAATGAGATGATAGAAAAGGAATGAATAATGCAGTAACCAAAAAGTCTTTCTTTCGTTATGTTTATTTTTCATGTGGCGTTTTTTATACAACAGAAACCATTACAAAATTATTATAAACTGGGTATTAAACATCAAATTTGGGCAATGGGATGAACAAGATGACGTCCTTCAAACAACATATGTGGCCGACAGCAACCAATGCTCGGTCTGGCGTCCTTCTTCGAGGTTCATTGCCCCAAGATCATGCAAGTTCACCATAAACGATTTCCGACTCCCTGACCTGCAGACACTTGACCGACTTCCACTCGCACACGCACTTACCTCCGGATAGTCTTGGATACCCAAGTGCCACTTGGACACCCCTTCCATAGGCCGACGCGGCATGTGCCACTAGACAAAACGCCACTCAGGTTATGCAATACACACCCATTGGACAAAATTTGACTTGCTTCATAGACCTATTTAAGCATCTGCTACCACTGTCTCCTTCTCCCTCAGGAACGACTGTACGCAGTCAAGACTGGCCCTGGCTTCACCAATGGCCACTATTACCGGAGACGGCAACTCAGGGTTCCGTGCACGAGCAATCCCTCATTCTGGTGTCTTCTGCATTTTACTAACAATGTGGATTTGGACTGATGATTATAGTGCTCCGAGTATAAAAACTGCTTGGACCCCAAGTGCACGTCATCTGACCAAATCAGCTTAGAAGATAAGTGGCTCAAGTTCGAACAGTGAAAGAAATTAAGTCCCAGGTTTCCTTCAATAGGTGTTTACTACGAAATCACTCAAAAGCAAACAGGGGTTTGACGCAGGCCATGATAATGCCATTATTGGAACCGTTGCCTTTTCTCGCGAAGAAGCAAAACGAATCATCGATAAAATTCAGCCAGACAAGTCTCCGAGACCAGATAAGTTCCCTGGACTGAAGAACAGGGGGTTTGCCTTCGTAGTGGAAAACAGCCAAAATAATAGCGTAGTGATAAGAGATCAAGCAGTTTTATAGCTATAAGTTTGACTTGCAAAACCATGGAAGTCCTCGTTTAGGACATCGTAAAACATTTTCATCAGGTTTTTGGTGAAACTGTTCCTGCCTTTCAAATCTACTGACTTCATTTGAGGTCTGTAATACTGGTTTAGAAGATAAATTTCCAGTTTGTATAGTGTACATCGACTTCCGCAAAACCGTTGAAAATGTGCCCCATTAACGACTTGTACATAAACTGATTGCCCATGGGATCACGTAAAACCTTCTGAACTTGACAAATACATGTCTTGTTGGTCAAAAATATCGCCTCTGTATCAAAGCGGATACATCGGACTAGATGAATGTTACTAGTTTTGTTCCTCAGGGGTCAGGCCTCACACTCTTAATATTCATTCTTCATGTTCGGAACAGCCTACGGGAACTAGTCTGCGACAAGATCATGTTTGCCGATGACTTAAAGCTTTGTCAAGTCTTGAACTATCAGAAAGCCCGTCAACATAATCTGCTGCGATTATAAACTCGGTCCAAGAGATGGGTTCTGGATTTCAAAGCGTAAAAGTGTGCAACTCTTCATTTGCATCAAGCTATCTATCACCCATCTTGTGGAATGAGGGCACATTACCTGAAAGACTTTCAACTTCGTATACAAGCTCTGCAGAAGGATCTTGGCGGTTGGATAAAAAGCAATAAAAAGCCATCAATGCAATGCCTAAACTCGGCTAAAAACACCATGAGTGTACAGCACACTATCAAAAGAGCGTTTGTGGCTTTTGATAAAAGCCTCCTTGGTAAAATTTTATGATACAATACTTCGACCACATTAAGGCGCGGTGGCCGTGGTTCGCGAAATCCAAATAATGTCTCGAGAAAGTGTGATATTGCATAGCAAGGCAAATAAAAGGTCCGAATCGCCACACTTTTGTAGATAAACATGAAGGCGTTCATCTTTGTACTCGGTTTTACCAGCAGCAGGTGTGATATTATCTTGGTTAACACTATGATACATCACCTTCAGCAAGGACTGCGCCTTGAACAAACGTTTCAGCGATACCCCTAGCCTCATCTTCTAGGACAATTGGTGAAGCTACGCATGAAAATATCCAAGCTAAGCCTTTGTTCTGAATTCTTCATGCAAGGGTTTGTGTAAGAATGAAATGATCTATATAAATAATTTATAAAGGAAATGCCCCAAGAGACTCGCCGGAAACGCTTGGTCTATGGTTTTGCCTCTAGACACTGAACCCACATTAAATACCATGTCAACTCCCGATAGCAGCTTGCTTTAAGAAAAAAGCTAATAAAAATTTAATGAACTCTGTTTTATTAATGGCGTTTTAAGGAGTGTGTGTTCTAATGTATTTTGGGACAGAGATAAAAAATGAGGTATTTTAACTTATTGCTTCTACCACTCGCCAAATAAATTTAAAATGATTTGAAAGTGAAATCGCAACCACGGTCATGACACGTGACCCACAATCTGAACGGAATGCAACTCTGAGAAGCGAAAAGATAGAAAAGTCTTGACTTTTGGATTGCAAAACACATAAAAGCATAAAAGCATCGTACACATGGTTAAAGTCGTCACTTAAATGCTGTACGCCATCAAGCGGAAATATATACTTTTAGATGAAACTCGTTTGTTCCACATTTGAGATACATTCGTAGGGTCGCAGCTTGAAAATTCTACGCAAACCTAGAGACCCTGAACGTAGCAAATTCAAACCCTACTCGAAAGGGTCAAAAGTCGAGGTTGACTGTCACACGACGCCAGCCAAAGTAACCTAAATCTTTATCCTCGGGTTTATAGGCAATTGTGCGTGGACTTCGATATAGTCTTTCTTATGATGTGCGGTTGCATCCACGCCCTCATTTTCAGAGACGTCTTCCAACTCATCACTACAATTAACCTCCAGGTGCATCACTTTAAATTACACGTGACCTGGGAAAGATTGAATGTGAGAAGAAATTTTCTTCAAATCCATGTAATGGAACCCTGGAATAACTTGCCCAATGTGATTGAAATTTCTCAAGCTGTGGGGACATTCAAAAATCACCTTTGGCAAACACATTCTGCAAAACCAAGTGGGCCGGGTGACTGGATAACCTGGAAAAATGTAATTATGCGAAACCAAGTCGGCATCCACTTGATGCTGTAATTTTCTTACACCGTAGTTTTTTAGATATGTATGTGCCACAGAGATTTCAAAGGGCGTAAACATATTTACCTTAAAGGATGTGAAAGAAGTAGCATTGTTCAGACCTGATAATGCCAATGTGCAAGACCTCGGCGACAGTAGGGTTAGGTCCGCAGACGACAACAAGTGTGTGGAGTCAGGAATAGCGCGGCTGGTTGGCTACTTAGAGTTAAATCTAAGTTGACTAAAATATTGGTCACACGGTCGGTAGGTACTTATAAAAGTGAACTGAATCATCTTAAGTACTTCACTTTTAGAAGGTTTTGTGGAAAAGATAAATTCTTCAAAATATGTTTTCGGTATGCAGCTCCTTACGAATGCTGATCAACAGTACGACGGCGCTGTTTAATAGCCTTTTCGTTAAACTATTTTCACATTGTCCAAAGGTGATTAAAGGAGATCAAAGTTTGTATTCCCACTGAGAAGGGCGTTTGCGCAATGTGATCAAGAACTGCTCGGCAAGATTCGCGGAATGTTCGTTTGTTGCCACTTGAGGTAACCATCATTGCGTTCAAAAGTCCATGGATAAAGAATATTTATCAAATGTTGGAACGAAATCAGGTAGGGGTTTTTAAAGATGGTGCGCTGTCCTGAGAAGCCCGGTCGAGTTAACTAAATATGGTTCTTTCACGAGCACAGGCAACTCTGTGGTGACAATTTGCTGGCCTACTGAATTGCTAGTGGCCAGCAGAGCATCTTTTAGTTCAAGGACTTCATTGAACTCGCTTGCTGGCAAGAGGTGAAAGTGCAAAGGAATCTTGATGTCCTGATGACACATTTTGTAAGAGTGTCCAATCACTGCTCGAAGGCGGCGAATTTGCATGGTCCGTATGAATGTTACCGAGATTTCGAGGATAAGCAAACGATTTTAGCCCTGGTTTTTTGATCTATTTCCCGAAATGCAGAATAATTGGCTGCCATTTCAAATTTGCATTTCGCTAGCTAGGGCATATTGCTTACACATTGCCTCCTTCAATTCGCATTTTGTGCATTCAAAATGCCATCATCCGTGTACATCAATTCACCGTGGACATCTCACAGAAATTCAGTCAACATATCTGTGAAAAGAGTTAATCAATTACAGCATAATTCATGATAAAATAAGGGACCATATCATCAGAAGCTCTCGGCCTTTGCCCTAAGCATTGCTTAAGTGAATCTAGATCAGAAAGCATTAAGATCAACTCGTCAATGTGAATGTTAGGCCATTTGAACTACCTGCAATATCCCGACAGATCAACCGTTGAATCCGGCAAGGTCTACCATGTGCTTCACAGCGAGCTAGAAGCAAGTGCGCTGACTTGTGCGTGAATAAGATTATAATGATAGTAGACCTGCGCTGCCTCTACTACAATCTCTCCTCTTCCCCCAACTGAACCCCGTGTTTTGACCAAGTCAAGGATACTGCAGGCCCGAGAGGGCGCAGGTGGCTGACGTGGCCGGAGCCGCCGCTAGACCCACCATCAAAATTGGCTCGGGTCCTACGGAATTGGAGTGCCATGGAGGTCATATTCAGAAGGAAGCACTACAGCCTGACTCTCAGTCCGCGAGTCAACCACGCCACTCAAAAACACCCTGGGTTGACTGTGCAGGTAAACAGTTAGCAACCTTCCTAGCTAGGACTTTAAGCTCACAGTGATAGGTTCATTTGCACCTGATTAGTTATTGTGAAGGAAGTGCCCTGAGCCGTGGACCTCACTCTCTATCCCCACTCTCAGGCCCCAGCCACCGTCCGCTCCGGTCACTTGACTGGTGCAAGACATGGGCGCAGCTGACGTAACTGATGATGTCATAATCGCGTTCAACGTACACGAGCTGTCCCCTTCCAAACACAAGACGAGGGTTTCACGCAAAAGGGCGTGAACGAATCGCATCTTACGTGCCCGATGTCAGGTTAAGAAGGATTCAATGCAGTCTTCGAGTTAGCAAAAACAACGAACTTGAGAGGTCATCCTCTCAAATTACGTGTGACTGGAGCAAGGCTAGACACTAGGCAGTACTTCTTCTCCAAAGAGTAGTAGAAGCTTGGAATAGTCTTCCTCTGGATGTTGTAATGTCGGACTCCCTGGAGGTTTTTAAGCGAAAGTTAGATCGATATAATGGTGCGAGCTACAACACTAACTGAAAGCTGCAAGTGTGACGTCATAAAGTAAGGCATTAATGATACTACTAGTTATATTTGAGTAACATTTCCTTGTTTGTTATTTTCGTTTGAGGGCTTGCATTCTCCCATTACTCCCATGCTGGGGTCCTCGAGGTCTCGATGCTTAACTTATTTACACACCTTGGTGACACCGTGAGTATTCGCATCAGCTGGACCTGGCGTCCGTCGTCCATGAGGTGTATGAACGTTATCCCCTGGTTCGAACCGCAATGGACCGAGGATGATCTGGACATCTATTTCAACCTTTGAAATCCCTCAACGGACGCTGCAATCAGCAATGGAGCATCATGTGACCTCTGAAATGCCCCCCGTTGGACCCCCTCCCAAGGGCGACAGTTTTTTTCTCCTAAATATCACCGGGAGTTTTTTTTCACTGTCTGCTCTTTTTTCAACTTTGTTCCACTATGTTGGCCTCGCCAACATATCGAGATACTATTTTTTGATACCACAACTCGTATGTACAAATAGGGAATTCAAAGGTGACTCACCTACATCTCCCTCAAATATACTGATACTGATACTGACTCTCAGAATTCCAGTTTGCCACGCCACACAAATACATATTTGGGTAGACTTCGAGGTCTGTTTCCATCGTCAGTTGGCAACCTGCGTTATATGAGCATGGTCATTTTATGATGAAATTTGACGAGGCTCACCAATCTTGAAACAATTAACCTTGGGGGGTCTCTTAAAACCTTTCCTCGGAAATCCGATTTACTGGTCCTTCTCACCTTCACTTTCTCCTTTCACTTAACCCATCCCCTAACGTCATCGTCTGCCTCCAGATTTGCAGGAGACACAGTTTTCATTTATAACACTCTTCTTTACCCTCCTAGGGCGTCCGTGCGTCTGTCTACCTCAGCAAGCCCGATAGCTTCCTCATTGCAACTCAGTCCTCCAAATGTGCCATTTAAATCATCTGAGGCATGTCGCAAGAAAGACGTGATTCAAAAACGGAATTTGACTTTGTCCCAAATGAGAGTAAAGTTATTTGCGTTTAATGGTGTGCTGCCCTCTCTTAGATTTACGAAACCATTACAATCCAACTCATATACTAACTCCGTACGTCTAGTTACACCACCAAATTACTTTTGATTCTGCATAGAGGGTGCAAACTATCGCCCTCTTGTTTATTCTGTCAATAGATCCCACGTGAATAAGCCCAAGTCATTTAAATTCCATCCCAGTCCAGGATTACTACCGCAAAATGTCAATGGTTCTCACGTTTGTTGCCCTATGTCCGTTTACTTACATCCTAGTCCTGGTTTCCTACCACTTAATTCCTTAACACCTCATAATGTCAATGGTTCTCACGTTTGTTGTCCTTTTACTTACATCCTAGTCCTGGTTTTCCTACCACTTAATTCCTATGGCTATATACCCTCCCCCACTGGCCTCTATCTACCTTTTGGCCTCCTCTTTCTATGTTGACTACCAGCAATCTTATCCCTGTTTAAACTTTCATTGAATTCCGTTATCTGAACACGGTACCCGTAGATCTTTTATATCTCTATCAAAATCTTGTATTGCTGACTGTTCATATGCCAAAAGTCATTAGCTCATTGTTACTTATTCTGCAAATAACAATACTTGACAGCCCAATTTTTTTCTAAAGCACCTGGACCATATCCACACTGCTCAGAATACATCGATTATCATTCAATTAAATTATAAAATAGCCCAACTCAGAACAGTCGCACTTGAAACGACACCTGACATTACATGCGTAACTGAATCCTGGACACATCTTCGGCAGTGAACGGACACGCTGCCGCAGTGGCAAAACCCAAACTGGTGGTTCGTGTCGTACGAGAACGGTGGTACTAATCGATTTTACGGGTGTGTCGGGGGGGGGAGAATTGTGAGAAATAAGAAAATGAAGAGGTGGAAATAAGGAAAGTTTTAAATACCAAGCGTGTTGTTGAGGTACGTTATCCTATTCACGAATCAGTGCGTAAGTCAAAAACCGTGTATCGTAGCAAATGTTTTGCCAAATGACTAGCAAACCACTAGCGACCGCATAAAGCCTAATGTTCGGAAACCGTAACCAATCGGCACTGGTTATTATTTATTTATTAAGGAGAACAGGACTTAACAGGTAAATATTAATTAATTGAATTATCGAATATCTAACCAACGGTTATTCAATCCTAGCAACCAAATCTAACTGCTAATTCTAAGCAATAGTCTTTATTACTAGGCCTAATAAGTCGGAAAATAGTGTGCAGTCCGTTTATGCCTTTACCTCTTAAAAACTAATCATAAATCAACCACCAACGATAACAATCATTTCTTTATCGCAAACCGAAATTATCCGCAAACACTAACATGCCCACCGAACACGATTCCAGTAGCAAAGCAATAAACTAACGACAAAGTAGGACAGTGTTTCCGATCTCTGCCATATCTTCTAATTCCTGACTCTTCCCATTTAAAAGAAAACTTGGACTTCTAGCGCCAAGACCGCATGAATAGGCGTGGTTGCTTTATTTAAAGCACACACCCCTACAACCTGCATGCTCCTCCATTCTCTGGAAATTTACAAAGATAACCATTGTAGCTACTGCCCGTTTACCTGCAGTGTCAGAATAAATATACAGTATAGATAGAGGTAGCAGGGTAAAAATTACCGAGTACCAAATATATTTACGAGTTTTGATTAATTGGGGTTATTTAGACGAAAAACCTGCAGCCCCTGGAGTGATGGCAGTTCGGGACGGGGAGTAGTTGGCAGATGCGCCGCGGGTAGGCTAACTGCGAATAAAAATCACACAAGCCAATTACTTCCCGTTCTTTTCGGCGTGCTAGGATGGAATGAGCCACCTGTTAACAACCCAGTCGATAGAAGAGGTGAGTTTTAGGAGAAGCAATCACGAAGGAGGCACGATCGGTAGAACAAAAGCTTCATTTGATAAGCATGCGGTCGCCTAGCACCTGCATACTCAAAATGCTCAAACAACCGTACAACTCACTAAACGTATCTGACTCTGAGGAGTTTCACGAGTGTGAATCCGAAACGACAGGTAAGTAAAGCTCCTGTTCCGACGATTGTATTTCCTTCTTCGCAAAATCGCATCCCCACCGTCTATGTCCGTCAAACCTTGTCCAAACGAGCTAGACAGAGACTACCCACTCAACCGTTTCGGCCTGTCAATCGATTTGAAAATGAAAGGTTTTGATGAGTTCGGCTAGACACTGCCTTTTCAAACAGTGCATTGGGGTGAACACCAAATAAGCCCCCCGAAAAGGAGCTGATGCCGTGTTAAGAACCGCCCCATTGGCTCTCTGCCGGATTACGCGTAATGAGGATAGGGAGCGACAAAGATGTACAGATTTCAAAAAAATAAATACTCCAATGCTCGTCGGTCAGCTGAAGAAGAAAATTAAATGAAGCAGCAAGCAATAGTCAAAGTTACAGCAGCAGCAACAGCAAATAGAAAAGAAGCAAAAAAAGAATTGAAGTTGTGCGTCAAAGTTGAAAAGGAGGGAGGAGGCGTGGGCTGATCCAGTGTCTCAAAATCAACCTAATTCGCGCCTGATAGGGACGGGGAGGGGGACTGAACTTAATTACTCTGAGGGTATATGGGTGGTGCATATAGTACACTAGTGTAAAGCTGTACGCAGGTGGACAATAACAGAAGAATCCGTGGATTCCATGTAGAAACGGGAGCGGGTAAGTGTTATAGAGGATGCACAGTGTACAAGCACAACGAGGAAGAAAAAAAATAAAACAAGCCAGTTCGAGTAAAAGGAGGGGGACGAGAAGAAGAAAGAAGAAGAAGAAGAAGAAGAAGAAGAAGAAAAAAAGAAGGTGAAGGTGGAGGTAGTATTCGTTAGCATAGAGACGAGGTCAGAAGGGAGAGAAGAGAGTTCCAAAAGAGTGTCACAGTATGATTACAGGACAGAGGGCCGAAATTCAGGACGAGGACTCAGATGCTGGCCTTGGCGCGGAGGATCGGCAAGCAGTCTGAGCCGGACGGGACGCAGTTGCTGACGAATCTGCAGCAGTGCTCGCAGAAGCATTCTGAAGGTGCTGGACGCACTCAAGGACCTCGGAAATGCATTCTGGGTGTGTTACGAGAAGTCTAAGAGACAAAGATAACCATGCAGGGAAAATAACAGAGAAGTTGGACACAAAGAGGAACGAATAGGTGGCGGTGTGAAAGGGCCTGGAAGTAAATTTTAACTAAAGAGACAATAAACTAAATAAAAATTCGAAACTAATTGTTTTTTTATGGTGCACAAACAGCCTAAGCACTGGATTGGCTACTGAAACGGAAAAGAAATCCTCTAAAAATATCAGACATTAGTTGTGGTGAATTATATTGTGGCAATAGCCGGAAATCCCTCCAACCGTATATATGAACAAACTGGCGGTGAAGAGACTAGACCATTTATCCTAATAAGCCATGCGTACACTGCACACAGGTCACATGACACAGATTGGCCTGAGAGGAGACCTGCATCATTGGCACCTTACCAACAGCGAAAGGCCACGAGTTTCCGGAAGTAATGCACTTGGAGGAGGCCGGTATCGGTAAACATATCGAGTTAGACGCCAAATACGCATTTTTAAAGGTCAAGTGGAAAGGAGCACAGACAATACCGACCGGAGAAAGGAATATGCTGGTAGATTATTGGAATAAACTTAAGCCATTTTAGATACTTTTAGCCATTTCTTAGCCACTTTTAAGCCATTTTTTAGACACGGCTTAAAGTTGACTGCTTTGCGTACATTTCCCATTCTTCTGACGACAAACTGAGGAATCGGATTCGAAAAATGGAGCAAAATGGTGATTTCTTATCCCAAAGAACTCGATACATTTTTAATATATAAAAATATAATATTAACGATTGAAACCAAAAGGAAAAGGAGCTCATATTTTGGCGGTAAGGGTTTTGGACTTTTAAGCAAAAGATCGCAGATTGCAACATCAGGAGTTACAACACCTGGGGCTGTGTATGGCAGGCTGATGAGAGCTAATAAGCTAGAAATAGTCATTTTAGTCTCCCTCGTCTTTGTCAACAATCTAATTCTATATCCATATCAGAATTTAAGGTAGTAGCAGCGCATGCACTTTAAGGTGTTATTTCTGTTTGTTGTATCGAATTGATGCACAAAAAGCTGTTTAATAATAAAGAGTTCACTTCAGGTCAGTTTATTGATGGAAAAACGGGGCTACATGACTTTTTTTACTATCCAGGAATTTCCCTACGCTATTAAAAGCTACGGATCAAAGCAGTTTGTTTTTGTGCGCAGTATTATGAATGACCATTAATATAAACCGGACAAATTTGGGATACATCCCTTCGGAGAACGGAACATTTCATTTGGTTTTCACAAAAAGCAGGCGAATGGAGGTTTGAGAGATACATTGCTTTTGCGCAGATTCAGTCTAAAAAATTATGATTTTCGCAAATTGATGACGTTTTGTTCCAAAAAACGCTGAAATTAACTTGCGTGGATTTACTTTGTTTTACCACACCGATAATTAGGACTTTAAACGCGCATATATACGATACGCGATGACTTGCCGCCCCTTTTCGCTGTCACGGTGTGCGCGAAGCATGTCAAGACAATTTCGGTCTGCAGTTGAATATAAACGAATAAGGAAACTTGAAACGGAAGGGGCAGAAGATTTACATTTCATCACAAAATCTTAGTATTTGATCAGCCACTCTCTTGTGCGTTTGAAACCTTAGAAGTAGACGGAAAAGTAAGCAAATATATCGAACAACGCTCCAATAGAAAGATAAAAGTGAGTTCTTTAATTTTCAGCAGAAATTATATCCATACTTTTCAGCGAAATCGGAAAACCAGTCAAACGTTCTCAGTTTTTCCTTGACTTCACCTTCGAACAACGTTAAATAAGCAGGCATTCGACAGCGAAACATCTAATGAAAGCGTTTTTTTAAAAAAGGTTACTTATTATAGAAAGTTGATTAACCAATAATAGGCATATATTTTTCCCGGATTTTGTTGTGGACATTCATTTTTCTCGTCAGCGAGTTTTCATGTTTGAGAGAATCTACAAAATATGACCCAAATATGACGTCCAAAAAAACCACTACTTCGGTAAATGCCTTTACGAAGTATCTTATTTTAAGGGTTTTACCAAATAAATAGAACGAAATGTATATTTATGGGCAGTCGACTGAAGACACTGAAAATCGTAAAAAAATTCACCCCATTATCAAAGACGATCTGAAACTCGTCGTAATAGAACACCCGAAATAATTATAAATAAATTTAACAATAGAATATTCATATTTATATACACAAAATGGTACGTTAACGATTGCACCTGACAATTCTATTTAAATTAATTAGTCGGTGACCGGCCTGTGCCGATCATATCGGCGCTATCAAGTGCAAATCTGCTTGCCTTGGTCAAATGTATCTGAGAAGAAAAACTGCCAATTCTTGTTAAACAGTGTTGGAATATAAACTCGCATAATATATATATATATATATATATATATATATATATATATATATATATATATATATATAAGGCAGCTTTTCCAGCGTACGTCTGACAAATATACGTACCGTCTGATATGACTAATCATTTGTTGCTTGGAGATCTCCTGCAACCTAGACATAAGGGAGGACTTCGGAGGTTGCCGGGCTGGGATGCTGGCGGTGACGGCTGCGTCCCCAGTTTCTGCCTCCGAGGGCTGCAACGAGGGTCCAGCAGCCGTCCATCAGCACAGGAGCATTGAAGTTGTCGAGGAGTCGATAGAGCTCTGAGTGGTCAAGTTGGAATGCTAGCCACTGGGCTACTGTGGCATCCGAAGTCTCCCAGGCGCGAACCGCCTCGGATAGGTCGGAGGATGAAGAGGAGGACTGGACGTCAGGTAGGCTGAATACAGGGGAGACGCTGTCTCTAACTACCTTACTACATGCGCTGACACTTGGGAAAATCAGACAGCTCTCGGGGCTATCTTTGGATAAGTGATCCTGTATAAACCACCGGCGCAGTCGTGTAAGATCTCGCCGAACCGATGCGGACCGCTGAGCACCTGTATGTAAGAGGAAAACAGAGTGGGATCCATCATAGTAGAGCAATGTTTGAAGAAGAAGAAGCAGACGACGAAGGAGAACGATGTCAAGGGGCATTAGTTAGTGGTGTAACTGGACGTATATACAAACTGCTCCGAGAAAAGAGGTGACGGAAAGTGCAGCGGATGATGACCGACCGGCGCAGATGGTCAATGTCACAGAAGAAAAGGGTGAAGTGAAGTTCTAAACGTACCAATTTGGGCAATTAGATAACAAGCCCGTTCGGCGTCGGAGAGCAGCATAGAGTCTGGCTCGGGGACGAGTTCGGTGGAGTGTGTCAAATCCCGCAATTCCGATCGGGGAAGTCCGAGAACCTCTACTGACCTACGGGCCGAGGGCGATTCACAATCGCTCAGAGTTCGCAGTCGAGAGCCAACGACTCCTACACAAAAGAAATTGAAGACGTTAGTGAATAAAAATTCAGAGTGCAATGGTTATCGCTATCAGGCAGTTCTATACAGACCCAATAGGGCAAGAAGGACAGAAATGGAATCAGGTATAGTTGCCTACTGAGGTTGCTGCTGCCAATTAGACTGGCGCAAGAAAATGCCATTTACCTACCTACCTGACCACAGTATAAGACGAATTGCAAGTCGTGGGTAAAGTCAAAAGGAACACGTACGGGACCACAAACGCGTGGGCACTTTTCCCCTGTCTCGATGGGACCCCCGCACCTTCTCCGACACCTCCATCTCCGTTTCCCCCTCCTCGATCTCTCGATCCGCTGGTATCACAGCGAAGGAGTCAGCGGTGTTCAGGGGGTTCTGAGCCTGGCGCAAGAGCCGGACAGCCTCCAGTTCGAGGAGACGACGAGAAAGGCGGGCGAAGAAGAAGGCACGACTTGAACGCCATTCGACGGTTCCGTGCACCAATCCGCGTGCAGTCATTCGACCAGGGGTGTCGTGAAGGTCGGCGAAACGATGTGCCACCTACAAACGAGACTGAGTATTTAAGCCGCTGTGCTTAATAAGACTGCCTGCCAGTATGCAAAAATTCGACGGTAAAAGTCGTGGACAGAAACTCAATTGGAACCTTAGTACCACGACTACAGATTTTGCATAGACAACTAGAGGGACATCAGCAACCTCGTAAATTCACATTTGAGAAGAAAGATTCAGAATGATGCGCGTATATTCAGCCTTTTCCGGCGGATTTCATATGGCTTTAAAGAGCAAACAAACTCCAGTTAAGATGATTGAGAGCACGAGCAGGCGAATATTTAAAGGCCTGAAACTAGTCGCTTATATAGTAGAGCCGGCAAACAGAGTAAGGCTAAGAGAAGACCTAGAAAGTGAATGTGTTTCAGCATTACTCGTGGGTCGTAGAAAAAAAGAACCGTCCGCGTCCTACACAGAAGGGAAGCACGCAACGTCTCACCGGCACTCCAGATGCACAATTGATCGTGGTTCCACCCCTTGAAACTCGCTGTCAGAGTAGATCGGATACTTATTTGCATCAAAATTTGTACATACCGATCGGTCGGATTGCTCTGCTTCGCAAAACACTGAATGCAGATCTCCTGTATTTAGAAGAGGCGGGAGACATTGCGGTCTGTATCTCCTTCCAAACACCACCAATACCACACCTGGCCTACCCAGTCCCGGTTTGCCCTGACGGAACCCCTTCGTACCCACCCAGCTCCAGCTGGACACAAACGACACTCATCATTACCATAAACAAAGTCACCAGCGTAAACAAAGTGTAAACTGGACCCCAGAATGACCGAAGCCTGAAACTGGACCCCAGAACGAACGAAGCCTGAAACTGGACCCCAGAACGACCGAAACCTGAAACTGGACCCCAGAACGACCGAAGTCTGAAGACTCGGCCAACTCCTGTCAAGCGCCCCCCTCCTTTCACCCCCTGCCCAAACTCCACCGGTACATTCCGCTGACATCCAAGATTACTACGTCATATGTGCGGACATAGAAGAACAATCGTTAAAAAGAACTCATTACTCAAACTCAGAACGCTCACATACACTCAGCCACGGCACAGCACCTTCCAGTTATAAGCGTGCACATCAGAGCCATACATGCTTCAACCAATTAATGCATTCCGTCAGATCTGCCTTGCCAAATGCATGGCACTTCAGCAGTCGTAAGCCAGGACGTCTACGGCGCGCCTATGGCAGTGGACACAGCATAGGTGGCTTACGTGTAAATCAGTTGAGTGAAGCAGGCTTTCGCTGCATCTACCTCAGTCTCGCTCTCATGTCCACAACACCGCCCCTTAGTTACTTGTCTTTTTTACGGATGCGATCATGCCTGATCTAACCGGCCTCGATGGTGTCACGTATTGTACGTCTCCACGCGTGACGATTCACGGCAGCAAGCTGGACAGCTCAATCCATTCTTTTATCTAGCGACGGACGCCGAATACCGACGGTTCAAGCACCGCCTCCATGTCTTGTCGAACCGTTTCGAGCTAGGTATTCAATTGATCTCCTCTTAAACGTCTCCAAGTGGGCAAAGGCGCCGTATTGAGAGCAGTAGACCGAGCTCGTGAGGCGGGCGACGGAGGACATGCACAAACCACCACAGTCGTCTTTCTTGGATGGCCTGGAATATTTTCGCGATATTGTCGCAGCGAATGCGGACTGCCTCGTTTGAGAACCATAGTCGATGTACTTCATTCGAAGGAGGGTCTTTAGGGAGCGGTGACCAAACAGCTCCAGTCTTCGCTCATCTTCCACGCGCAAAGCCCAGCATTAACAACCGTAGAGGAGGACCGAGCGGACAGAGGCACGGTACAGACGGATCTTCCTGGCGATGGAGATGTCGCGTCGATCCATGGGCACTTTCCAAGTATCGAGAAAACCCAGTGAGCAGCGTCAATTCGGGAGACAATGTCGTCCTTACTTTGCAAATTGGGCAGCATCCTCGCCCCGAGGTATTTGAAACTGTCTACTACTTCAAGTTGACAGCCATTGATCCCGAGGAGTGCCATCTCCTGGTCAGGGATGCAGCTTGAAAACAATTTGGTCCTCCCAGTGTTTATGGATAAGCCAACCGAAGTAGCGATCTCATTCACCCGCGACACAACGGACTGCAGATTACCAAAGACTGAAGCTAGCAAGACCATGTCCAGACGATCAAAGGTGGATACTGCACAGTGGGTGAAGAAGCCAAGCAAGACGAGCCACACGACCCGACTCTACTGCGTGTTTTCGATTCGAAAAAATTACTTAAGTAGGGTTGTTATGCTGATTATCTTGCAGCCTACTCCCAAGATATTTCAATCACACTGGGATGCCAGCTATTGAACGAGCTTCCATATGACGGCCTGCAAAAAGGAAACTCTGTAAAAATGGCTAATCTTTGCTCATTCGAACAACAATAATGAAGTCATTAGCGCATAACGCTGGCAATGTTTTGAAGGAAGTCCAATTTTATCCACATTTTGCGACCCATTCAAGGACGATTCTTCATGATGTCCATAGCTGCGATCATCGGTCATTCGTTTGCGATCTTCTGGTGTTATGTGGTTTTGTGCCCAATCTTATTCACGGTGAAAAGAGGACTTTTGTGTTGAACATTTTAGCATTATACTTTCAAGATAAAGCGTATCTCTCTCACACACACGACAGTTCGACCGTCGATTTCGACGAGGTCCACCGTATGCTCCACACCAGGTGGTGCAGGGACGGTGACTTGCGCGTGATTTAGTTTTAAGTGATAGTAGCCTTGCGCTGCAGCTACCGCACTCTCTCCTCCTCCCCTACCTGAGCCCGGTGTCAAGACGGAGTCAAGAAGACCGGAGATGGGAGAGGGCGAAGGTGGCTGGCGCGGCCGGAGCCGCCCCTAGGCGTACCACTACACCTGACTCGGATCTCACGGAGTGGGAGTGCTATAAAGGCCAGATTAAGAAGGAGCCATTGCAGCCTGACTCTCAGTCCGCCAGTCAGCCACTCCACACAAAACACACATTGGACTAACCATGCAATCCGAGTTATCCCGTCAGTTGGCAACCTTCCAAGCCACGGCTTTTAGCGCACCGTGATAGTTTCAAGCGCGTCAGATTGTAATGGTGAGGAAAATGCGCCGAGCTGTCTACCTCATTCCTCCCTCACCCCCACAGTCAAACCACTGTCCGAGCCGGTCAGTTGTCTGATGTGGGAGTGGGTGAATTGGCTGACATGTCGGCATACCCGTCGTCGCGCGCCACAGTACGACCTGGCACCCATAACGCACACACCAACATTCACCAAATCAGGGGATATAGAGGAGCCATCGCCGTCTTACTCCCAGTCTACTAGTCAGCCACTCGACACACAGCACACGACAGTTCGACCGTAGTAGTCCGACGATGTCCACCGTATGCTCATGGGAAAGTTGAGCAGGGACGGTGACTTGCACGTGATTTAGTTTAAATTGAAAGTATACTTGCGCTGCATCTACCGCACTCTCTCCTCCACCACCTGAGCCCGGTGTCAAGAGAGTCAAGAAGACCGGAGGCGGGAGAGGACGCAGGTGGCTGGCGCGGCCGGGTCCCCTAAGTCCTAGCCGCCCCTAGGCGTGCCACCACACCTCTATGTTCGGCATTTGTTATGGGAGCGCAACCCGAATAACGCATAACATGCCCTAATGTGGCCCCCGTGTTGGTCCAACGCATCTACCACGTGGCCCGTTTAGGGGGCACACACACACACACGACAGTTCGACCGTCGATTTCGACGATGTCCACCGTATTCTCCACGGGAAAATGGAGCAGGGACGGTGACTTGCGCGTGATTTAGTTTAAAGTGATAGTAGACTTGCGCTGCATCTACCGCACTCTCTCCTCCTCCCCACCTGAGCCCGGTGTCAAGACAGAGTCAAGAAGACCGGAGGCGGGAGAGGACGCAGGTGGCTGGCGCGGCCGAGTCCCCTAAGTCCTGCCGCCCCTAGGCGTGCCACCACACCTCTATGTTCGGCATTTGTTATGAAAGCGCAACCCGAATAACGCATGCCATGCCCTAATGGGGCCCCCGTGTTGGTCCAACGCATCTACCACGTGGCCCGTTTAGGGGCGGGTCTGGGAACGACAAGGATCGGCAGTGCTAGTCAAAGACTGACAAAAGCCGCGAATACGTCCCTAATGCATGCGACAAAAGAACATTAATGTAAGCAAGAAAGGTTTCCAATAAATCGCTTTTGAAATCGCAGAATCTGATCTTAAGTCAACGAAAATCATGCTAAGACAAGTGTTAGGAATCTCACTGTGTCCGTGAGACAAGGGACGAATTCAGTTGTAAAATTTTACTGTAAATTTTCGACGTTTTTTGCCAGAAAATGCAGTAATAAACTTTCTTGACAGTATTTTGTTGGGCCGTAACAAATATAATTACATTTTTCTGCGGAACTGGATACCAAAAAAATCTGTGTTAAATTTGAAGCATGCTTAAAGATATTTATTTCAGCCAATGCGTATTTTAGACACGTAACACACAGCAGAGTAGCAGTTTTCGCAAAATCGTAGTATACGTTCTTTTGTGCGTTTGGAATCTTAGAACAGGGCCTGCAAGTAAGCAAATATAAAAGCAAACGCTCAATTATCACTACTGTTCAGGGAAGTCAAAACACCGGCAGGGTTTCCCTATTTTACCTAGACTTAACCGCGGAAACAAAAGTAAAGTATGCCAAGCTAAGTAAGCGAAATATCTAATAAAAGTGCTTTTAAAAACGTAACTTATTATAGAGCGTTTTTGTGTATTTTTTAGGCATATTAATGACTGAGTTTGGTTGTGGACGTTCATTTTTCCCGGCAACGACATATTATGTTTGACTAAGTCTACAAACAGAACCCAAACGGTCATCTGCGTTAGAAAGAATGTTTAAGAACTAACAACGTCGGTAAATGCTTTTGAGGAATAGCTTATTTAAAAGGTTTTGATAAAAATGGCCTGTCGGTTAAAAACAGCGAAACACGTGAAGAATTCACCGGTGTTTCAAACGCGATCTGAAACTCATTATAATAAAATACCAGGAATACCTATAAAGAAGTTTGACGAAGTGAAAGTTCTCTTAATAGATACAAATGGTGTGCTTACGATTTCACCTGACAAATTCATGTATTAGTCACATTTGCGGTGATCTTCCACATGTTCGGTCGCTGAAGGTTGTTCATTATTATTTCAAAGTTTTGTTACAAGCGTTGGTGTCTGTTTGCGATTATGGATCTTTCGTAAATTTTGGCGTTTTGCACCGTCGTGGGTCTCATAACGATAGAGGAAAGCCATCAGGATCACGGGGAGAAGAACCCACTGGAGCCTGACTAAATGCTCCTCCAGTTGGTTAAAAGTTCACGCTCTAACCATCGAGCCACGAGTTCGTTGTCTTGTCCGTTTCTAGCCAACAGGTCGCGGGTTCGAGTCTTAGGTGCATCAATACCTGGGTAGGGTATGGCTGGCTGATGACGGCTGATCAGCCAGAAATGGCCATTCCAATCTACTTGGCCTTTGTCAGTAATATTCTTGGAAAAATGATTAATATCCAAAAACTTTTCGACTGGGCGTTGCACAGAAACCCTAAGTACTAGAACCATTGGGGCTCTACAGTTCAAGATTGACAGCAAAAAGGGTAGGCAAGGCATTTGCACTATCCGCCTGTTGAAGACAAAAGCCAGATCCCGTATACAAACCAACGGAAAACTCACTTGTTGATAAATGGGCAACAACAGATGCTGCCTGGCAGCCAGCCGCTCCTGCAGGCTCTTAAGAGTAGAAGACGAGGCAGACGTGGTGGTAGTCGTCATCGTCGCGTTACAGAGGCCTGGGGCACAGACCGATGACTGCTGAGGCTGCAGCAATTTTTGGCGTCCCGTATTGCGTGCCTTAATCTCTTCGCACAATTGGTGGCACTCATCGTCCAAACGATTCATGGTTGCTAGCAGGTCAGCTGTGCGATACTTGATTTCGACTGTGCCCTCCGGTTCAAGCACTCCGCCACGGCAGGTGTCCGGACTGCAGAAGAGCTCAATGTTGTCCGGATTTATGGCCGGATCGATGACAACCCAGGCTCCCCCGCGCAGTTCAGCATGCGGCGGCAGGTAGATGAAAACGGGGCTCGAGTAGGTGCGCAGAGATTCCACAATCATTGCTCCAAACTTTAACACCTTGAGAAGGAAACCGAGGAAAGAAGAGGCAGGCACTTGAACGTAAGTTCCAACAGGGCACATCTTGACGGTAGCAATACCAAAGGCTAAATTAGCATTATCACAAGAAGTACTAGTAGGAAAGTTAGGATTATGGTAAGTGCCCAGCATAAGTCCGCGTCAGATGACCTGGATGCCAGTATCGCTCTGACGGTTCACATGAACGTAGGCTCAGTAAGCGAACTGAAGTGTCAGTCAAACACAACAAAAAATCAACCAATCTATTTCCCGCTGATTAACTCCAGTGTGTATGTGCTTACTAAGCATGGTGAATTCGAGAAACCCGGACTGGTGAAGTGTCGGGGCTCCGCCGCCTCCCTCGCACCAAATTGTAGGTAGGATTCATCAATCAAAATGGTGGCGATATTTCATTTCCAAAGCTGCGCATCAATTGGGTGCAAGCCAATTAAACAACCGATCATTTTTTTCCCAGAAACAAACCTCGAAGTTGACACACTGGAATATACCATACTATGACTTTCCGCATATGCAGAAACAGCGAAAGTCATAAAGCCATCGAGAGGAATTTAAGTTCATAAGAACCCTGCTAGTTAAAGCTACTAGTATGACTGCAGACTAATAAGAAGACAATTATATTGCATATTACTATTATTAGATGATGGTGGGGGTAAATAGGTAGAAAGCGTGTCGACCCAAAATCGGTTTGCCAATGCGTGTCCAGCAACAAAGTCACTGTTCTGACTGTAGCTTAATAATAAGGACCCTTCAAAGTTGGGATAAAGTTAACTCGCCGCGTGCCAATTAAAAAGCGAAATAAAAATACGATTCTCAGGCGGCCGATTCAACCCCTCAGTCGGTGTGTGCCCTTAAAACATCGAAATAACTGCGTTATGTAATGAAAGATGCGTGCAAGACTTACCAGTCTCTGAAGATGGGTACTCAAAGAGAGACTTCAAATAAATCTCTCCCTGTGAACGCCTATGCTCCATTTGAGTTAAAATCGCCTTACCATTGAATGTTAGGCCCTAGAAAACGCTGGTATGACTACACGACGTTGTGAATGGTGAGTCAAAAAGATTATGATAACACCAGCCTGCGGGAAGCCGTGAGTATGAATGTAATGGCAAAAGAGGATGCATGTAAGTGCTTCGAGTCAATACCACAAGACCAAAGAAAAACAGGTAGCAAGCATACTCGAATTCGGGGAGGAGTAATAACTAATCTTAACGTCGTTAACCCTTTACCCATCCAGGTCTGAAAGAAGGCGATCACGCTTGAGAACAAATCACCAAACAATTGGATGAAGAAAGAGGAGCGCAAGGTTTCACCAAAAACAGTAAGGCGATTACCCACCTGATCATACATGTCCTTGAGACCGCCAGAGAAGCCACGCCAGTTGGCGAAAATGAAAAGAGGTAGGCCTTCGCGATTGAAGTCATTAATGGCCTGGGCCGTCTTGTAGGAGGAGTCGGGATACCAGACCTGGCCGGCCTGACTGATGGTCTGGGCTTCGGACGCGGGGTTCGCGGGGTCAGCGGGCACGCGGGAGATGCTGACGCGCGTCTCCGGGCTGATGATGCCGCAAGGGATGCCACCGAGTCGGGCCCGGCCCACAACCACGCCGGCGGCCCAGGCCGCAAGGCTCTCCTCCCAGGTACCCCAGTCAAAGAAACCGCTGAGCCAGCGACCACAACCACCACCAGCAGCAGCAGCAGCTTGGGACAGCGGGGTGGTTTCTTCGTTGGCCTTCGCCTTTTGTGTGCCACCCCCAGGCGGTGTAGACGTGGCCGAGGAGGAGGAGGCTGGGGTTTGCAGTTGCCCACCTGGATGGAGAGATAGGCGGACATGAGAGGGTTGGATTACCTTCTGGCGGCACCTTTATGCTGAGGATCAAGAAATTGTGAGGATGACAATCACGACTTAGTAGAGGCAGGGGTGATTTGCGTATACATGGATCCAGTGACTCGATCTCTCGCTTTCGCCTCCTTATCGCAGTATGTTTCAATGGCAGTCAGGGTACAAACGACAACCTTGAAGAAAGCACACATTCACGCTTGACACAACAGGGATGGTACACCTTTCCAAAAATGCGTTAACTCGAATAAGAGAAACATGCTGACTACAATTATCGGCAATTGGAATATTCAAAATCGGACAGACGAGGTAATCCGCGATCTGACCTGATCGATCGCCACCTGTGCAATGAGGGTTCTAGACAAGACCAGGCAAAATAACGGTATTCCGTATTTAAAGCGTATTGTGAAAGCGTTTGCAAACGTGAAAAGATGGAATGTGAGAAAAAAGAAAACGATATCTATAAAGATATTCCATAGAATGGTTTTTTTACAAAATAAATTCCTTTTTGTCTTCAAAGGCCTTACGAAGCTAACTAAAGCAAGCATGAGGAATATGCAAGCAAGAAATAATAATAGCTAGGAGGTTATCAGGTTATTTTATGCATTTTTAAGCAAGAGAAGCGAAAATAACTCGTTATAATGGTAAGAAGGTCCATGTTAAAAACCGGAGAATCGAAAAACAAGCGTTCCATGGTCAGTACTAAAAAGGTAAACGCACCATTGAAATACTACTATATATATATCTACTATATCGAAATAAGTAGTTAGTTATGTGTATAAAACTCGGGTGACACACGGAAGAGACCGTTATCGCTCCCTGGGTTTAGCACGCATAGCTAACTATTATACGTATTTTAGAAGGCCTGCTTGGGTGTATTATTTCATAGCTTCGGGAAGTAGCCCTCTGTGTTTAAACTACTACGTTCGTGAAACGATGTGCACAAAGTTGCTTTGTTGCAATGTTTGTTTATTTGTTTAGCTAGTTAGTTTTTTTAGTTTCTTTTTAATCAGTTTTATATTCAAAAAACAAATTGGTAAGCATACGTTAGTTTTCGATAAATTCTCATCATACCTTTACATTTATAGCACTGTGTAAGCAAGTCAAATATGCGGGTAATTAGAAAAAATTGTACGGTTGTCAGGGTGGGGGGAGGGGGGGAAAGAAATAAATTGCGGTCCGTTTTTTCTGATCATTGTCAGAGGAATGGCAGCCGCCGTTACAGGTAATTAGATGCGGGCGACTGAATTTGTGGCTTTTGGCTACGGTAATTGCGGCGCCTGTATAAAGTTCTTTTTGAGCGCACAGGACCGGTTTGCGTAGCCTGATTGCAGCTGCTTCTGTCGTAGCCAACAGACGCTGTCCAAGGAATTTTGAATACGTGGAGGGGACGGAAGGCCTCTTTGGTAGCTACACGATGGTCTGTGTCTACCACATGCGCGAGGATAGAGCTGTTTATGTTCTTAATCTGCCCCTTTCCTAACAATGCTGGAAGGTGTTCTCGTACTCTTTTAGACAAATGCCGGCTCGTGCGACCAATATATTCTGCCCAACAGGAGCAGGTGAAAGAATAAATGCACATTAAGTGGTCTGGGCTGGCATTTTGTCCTAGTCCCCTCCTTATAGGATGGGAGTAGTCGAGAACAGTACATGGGCATCGCCTACTGGAAAGGTGCCTGACACGCCTTGGCTTAGGCGCCTTCATAAGAGTTCCCCTTGACATGGGACCTTGATGAATATTTGTTTCTTGCTTGCCGATAGCACCGGTAGCTTTGGTGGTCTTTCGATTATATTCTTAGCAATAAATCGAACTGTATATTCATTCTGTCGAAAAGGGCTTTCTACAATCTTAAGCTCTTCATCAATGCTATCGGCCGAGCAGATTCTTTTCGCCCTTTGTGTCAGAGAGCACACCAAATTACGCTTAAAGTTCAGCAGTACAAAACTCCCAAAGTGGGTGTATTGTCCGGACCATGTCTTCTTACGATAGACCCTACATCGAATACTACCGTCAGGCCTTCTACTCAGAAGCACATCCAGAAAAGGGAGCGATCCGAATTGTTCCTCTTCCACTGTAAATTTTATTGACGGGTGCGCCTGATTTATGGTATCCATTGCAGCTGAAATGTCCGTTTGTTCACATGCAACCGCAAAGATATCATCCACGTAGCACCCATAATATTTTAGACGGTTTACCTTCGGACGAAGCTGTAAAGCTTCCAGCTTGCTCATGAAAATATTCGCCAGAAGTGGGCTAAGGGGTGAGCCCATAGCTACTCCGTCTATCTGTCTGTACAAGTTGCTGTTTCATAGGAACTGCACGTTCAAGGTACATTTTTACATTAGCAACGTCAATTTCGATGACAATAAGAGTAAATCTGACGGGAATATTTTGATGTTTTCTTGCAGACATTTCGCTGCCTCTCCGCGGTGAGGCCCCACCTGGGGTTAGTAGTGACCAAGGGGGCTTACAGAACCTACCGTTGTCTAAAATAAAAAGGCCACTTGATCAATAGTAGCAAACAAGTACTGTTGGAACTCACTCATAACGCCAGTAAACATCCAGCGTGGGTCATCACTAGGACGATCACGAGTTGGAACGTACTCAACCGGACGGTCAATGGGATCGAAACGGAGGGCAAGCGACTCCACTGAAGAAAGATCCCCGTCCGAGTTGGATTCCGGTTGGCTGGGCGCCGTGAGCGTCAAAGTGGAGGGGGGAGGAGACATGGCTGAGAATGCCCAGGGGCAGCGGTATTCGAAGAATGGGCAAACGTCCCCCACGTTCGTAGGGGACGAAGGAGAGCCACTTGATCACATGCTGCAAGGCCGCGTACTCGACTGGGACCACAGAATGGCAGACGCCGTTGTTTGCCATGACCTGGACGAATACAACGGACGGAAAGTTTTATTTATCGCAGTTTATTACGTTTCTGTATAATTGGGTGGATAGTCTACCGTTAGAAATGTAGTTCTACATTCGCCAGCCTGGTGGACAGTGTGTCTCTAACGTCTGTCAGTTGTCGGGGATACAAACAAAAATGCCGAGGAATCGCAAGTAGGACAATAAGCTGCTTGAACAAAGCACTTTGAAGAGAAGGTCTAAGGATATGAGGGTATTGATCGGCTGTATACTCCCATCCCAGGAAGGACAGGAACCACAGACAGGTGGCTTGGCGAAAGATTCCAGCGGAAGTAAAGTTAACGTAAGCTTATGGTCAAAGGTATGGCTAGTGCTACGATTAGAGTTAGGGCACGGGAGTAAGCACGCATCCGGAATTTAGCACAAGGCCACCAATATTAAGGGGGGGGGGGTGTCTAATTGTCGTGTCCAGCTGGAAGCGGGGGGAGAAGAGGGAAATAACCCATTCCGACCGAATTCAGCAGCAAAGTGGTGAGACGGTAGGTGGGCTCCCAATACAATTGCTGCTGAACGCAATTTATGCCTCATCCTGTGTGCCGATAGCTTCTGCTTGGCTTTCAGCTTTGCGAAATCAGCTTAGTGATTACAAAATACGTAAACCTACAAAAAAAACGTCGGAGGGATGCCTTGTATGGCCGCCTAATCAGGACACAGGATTAGCAACCACCCCGCCCTCTTAAAATATCTGGACTAACGGTAAATTTCAGGAAGGGTAGATATACCCGTCTTAACGCTAACACTAACCCTAATATAAAACTAAACTGCTACCCTAATCTTTAACCCTAACCCTGCCCTAAAACTAAATTTCACAACTAACACGATATTAAACTTAATCCTGAGCCTAATCATGACCCTAACCAAGACTCCTACCTTAACCTCAAACGTAACTCTAACCCTAAACTTAACCCCAACCAACACCTTAATCCTAAGTATAAATTCCTTGGAATTTAGCACAAAGCCGCATGTATTGAGGGTTGTTCCGTTGCCCAGATCCTGCCTAGGCGGTCAATATTTTATTTTATTTTATTTTTTATTTTATTCATTTTATTTATTATTTTATTTTATTATTTTACTATTTTGCACATACAGCCAATGTGCACATTACCAGCACAGTAGATTGATTCAACGTCCTTGACCGAACCCGAATCCATAGTACTGACGAGGTGGTACGCCAAGTTAAAAAATCACCAATGTCTTAATTTTATTGGAAGAACCAGGAGAAGCCGCCTGTGCTATGGCCCGGGAATTTTCACCGGGTGGAACGCGCGGATAAATTTCATCCGGATCTTGGAATCAATTGGCGGGTTGGGCTTTCACAAGATTAATCCTTACCTTTCGCCAAGTTTTTAATGACTAGGAAAATAAACCTAGGTGGGGATCTGCCATCCTGCTAGTGATGTTGGCAACCTATCACATAACGTTAAACAGGGAATCCCTGATCGACGAGTTTCCTAATGGTTGTGTCCCAGCGCGTTTTTCTGTCGCTATTCATTGGACGTCTTAGACTCGGCAGTAACTTCGCATCAACAACTGCTCCCAACCCCATCACCTCATTAGTTGAAAGGTTTCAATGGGTCCACTGATGCATGGTAGAGGGAGGAAAGGGAGAACGAGGCCACAACACTCGGGAATCCAGCTGTGTTTATGAGGGATGCTCCAGCACGCCCGATTTCGTCTCAGTTGTCTTGACACAATCTTACCGCAAAAACCAAACGGAGTCTAGGAAAAAAGCAATGCGCATGTGTAAGTCGCTCAATACGGCTTGAACGCAAGAAGGGCTTCTCTAGACTGAAGGCAATGGACGAATTTCCAGATAAATATATTCTAAAGACACTTTTATTGGAGAGGTCACATATCATGGATAGTGCAGGAGGAGGAAGAGGAGGAGGAGGAAAAGGAGGAGGAGGAGGAACTGACTCACCTGAACGCCGCCTAGTTGACTGTTGCTCGTGTAGACTTCACGGCCGAGCAGTTTGTTCAGAGCCATAGCGCCAGTCAGAATTATGTGCGAGTTCTCAACCTAAGTTAAAGATGGAACCAAACAACATAAGCAAGGACTGCGCAAACGTCAGATTAGCGCTCATAATGTCTGGAATTATAATTACAGACGGTGGGATCTCCCACGAAGCCCCATCCCGGAAATTTGCTGACCGCGTGCTAGCACAGCCGGTATGGGGCCTTTTTATTTCAGCGCAAGAACGACAGTCTCTAAGGCGACTGGAAAACGGGCAATTAACTCTGGGATCGAGGCTAAGGTGCATAGGAGAGGTTGGTCCTGGGATAAGAGCCCTAATTTATCGGCATTAGTTCGACTCAGCTGTAGGTATTAGAAAATGCTGAAACACATATACTAAATAAAATGTGTTTATTCGACCGGGAAAGTCATTGGTAGGGCACTGTTGTTGCTGTTGCCGAGAACAGAAACGATAGTGTGGCGAGAAAGCGAAATAAATCTGGCAGAGCGTAGTCCACGAATAAGGCGATTACAACAAAAGGCGACGATCTCATATGTGGGACCTTAGTTTTTGTTACTATAACATGTCTGCTAATTTAATTTAGGTAGGCATGTTGTGTTAGGGTCATGTTTCCGGCTGCGTCCAATAAACTGCTCAGGAGATAGGTTAAGGTTGGAATTGGCTTAAAGATCAGGGCTAGATAAAGGACTAGGGTTTGGGTTAGGTCTGCCTGCCCACAGACCAAGCTATCCGATCCAACCTTGGATTTTCCATTTATCTAACAGTTTACACGACCATAATTAGCATATTTCATACTGCGCGTCTGAGTTAGCACCCCACTGGGGTAATAGAACAATCTTCTGCTAGAAATGTGAGTATTCTCAATGTCATACGCAGACTCCGTTAACTGCCTCGCTTAACTGTCCTTGTCTTTGCCTATACTACTGGCCGCTGTTTGGTTGCTGGTGGGACTCGAGAGTGAGCCCCAAGGCAGAACGTGATGATTGAGTCCTGTAACCGATCGGTGAGGCGTCCATTCGCCAACAAATATTATCCCCATTACCGCTTTACAGGAGTCCCGGTGCTCAGTAGACCTATATATAAAATTATTGTCCAACCTTAAGTCCCGAATTAGCAGGAAGAATATTAGAATGCATAAAAAATAGCAGTGAAAAGAGGGGATACTCATAGTAGCCATCTTACTTGAATTACGCGCTGGCCCAGACGCACGAGATAGGCACCAATACCAATGGTCCGACTGGGTACGACGCTGATAGTGAAGCATTCTTCGTAAGCAGCCGCTGTTTCTCCTGCGATCAGGGCTGAACCGCGAAGATTTTCCACAGAAATATCGAAATCTCGACCTATTACGAGGTGAACAAGGAAGAAAATGGTGGTGTTGGTGGTTAACCACTGCGCTTAATTAGCTGATGAAGTCTGCAGGATTACGCTGACGATGTCTGCGGACATGACGTTCGCCAGAGGACCCGACGGAATTGTAAACGTATAGACTTCCCATTATTTACAGGGTGTCCGAAAAGTGTAAATTCACTGAGGGACAATACCGTTAAAGACAAGAGAGACAGGAATGGCCAGTCGTGGCTTATTAGCCGTCATCAACCAGTCATGCCCGATCCCCGGGTTGCAACCCCGAAGCTCAAGCCCAGGTTCTAACCATTGGCCAATGGGCTCGTGTCCTGTCGGTCGGTTGTCCTCACAGGTAATATAATTATGCCTATAGTACTAGCCATTGGGCGGCTACCCGCAGGGCTCTAGGTCGAGCCCTGGGGGGAGTATGTCACGTAACGCGATCGGTGAGCACCGCACTGTCACGCTTAATATGTCCGATCACAAGCGACGGAGCAACAAGCCCGTGACTCAGTGGTCATAGAGTTGGACATCTAACCAATAGAATGCACGTTTGAGCCTCGACAGTTGCAAAACCTGGGGTTAGGGGGTATCTGGCTGATGATGGCTAACATGCCAGAAATGTCCATTCCATTCTCCCTTGTTTTTATCGGTAATATATTTTTGCCTATACTACTAGCTGGTGTGCGGCTGCCTGGGGAGCTCTAGACCGAGCTTAAGCAAATCACTGGCTCTCTTTCAATAACCTTATAATAAAACGGAAAAGCTAGGTTCAAACGACAAAAGAACATACCAATGACATCGATTATTTTATGCCGCCTCTCCCCGTTTTCTTCTACTAGTTCGCAATTGACCGATTTCATCGCATCCAATTTAACGTAGTCCGATTCCGTTAGGTACAAGTATCGGAAACCCTTTGAGAGAAAAAAAACAGTTACTCTGTAACAATTAAAATGGCTTCTGGAAGTGAAATAAACTAGGAGTGATTATAGGTAGTGCGTACCTTTGTCGGGTTGGCGTCATCAACCCAGGCGACCTTATAGACTGCCTTGACCTCTTCAGCCAGTCGGATACGAGCACCCGTGTTGGCCGCAATGAACACCCTAGGAATGCCCAGACGTCGGGCCAGTTCACTGGCACGGTAGAACATTAGATCCTCAGCGGGACCGAAGGACCCAGCCTTATGGGTGACGTCATTGGCAATCACAATGACAGGTCGACCTCCGGGAAATTCTAGTGTTTTCATGATCATCTTCCAAACCACAATTCCAACCTGTGTGGGGATGAGGGGCAGAGAGGAAAGTAACAAAACTTACATATATGAGTAATGCCACAGAGTTAAAAAAATGAGAGCCATGACAGGCAAAAGCAAACCTTATTTAGCCCCGCGACACGATTTACAGGAACTAGTTGGCCGCTGTCGTCAAGACAGAGTTCTGTACACTCCAATATGTAGTCGCTGAAGGGTCTTCCCGGCATCTCCGTATTCACAGACTTCTCCTGAGTTGCTGTGAATGCCGACTTCTGGGTCTGCGATTCGCCGTCTTCATTTTCAAGCGTGAAGTAGACGGTGCTGGGTCTATAAGTCTGCCAGGCATCCCGAAGAACCTGACCAAACAGGGCAGGATAGTCATAGACGTAGGCAGAGTTGAATTTCTGTGCCTGAAATGAACATCAAAGGACAACAGTAGCCTTTAGGTATTCGGATAAACAAGCTGCGAGAAGCTACAGTACTGCTCTATGGAAAAATCCCTTAGTTTGAGCTATAAAATCTACAAATTCAGTCGAATAATGTGGAGTACAAAGAGTGGAAACACTGTAGAGATGCGGAAACGTAAAATTCCTAGTTGCTGCGGAAAGCATTGGCTTTGAGTTAGTCCTTGTGCTAGGACTCAAACAATCTATTTTCGCAAATAAAACAAGCTGTTGAGCGGGTTGGTCGGCAAAAAAGGCGATAACTCTCCTGATGAAAGAGATAGTGGTCATTGAAGTGAGTAAGTTAGGAGTACATCGCAGTAATCTTTGGCAGCCAAAAGTAGTGCCGTCCAGATACTCGTGACCACGTTCTATCCAACAAACCTCCGGCTAGTTTGTAGACCCTTTGCTAGGTGAAGCCTTCCTGCTACGCAAGATGCTTGGCTCATCATCATCGTCATCAATAAATTTATCGGCACAGGCACATGCTTCCATGTGTTCCCTTTGACATGACAGTTCAACCGTCACATGAGAATGTAACCAACAGATGTTCCGCGGCATGTCAGGCATAGGACGATGATTTGCGCGTGAATTAGTTTATGATGATAACAGACTTGCGCAGCATCGACTGCACTCTCTCCTCCCCACCCACCTGGGCGTGATGGCAAGACAAAGGTAGGACAACCGGAAGCGACCTCGGGTGCAGTGGCTGGTAAAATTCAACAGACAGTTTTACGCGTGCCAAACACGGATGATCGCCTTTCACGAAAGCGAGTCGGAGCTCACATGCGTGGCAGTGACATAGCGGCGAAATTAAGAAAGACGAACCGAGTAACCCCATCAGCTGGCAGCCTTCAAAGCCGCCACCATCAACCCATCATGACAGAGTTAAGCGAGGAATACGCTCGCATGTCTACCTGTTGGCTTGACTAGGCTAAGTGTGCTGGGTTAGTCAGCGCGCATAGCGCGCTTAAACTGCGCAGATTAATGAGGAAGTCTCGTTTATCGGTCTTGTTTTTGCCGCTAGGATAGTGGGCATACTTGAACTATCCCCAAAAAGGAGAAAAAGGCGAACACACGGACAGGAGCCTGGTGGTGGTTAGTACTCGGCTCCGGGTTTGGTCGCGCCTCTCCGTAAGGGTTATCAGAGCGACAACGGCTGTCTCACGTGATCGCCAGTCAGTGTCAGCGAATTGATTACGTGATTCTTGAGTGTCTGGACGCCTGTAGTTACCTGATCTTTTTGCAGAATATACCTACATTACACAGGTATGTTACTAAAGGTACAACAGGCAAGACGCAGACAGCTGTTTCTCGGTTGGTACCGATCATCAGCACGTCATATGCTTTGTGCAGTGAGGGTCACGCACTTACTTGACACCTACATTAATTGAAGCGCCCAAATTACCTCTTTGTCATTACCTAGACCAATTGCCGTGCCTGCGTTACCTATAATAGTGAAAAACCTGTAGCCACCTTAATTGTACGAGTCAGAACCCTGAAAAATGAGTCCGACTAATAAAAAGCATCGAATGGTGCCATCTACCGGAAAGAGCAGGAGGAACTCTAACCTTAAGTCAAATAATAACCTTAAGTTAACCATTTTCCGTAAATAGATTGAAAGCATGAGCGCCTTAGCTTTAAAACCGGAGGCACTGCTGACAGGATTCGGGTGAAAAGGGAGAAAATAGCAGTCCCACAACAGCCGGACACACCTGAAAGCGCTTCAACTGCAAAAAGTCCTGTTTCATAGGGCATGTCCGCGAGAGCACCATGCAGCCTACCAATGTGTGACCCAAATGAGACGAGGTGTACCGCGCCGGTGACAAGGTTGGGCGCCTCACGGTAGACCTCCAACTTCAGACTGTAGCCTTGTTCATTGGCGATAAATAGTCGGATTGGTATGCGTGGGCCATTCTTTCTCAGACGCACAACCATCTTCAGCTCCGCGTGGTTCACTCGCAGCTTCACAAGACGTGTGGCGTAACGCACGATTGTACGACGTACAGTGAGCTGCAGTTGATTCATGTCCTCCAGCAGCAAGGTTGGGGCGAAGTTGAAGAAGATGTGGTTGCCCGTGGTGAAGCTGGCCTTGGGATGGGTGAAGGCTACTTCGAGGGCATCCATTGCCTCTAGCAGGGTGCGTTCAGCCTCTGACCGGAGATACTCGAAGGAGGCCGCCTTGGAGACCAAGTCCGCGTGTCTGATCATACTGCGAACGAAGAAACGGAAATCCACGGCACCTTGACCCTGGGAAATCTGAAGGGGCGAGGGTAAAAACGATATGAGGGCTCATTCAAGGTCGGAAGGTCAGCAGAAGAGATGCAAAACACCATTATGATTGAAGAAAGTGAACCGTTCCGACAAGAACTTGAGAAACCAGCGCAAGATAAATTCATGAGGATGGCCTGATTATTTTCCTTTTTTTACATCAGGATGAGAAGCAGGAGAATGCAGAAAGAGAGGAGCAAATTGCGTGACAGTAGTCGAACGCGTGCGGATACAATGGTTTCGAAGACAATATCAGACTGACGACGGCATCGAGTGCTTGAAAACGGTGAGGAATACATGTGGTTTTACTGCAAACAAAAGCGCGCCACTCTAGACCATTCACAGGAACCCCAGTAGTGGACAGCAATAAGCACTAAAGAGACATGACATAAAAATGGCTTACTGTTGGCAGGTTCTGATTAATACTAGGTTAGGGTAGGCAATCCTGGAATATCCGTATCAACTCCTGCACCGAGTCTTAAAAGGTTTGTCCTAAAGGATTAACTCCGTGTTAGTCCACTAATTTCTGAGGATATTAGGAAGCTGAAATGTCAAAACTAACGCAGTTACCAGAAGGCAAACGTGAAACGCTGGAGGGACCGACAGGTGAGCCGCCCCCCCTCAGAACTATGTCATGCAGCGGCAGCTAAACACGTGTGTGGGCTTTTAGCTACTACTTGTGCTGTCAACATAGTAAATCATGAAAGAAGAAAGTCTTAGGACCTATTTGTCAACGTTAACCTATCATATCTCAGCCCCGAGAGCCGGGAAGCCCGAGATTCCAATTCGATTTCAGGTAGTCAATAAGCTTACGACTCTACTCGCAGAGCTACGGACTCAGGTCCAACCTGTATCGATCGTGAATACACCAGAGCGCATAAGAGAAGCATTGTACAACCCGTCTTGAAGCAGGAACAATATGCGGTGTGAGATTTGCGGAGCATTGACAAAATCTCTGCTGTCTCACCACCTTAACGGTCGTTTCGGCTGTCATTCTAGAAATATTATGATCACATCTACAGCGAATAGACTGTGTGAGTGGCCCAATACGGCTTATGCATTCATCCTTGACGATGGGCGTTTCGAGCCACTATATACTCTCCCAATTACAGGGTGGTCCTGTCCCTCAATATCAAAGGTTACTTATTATAGAAAGTTGTTTAACCAATAATAGGCATATATTTTCCCGGATTTTGTTGCGGATATTCATTTTCTCGGCAGCGAGCTTTCATGTTTGAGAGAATCTACAAATACGATCCAAATCTGCATTAGAAAGAATGTCCAAAAAAGTCACTTCTTCGGTAAATGCTTTTAAGAAATATATAATTTTGAGGGTTTTATCAAATACATCGAACGGAATGTTTATTTATGGGCAGTCAACTGAAGACACTGAAAATCGTAAAGAATTCACCCCATTTTCAAAGACGATCTGAAACTCATCGTAAAAGAAAACCCAAAATAATTATAGAGACATTTAACAATACGTTTACGATTGCATCTGACGATTATATTTAAATTTATTAGTCAGTGACCGGCCTGCGAACATGTGAGCTTATGAAATATTATATTCATGTGACGTCCCTTTCGGCGAAATCAAGCGAAAAATCTGCTTGCCTTGGTCAAACGCATCTAAGGCAATGTATAAATGGAGGAAAAACCGCCAATTCTCGTGAAACGGTTTTGGAATATGCACTCGCATGTTAGCCTGCTTGATAACGGCCATACATTACGTTGCGCTTAATCTAGATGTGGAAAACTCAGGAAAAGACTATTTTCAAAAGTAATTCTCCTTTTTCTGCTTTATTCACTCGTTTATTTGTATGGGCAGGCATACTATACATTTAAAAATTCAGTTTTCTGAACTTGATCGATTTTTTACGTTTTCGTAATTTTGGATCTCTTCTAAAAAATAAGTATTTCTAGACAATGTAATATTAACCTGTAAACCATAATAAGCTTTGTTTTTAAACGATGGATTCATTATTGATGCGCTGATTTCACTTAACGGGCCTTAACTAATGAAATCCATAAGATTTCATGAGTTAGGACAGCTAAGGTATGTTTGCTTATTCGTTCCAAGATTCGCTCGTGAATATATTTTTTTATATTTCTTTTACTTTATAGTGACGGTACCTTTATCGGTGCTCAATAACACAATCATTATTACTGTCGCATGATTGTGCACCACAGCCAGGAGAGGGTCAAAGGATTGTCAAGTGCACTGAGCACTGTGACTGACAGAGCATTCACCGAGCCGAGCGAGAGCTACACATACTGATCTTCTCAAGCAACAGAAAACGAATTTTACTCATCAAAAGTATCATATAGGTGAGAGTTGTCACAGGGCCTCTTTAACAGGGCTCGTGATCTAAGTCACCGAATTATGCGGCCAGTTAGCAAGGTTGAAGGTGTCAGGACAGTTAAAATGTGCACAGGGACAGGTGCGCAGCGGCCAAAATCTCGACACAGAAAAGAAGGGCAGTACCTTGGCCTGTCCGAGGTATACATGCATCCTGCGATTCAGAACAGGGATGAGTTCCAAGTTGTAGTTACGGAGTCGATTGATCTCCATTTGAAAAGCCAGAGCCGGTTCCAGGTGACGGTAGACGCGGTCCTCGCGAAAGTTATCGCGAGCGCGAAAAGTGAAGAAAACGGGAAACTTTCGCTGGAGAGAAAAATATGGGGGCGGGAGAGGGGGTAATGCAAATCAGTGAGCAGCACATTAAGGCATGACGATGCAGCTTGATAACTAAAATGGAATTAATGGAAGATAACTCTTATTGCTTGTGAGAGCAGCATGAAAAGAGAGAGAGAGTTAGGAAAGCGAGAGGGTAGTATTTGCTCTGCATAAAGCTTCGCTCGCAGAGAAAGCTCACCCAAGTGGTGAGCTAGTATACACTCACCTCCCGGTAGGACAGGTGTTGCAGCACGGCGGGCTTTCAAAAGGTGAGAATGAAAGAGCCTTTAATAAATAAAGCAAAACGTTGCAATTTGCTGAGAGTGGTGGGAAGAGGTGTGCTTCAGAAGCAATTCGCTTGCAACTTACTGGCATAACTATCATGAAGGTGATGCGGCGAATGCCAACGGATTGGAGCAGTCGACTGTTGGCCTGGCAGAACTCCTCCAGTAATTGGACCTCTGTCTCCTCGTTAACTTCATCTTCGAGAGGCGAAGGACAACTGGAAACTGCCGTGGTGAGGCCTGTACTTTGAAGAGCAATATTGAGGATATTCATGGGAACATCGTTCGTGCTCGGCTGCGGATGACAGAGGCAAGGAAGAAAAGTAAAGAAAAGATATCTACAAGTTATTGAGAGGAGCAATAACAGAGAAAAAAGAATAATATTGCAACACAGGCCATCGGGAGAAAAAAACAGTTTCGTGTCAGGGCTGCAAATGCAGAGATAAGGTTTCCACAAAAAGCAGCCTCTAGGAGACTCATCAACACGATGTTGACAAGAACATACAATGGTAAAGGAAATTCTAAAAATTCCGGATGCAGACCTTAGAAAGAGCCTCCTTCCGGCCGCATAGAAAAAAGACACTAAAAATGAATAGTTCAGTAGTACGAATTGTTCCATTTATTTTCAACGTCCTTACAAATTCAAACATATTTATTTCAAGCCATATAAAAATACTCTTCCAAGTACTTATTTGACAGCAAATAAGGTTTTCTTCAAATTTTCTTCTTGAAGGAAGGGTACTTTTCAGTTTTAGAAAACTTGTTCAATTATCGAATAATTTGGAATCTGGCCTGCAGTGACATTTGCCCTCAGGGTTACGAAACTACAAGCCGCATAATTTTCTGTTTAAGAAATCATACATTTATAAATGCTAATAAGAAAACGTCATATAAGGATGGCTCATACAGTGCGCGCGGGCTAAGTTGTATTAGTTACAAGCAGCATTAATAGGCAGAACAACACGCCGCTTCAAGAATGGACATATCATGGTCTTAAAGTATTTCGTAATTTGGTAGGAAATAAGTTGAACAAAAGAAAATTTTTGTGCATTGACCTCGAACATCAATGGTAAAAAATGCATATCACTTAAAAGGTCAGTTTAACCGAGTCTTGAATCGGCAGACGGCCGGAAAGAAGCTCGTTCAAAAGCCGGTTACTTGGCGCGAATTAAATAACTTGCGATTATGCTGCAAGACATTTCATATAACAGCCTTACTTAAGTATCCTATTAGAATTTAAAATAGCATTTCAGAATTTTGGTCAACATTTCACGAGGTAGCACATCTGTTGTACTTCAGTGGGTTAAATGCTCAAATACGGCTCCTTTCAAAGCGGTTTCTGATTGGCTGATGTATCTGGTTTCTACCTACTTGGAATTCGGATGTGGACAGCTGAAGATGCCACTGTGGCGAAAAGAAGAAATTCCCATTTTCATATAAATGTGGACGTAGGCGCCTACAACGCACTGCCGCAGACGTAAAAAGGAAGATCAGGGCGCAGACGATCAAGCACCACCTTGACTAAGCAACGCTTCCAAGTTGACCAAGTTAGGACGGAATACACTTCTTTTTTTCTACCGCCACGAGATACCCTCTGCTTTAGACCCCCTACGGTTGCATCCGGTCTGTGTGCGACTCCAACTCCCAGTGGTGTGAGAAGGTGATTACGGCCTGTGAGACTTCCTTGAAGTAGGAAATCGCTCGCCAAAATGTGGGGTCGATGCGCTGTTGTCTTGTTGGTCTTGTTTGCGCATGCGCCGGTTGATGAAGCTGCGCGGGTAACCATTCACTCTAAGGACCCGGCGAACATATTGTAGTTCAGCAACCTAGTCTTCCGGCTCATTTAACTCCGCATCAACAAGCCAATATAGCGCCCTCAAGCAACTGCGTTTGCGGTCGGCAGACAACAATTGGGCGTCAGGTAGGGAAAATACGACAAAAAATATCCGGAATCATTTATCAGACCTGGTGCAGTTGCGGGCAAAGCAAACATGTCGAAGAAACTGGAAGAACGCTCCGAACGCAAATCGCCAAACAGGCGGCATCAGTGCGGAGAAATGCCGGCAATTCTCTAGTCGCGGCTCATTCGACAAGACCCAGGCACACATTGAAGTTCAGTGTGGCTGAAATTCTCCCGAAAAGTGACCTTCGAGTGAGCCGCGAGTTGCAATGACCTGCCCAACGCATATGCGGTGCCGTGACTTAGCTTAAACAGAGCAATTATCCACTCAGGCGAACATAGTGTCTAAGCAAATACCGGTGAGCCAGGTGTCCGATCCATAATCGTGGCAAAATCCAACAGGAGTGCTGCAATTTAGGCAATTGGTGACTCGATACCGTCATTCAAGCCATTAGCGTGCCGGAGGACAACTACTGTCGATGAAGGTGCGGGGGTTGTTACTTGTCAAAGTTATGCGGTAGCATAGCGACTGCATCCTATAAATGATGCAACTATCTCTGTGTATGAATTGCCACATCGACTTCAATATCTTTCGCAGCAACTGCTTTCAAAGGTAGCTGACTGCTGTGGTTGACTTGACACAAGGCCCCAGTCCGCATATAATGAAAGTGCTTTTACACAACCCTATAATGAACATAAAACACCAGTTTCCTTACAGTGTGGAAGGGAGGGTCCTGGAAGGATACGAAGGACTCCGACGGCATGGTGCCACAGGTAGCAGCACGACATGTCTGATTGGAGGAAAAACTATTCTGCCTTCGTCCGCCGGCACGCTTCTCCAGCTCAATATTTTTTAGTTTTCGTTGCAGTCGAGAGATCAAGGAGGGAAATGAGCTGGAAAAAAACAGAAAAAGGTACGGGTAGTTATTCTCAGTCTGCGGAAGAAGATTTAGCTGCATGCTTAGCCCTACACCCAGTTCCATATGGCGGCACAAATGACACGCACCTCTTAAAATCCGAAAACGACCTGAACACGGCCACCGAGCCCAGTCGTTCCCGCCCTGACACACACCTCAAACCAGGAGTGGAGGTGCCAAGATCAGAGAAACTAACTGTTGAGCCCGCCTTTTGACAGTGAGCTCGAGACACTAAGCTTGCATCCGAGGACGGCGTGGACATCGTTGTGTTCTCTTGCCCTCCTGGCGCATCCGAATGCTCTAAACTCGTCTGACACATGCTTGCGCAGTCACCGGCGAGGAACCAGTCCAATTCCGAGGACTCTGAGTCTTCCGATTCCATAGACATCTCCGAGGCAGCCAGCGCAGTCAAAGACTTTGCACTCCCACCAGGTGGGTGACGCAGGGAACTGAGATAGTGTCGCCAAAGGTTACTACAAGAGAGCGAGGATAGGCAGAGGTGATGCGTTTTGAGTAATAGGAAGATTTCGTTTCACTTCACCTAAAGGCATGTTTACTTACAGGTGCATAGATGCTTGGGGTAGCAGAAATTTGAAGAAAATACAGGACACTGCGGTGGGGAGTTCAAAGTGCTGAACACCGGTCAATTCATAGGTAATGTACGAACGACGAACATAAACCTAAAAATGAAAACCCAGTCAGAGGAGGAAAGGTGCAAGATAAAAGCCAACGGCGAGTCGCTGTCTGCAGATAGAAACATACCTCAAGTGCAGCGCTCACAACAAGTGGGTTGGGATGGTAGAGGAAATCGAGAAGTACATCATATACTGAGGTCTCGCAGGTAATCAGCCTTTGCAAGTTTTCCATGGGGAAATGTTCATTGTAATTGTTGATTGCCGAGAGGATAATTGATTCAACCTAAACAGGAGACACCAATTAAGGGGAGAACACCAGTGCGAAGTAAGTTGGAGGGTTGAGAGACTGAACAGCAAGGGTTATGGAATTAATGCTTGCCTGATTTCGTCTGAGCTCGTATGGTGGCGATTGTGCGGAAATTAGGTACTTTCGTGCCGCTAAAGCGACCTTAGAGTTGGCGGCCATACCCAGTTGAGTTAGGGCTGTCAGACTATCGATCAGATCGCGCGTAGGTGTAAGATCACGCTGTTTAGTGAAGCGCTCAATAAGGCCTACAATGAGGGCATTTTTTGCGGCAAGCTGATGATGCGAAAAGTGCACCGAAACGACATCCGTTACGGAGGTGGGGTCCGCGAAGCGTTGAACGGATTCCGGTGGGGTCCACGAGATGGGGGGTAGCATGTCGGCGGCCTTGCGACCAGAAGAGGCGTCGTCAAAGCGGCCGCTGCTGCTGGCAGCGGCAGCTTTGTGTCGCGTTAAGAGCAGATTGACACACCGATCAAACTGACCTAGAAATGGAGAGGGGAGATGGTTGGAAAATGCAGGTTCTGTTTGATGAATGGATAAGCAGAGCAGACCAAACAAACATGGGGCGGAAGGCATGGGTGGGATTTACCGTGCTGGTAATGCTGTTCGACCGCCAGGTAGGCTAGGAGGAGGTTGGTGATCGCACGGGCAGCGTGTCCCCTGAGGCCGCCACGATAACGGTCCGCCAAATCGATAAGACGCTTTATGGTCTGCTGGAAGGAGGCGATACTTGCCTCTGTGATATTGGGTTCGCTGGCACTTTCTAGGCGCCGAGAGGCAACGTGACCCTCAACGAGACGAACTATTTTGTCAGCGGGGAAAATTGGAGAGCATGGAGGTGACTTCGTCCGCGTAGGAAGCCGTAAGGGCGCACAGTGACTGTTCGACGGCTACGGGAAGTCGGCCAGAGAGTTGTGCAACCGCCTCCTATTTATCGACAAGGGAAGGCACTTTGAAGAAAAACGTGAACTCAATTATTGAAAAGGAATGTCCAGCCGCTGGCCTCCCTTACAAAACAACACATTAACTAAAGGAAAACTTAATTATGACAAAGTAATAAATAGGAAAGGATCAATGAGGACAACCTCTGAGGATATCAAACAGGCAGGTTTAAGACAGAAAAACACACGGACTGGGGCTGGTGGACTGAGCGGCAATGGAGGAACTGTGTCAGCAAGTATCTTACCAAAAATAAGCATTGTTCGGAGCCAGCATCTGTCCAACAGGAAACTATTTAACTTGGCCTCAGGATATGTCAGTTCAGTCGTCAAAAACGCCGACTTTCACCGCGTGTCTCATGCAGTGGGCGCGTTTTCAGTTACTTGCGCGTGAGCTGGTTCAGATCGAGGCAAACTTTCGTAGCATCTACCGCACTTTCTCCGCATTCAACCAACTGGCTCCAACAGCGAAACAATGTCAATAGGACCGGATATGGATGTGAGCGCCTGCGAACTGGCTGACAAGGCTAAATATCCCATCTAAGTGTGCCACACAAGACTCCATTTCCACTACAATGAGGGCGGCTGGGATCTCACATAGCTGGGAATGCCATAACAGCCACCTCAAGAAGGAACTATTACAGCCTGACTCACAGTCCTGCGAAGAACCAAGTTATGCGGTCAGTCTGTTACCGTTCAGGCCACAACTATTGGTGCGTCTTTATAGCTAGGAATGTGCTTATTTGCCATGACGAAGGATGCCTCAGTGCCGGCCGAGAAAAGGGAGACTAGAATGGTTATTTCTGGTTCATTAGCCGTCATCAGCCAGTCAGATCCAACCCCAGGTAATGCAATACCCGAGGCTCGAACTAGCGACCTGTTGATCAGAAGTCCAACGCTCGAACCATTGTGCCACGGGCTCATTGTCTTGTCGTTTTAGATCTGGTAATATCGAAATTGTTTGATGAACGCTCACCGATCGTTACCCGATCTCACTCGTCCCGTTCTGCCTTGGGGCCCACTCTCGAGCCCCGCCAGCAGCCGCACAGCGGTCAATATCATAGGTAGATTAACACTGTTCAGTTGTTAGAGCGCTGAACTTCTGATCAACAGGTCGCGGGTTCGAGCATCGAGTGGTGACCACCTGGGGTTAAGTATTACTGACTGATGACGGCTAATGAGCCAGAAATGTCTATTCCGGTTTCCATTGTCTTTGCTGGCAATTTTCAGACAGTTAACTATACACACGGGAAATTGTCGTTCTTCACAGACAAGAGCTGCGCGTTCAATTGAGCTTAGTTTTACACAGCCGTAGAGTAAAGCTAAAATTAGAGCAGGTATTTGAGAGAGCTGAAAGGACGTGCGAGAGAAATTTATTTCCATTTAGGTTCCTTCAAGAACAAACTGCTTGAGAGACATTCTGTATCACTTGCCAGACTGAATCCCTTTTGGCGAGGTAAGTAACGTTTCTTCGGTTGCCTGCGTGAAGGAGGCAGGGGACCGAAATGGACAGGATGGTGTTGTGAACAAGAGTTTCATCAAAATGTTGTCATACGGCGTTTGGATGCAAACATTACATTATAAGATCTTTAAATGACACACGATAACACCGAAGTTCAGTTTATTTGGTGAGGGTGACAGGCAACGCCTTTGAGAATTCGTCTCATGTGCCCTTGGAAGAAGGCAAATTAACATGGCTTAGGTGCGTCACTAACAGGAACAAGCGACGTTTGAGAATAGAGTTCAAGGAGAAGGCAGTAATAGTACCCACAACCTAAGACGCAGGTAAAAAAATGCTTTTTGTATCATCATTGTGGTTATATGGGCAAACAGAGAGATACTTGATCTGCTGTAGGTGACATCCCTTGACTAACCAACTGCTGCGAAGGTAAAGACTTTACACCAATTCTACAGTAAATGGGAAGGGGCACTCATAAACATTTGGCATATTCATGTTCAAGAACATTAGCAGTGGTAAATGCAAAAAATCTACAAATAAACGCAGCTATCATAGAGGCGCTACGATAACTCACCTCAAGCTCCAACAACGGCAATCTGGGGGCATCGAAGGCACTGAAAGAGTTCATCTAATTTCGTGTTTAGCCAAGGAGTGAAGAAGGGTTCAGGCAGGGCATAGCCAGCAAGGACCTCCTCGAGCTCGGAGAAACAACGATGGAAGACGTGGTGCTGACCAGCTTCGTCCGGCATGCTGGGCGTGAGCACGGCGGAGGCGGCATCGGTGGTCTCTAGGGGCATCACCTCCAGGTTTCCGGTTGAGGGCGAATCACTATTGAGAGCAGGCAGCGGAGAAGCCTGTGCCTCTGTGCCCAGAGAGAACTCATCACTTGCAACGCCGGAGCTCAGCGACAGGGCAGGACCGTGGTCATGCTGGTAGAGACCCGAAGGCATCGAGTGGACTGGATTGAGCTGTCCACTAGAAAAGACCACGTGGAGGAGGCGTGAGACAGGGCCAGACAGCGCATAAAGGGGAGGGGGAATCAGAAATTCGGGGACTGAGACAAGCTCTGGGATCTACTTCTTAGTAAAAGAGGACGAAGAATAAAGAGGGACCTGAGATACAGTTACGTTGGGATAAAGAGTGGGGGCGCAACTCTTAGAGGATGAGGTATTCAAAGGAACAGATACCTGTACTATGCGAAATGTGGTGAGGCGAGAGCCGCTATCAAACTTCAGAGGTTAGGGGTCTTCTCGGGGTCCATCCTGAGGTCAACTCCGTCAACGCCCACAGTGCGTGAGCCCTATACCCTTTGGGACCATGAGCGATGTATCGATGGCTTTTCGGATGTGAAAACGTACTACTGAGAACTTAACAGTCAGGATGTCACCCAGGCGGCCTGCAGCCAGCATGCGCGAAAGCGCCATCAAAACGAAAAGGCTTTGAACCTGTGCAGTTCGGTTTATTAAGGGAAAGATAGGCAAACGCCTTTGAACTCCCTCTTTGGTGAGCATTTGGGTATAATCTGGCGTAGTCAATGTCATAGCTGTTCCTGTAATTAGAAAGATTAAACCACCAGTAAAATGGAACTGTGCCTACATGAATACAAGGTAGTTGGACAAGGTGCCAGCGAGCTGCCGATCCTGAAAGCTCTCACTCGGCCAAAATGCAAGATGAACCTAGTGGTCAAAGCCGGTAAGCCCAGATAAAAACAGAAGCTATCGGCGTATCGATATCTCGGCTCCGTACGCCACCACGTCAAAGCCCCATTGGGTGTACGATATCAGTCGATGATTGGCCCTCATAAACACCGCACCCTCTGTTTCTATCCTTCTATCTCGGAAAAGATTGCACCCAGTAATCCTTTCTTTTACGCAGAAAACAAATCGCCATAGTTCCCGTCCAGTAACCAGCAAAGAACACAAAATTCAACAAAAGCACTAATCTTAGCCAGCAACGGCAGGCAAGAGCAGGCGGAAAACGGGTTCAGGAGGGCGAAGGACGTACGTGAACAAGGTCAAGGCCGGGCACTGTTGGGGGTCATCCATTTGCAGGCGGGCGATAAGGACCCCGGACTCAAGAATGGCTCCGGCGCAGCGCAGATGGAAGATGCAACCTGATGCCGGGGACCGAAGCTCGAGGACCAGTTTCATTACTTCAATCAAAGCATAAACCTCGTTCTCAAAGACGTGGCCGCCATCTGATACAGTGAATTGAACCAGTTTGCCCGGCGAAGGTGACCTATCGAGTTGAAAAGGCATACACAGATAAGTAATATAATTAAGAGAGAAAGAGAGGGAGAAAAAGAGAGAGAGTTGGGTAGATTTCTATAGCTACTGTTCACTGGCTTGTGATCACCTCAAAAGTTGGAACAAACTACGTAAGGTAAGTCAAGCGGCCTTGACCTGGTCCCAAGGGCTAGTTGGAATACCATTATTAACTTCACTACATGGCCACTTTTGGGGTTCAGACCTTAACTATGCCGACAACAGCTGCGTGCTTGACAGCTCATTGGTGAAAACACAATATGCCCTCCAGGTATATAGTCACCACCTCCTGCAAATTCCATTAAACCCGAACGTTGGGAAAACCAATGTGTTTGTCAACTGCTTCACACCTCGTAAACTCATCCTCCTCCCACCTCTCTTGGAGGATCCACATCATCTAGGGTTTCCTCCGTTTCCGTTCCTCTGTTACATTGACTGGTCAACGTCGGCAGGAGACGACCTGCCGCATTCAACTCTCACGGAACATGCTCTGTCGTTGACTATGAAAGCGCCTGTGGTCTCACCGGGAGATTCAAACTCACGAGGCTGCAGTCAACACTGCCCTGCTTTAAGACCGTTAACTTCGACCGCTACACACTGCTGACCCCAAGAAAACCGAGGTGAGTGATAACGGGTGCCTTTGAAAAATACTGCGGATTCGGCGTGTAGAGCTAGGTCTCGGAAATGAAACGCTATCGTCAGTCGGGAACGCTGACTGCTGGCGCTCCAATTAAAAACAGCCGTCTCGGAGCCGCTTCGTCTACCAGAAGCGGAAAGTGTGCGCGACATCACCAAGCCGAATGCCAGTCTGGGTAGGGGTCGCAGTCGTTATAGACAATTCAAGTAGGCAAATGTGGTTAAGTGACATCTGGTGCGTTTAAGGCTTGATGGTCATCGAGTCCTTGGTAGTGGAGCATAGCCCTAGTAGCCTCGTAGGATGTACTGGATGTACTCGTATCACGATAAGGCTGTTTGGAAATGTGATTGGCTAACTGCATTGAACGATTCGCGCAATCATTGGTTGCCAATTTTTCGAGCACCAATGGCGCGCGCGCCCATGCCGCCATTATTGTGTGCATCTGATGTGCTGCCTGTGCTCTCCACTGCTGTATTGCGTTTTCGCTATATGCCTCTTTCATTCTGGGTAATATTTAATTCTTATGTTGCAAATTTTTAGGCACGACTAGAAACGGACATTCAAGCGTGTGAAAAATGATACCAAGGAAATGTTGAGAAAAATAGAGGAAAATGTAGACTTCCCCGTCTCCAACGACGACACAATTGAAACTCGGCCAAGCGGCAAGCTAACTCGCAAATAAGGTTATACAGCATGCCCATAATTGAACTTCTATAGAAAACGTAGGCAAATTTTTTTCTAGTATTCATTTGGTAGCAGATCGTATCGCGAAAAGTTATACTCAAAGGAAGTGTATATTAAGGTTTTAAAAAATTTTCTAATTCCATGATAATTGTTTAACCCGATCTGCTGTTGAACATGTATTTAGGGTTTTCAGTTCACAAGGAGAATCAGACATACCAGTACGCCAGTATGCCATAAAGTATTTATAAAAATTTTGCAATGGATGTCGACTACGTTGTAAGCTTCACGAGGGGCATTAGTAAACATACATTTGAATGGGCATTACCCGGCCTTACAAAATCTCGTAATTCTAAACTTTTTTAAAAAACTTCAATATAAAAAGACGTGATTTTCTACCAAATCAGTACAATAAAGAATATCTTTTAGTGAGTTTTCTATACCATGTAATTAAATATACAAGGGCATCGAAAAACAATAGGACAAATACATACTACTTTAGTATTCATTTTTACCGAGTGTTTCTTTTTGCAGGCGGCTGATAAGAAGTGCATTCAATAGCCGGCATCGTGCCGTGTCTGAAATATCTTGGGATGCTGCTGCAAGCTAATCAATATTACAACCCCCCTTTGAAGTAATCCTTCCTCTTTGAAAACGCATTTCAGGATTTCCATTAACATTTGATGAGTTTGATCTCTGGCTATGCATTAAACAGACTTGTGCTCGTGTTATTATGCCGTAGGATTCTCGATATGACAACAACACCTAAGTAATCCTTCCTAATCGAAAACGCATTTCAGAATTTTCATTAACATTTTTATGAGATCGGTCTCTGTCTGTAAGTCGCAGGTCGCTTATCTTGTCGCTTACTATCGGGAATAGTCAACACTATAGGATGCACGCGGGTTTTCCTTGTCTACCTCGCTCTGAACATCAAAGACCCCGACTCTGTTCCAGTCCCTACTTTTTAGAGCCCGCGTGTAATAGGCCGTCCTCAGGGCATATTAGTCAGCAGGAATCAGCGAAATCTCAAAGTCTTGGCCTTTTGGTTGGTCAGGCTAGCAAAGACCTGGGTCAAACAGACAGAGAAAGTTGTGTTATTTACCGCAGAAGGGAGAGGTCAAACTCCTTGGAGAAGACGATGGTGCGATTATCGATCACAGTCTGATAACCCTGAGCGTCCTCACGGCAGTAAGTCATGTAGGAAGAGGACTCGTGAGTTATGAGAAGACCATCACCGGACATGCGATGTACCTCAGCTGCCTGCAGTCCACCGTTGGTGATCAGGTGGAATGAGGTCTTGCCCGTACGAACAACCTGCAGAAGAGTATAGCAGAGGCGGAGAGAAGGAGGAGATATGAGGTGCTTGGGGCAGAAATCTTAGCACGCAACTTACATGGGGATTCGGATCTAAAATTTTTCTCCTTCTAGCAGCTAAAAATTACTGAGTCAGGGAGTGAATACGATAAGTTCCCACACAAAGCCCCATGAAAAACTTCTTCTCTTTGGTTTCTAGAGCCTTCGGTGGCAAACCAAATAAATCGACTTGCCACTTGACTTCAGAGAACTCCTATTCATGTAACCAGCTTTAAATGCGGTGCAAAATACTGCAAGTTCTTTGCTGTAATCACTCCCACTGCGTTCCGAAAGGCCTGATTGATGCATGTCATTGGTCGGCCCTGCACGAAGATGTCGCGCTCATAGTACACGAGTACAAATAAAAACTTTTTAGGATATAGGTTGCATTCTTCCTGAAGAAACGTTAGCCTCTGTGAGATCGAACATCTGCAAACCGTGACAGTAACTACTCGTGGCAAACCAAACAAACTTTTTTTTATTGTTGTGCTGTATGGGTATGCTTTTTCTCAAACACACAGTGTATTTTATTGGACAGGAAGGGGCCATGACTCTCGGCAAATTCCAAAAACAACGTAAAAACAAGTTGCAATCGGTTTAGTAGCTGATCTTACTGTTATCACCCGACCAGGTACTTAAATGACGCACGAAGCGTGTGTTTAATCGTCGGTTGTCCCAACTCCAAAGCGATCAACTAGCGAAAGTGTATTTAAGCAAAGCGACATGAATAACTGCATGCATTTAAAGCCTGAAGTCCAGCTTAGTTGTTTTCTTTCAAAACATTTTCAAGTGAAAGATGGAGGAGAGCTGAGCAAAATTCTCGCAGACATGGATGTATCGGATCTGACGAGAGCTCTGTGGCCACAGTCATTGCGAAACATCGTTCGTGGCATGCAGCGTGAGATACGCGCGTGCAGGGGCATTTCTGTGAGATGACTCATCGTGGGTATGAGCATTCCCAACAAGTGAGATGACTCATCGTGGGTATGAGCATTCCCAACAAGTGAGATGACTCATCGTGGGTATGAGCATTCCCAACAATTTCGTTAAACAGGAAGGGTCCTGACTCTCGGCAAGTTCCGAAAACAATGTAAAAACCAGTTGCGATCGGTTTAGTTGGTGACCTTACAATTCATCTCAGATACCTATGTGACCTTAAAAACAAACCCTCCTACAGTGGGCAAAGAAAGGTTGAACTATCGCATAAAGAAACGGCTTGTCGGTACAATTTATCCTGAGAAAAAAGGGTACGACAAGCACTTGCGAAAATATTCCGCGTCGAGTAGCTGATGCTCAATTGATACGAAACCACCTCTGATCAAAACTCAGTTAAGTTGTGACTGCCAGAAATAGTGATTGCAGGGTGCGGCTTGGTGAGGGTGTGGTTTAATTTAACGCTCGAATCCAAAGCAGAAAGGCTGTGTCCACCCCTCCAGCAAACCAGTTTAGGGTTCCAGGATTGCGGCGGATAGCAGGCGAAGCCGTAGTAGACAATGAACAACCCTCACCGCATCGAAACATCCCTATGATTTGTGTTTTTTTATGGATAACATTGCAAAGTCACGCCGGGATGTAACACTACTTCGAGAAGCGACTACTGACAGAGGTCCTGCAGTTTCTCTTAATCACTATTTTATGATTATCACGGGTATCGAGTTTCCTGTCAGCCGGGGTGCCGAAGAGGGAGGCCAACACCGGCTCGCAACAAGTGCCTTATCAGCAACTACCAACGTCCTAGTCCATCAGCAAACCCAGGTTAGTGAGAGAAACAGAGATTGAACTAATAAATAACAGAAGACTACAACCTACTTGTAGAACATATTTGACACCCTCAGAGATGAGCGTCACATCAACGACGTTGCTAAGTTGATTGGTCGGAAAGAACTGACCTCTGAAATGTAGAGGAAAAGAAACATTGCGTACTTAGCGGGAAGAGATGAAGTGAGTCTGTTGGATCCTCGATTTATTGCTTAGGAAATCTTACTTAAGCAGTTATATTAATGTATTAAGAATGCGTGGCCTCGATACGTATTATTAGTAGTAGAATTCGTAGAAGTAGAAGTATTAGTATTAGTAATATTAGTGGTAGTACTATTAGTAGTAGTAGTATTATAAGTAGTAGAATTAGTATTAGAAGTACTGGAAGTAGTATTATTAGTGGTATTAGTAGTAGAAGTAGTAGTAGTAGTAATAATAATAATAGAAATAGTAGTAATAGTAGTATTAGTAGTACTAGTAGTAGGTTGGACGGGGAACTTGAACTAAATTTGATCAAATTCACGGCTCTCGATTGGAGCCTCGCAGTTCAGATAGTTAGAGCGTTGGCTGTACATAAGCCTTGCACTTGCTGTTGTGGGTTCAAATCCCAACCGAGACCACTGAGTTTTTCAAAAGTAAATCAGATTAATTATGTGAATCCGCCAAGAATACCAATAAGAAATCAAATTCTTAAAAGTGAACAATCCTCTTTGCTAAAACAGGTTTCAACTGCAACAACGACGGGGCCAGGCTCACCTTTCAAAAAGCATCTCAAAGTTGTGATAGGCCTGTTCCAGCGTACGAAAGGCAACGTGTAGAGCAGTGCACATCACACCAAGGCAGACATCGGGTTTGGTTGGCTGTATAAGGAAATTTATAACAAAAAGATTTGGTAGAAGCTAAAACAGTTTGAGCGTGAAACGAATTGGAAAAAACAGCGTTCTTGACTTTTGACTGTAAAAATTGCATATACGGTCACACCTAAACTCAATGAATGTAGGCATGTTAGTTAAGGGTTACGGTCGCGGTTAAGCTTAGGAATAGTGTTACGATTAGGGTTAGGTTTAAGAGTAGGGATAGGGTTAAGTTTGCCTGCCGCATATCGTCTTGCCCAATCCAGCCATTATGAACTAATAACCATGGATGACCTGTTTTACGCACGTGCTTTACGCACTCCTGATACGCATCTTTTAAATTAGGCGGCTTTTCCAGCTTCTTCAAGAAGTAAAACAAATATAGGACGGAAATGCTAGTATTCTCAATACCTTCCGCAGATTCTCTGGTAAGGACCGCCTCCATCTGACACTAGCATAAAACTTCTATGCTCCCTGTGCTACATTTTTCAGGTGGTGCTACATACGCTATCGTTGACGCTAAGACAAAGAAGCTTTCAGGCGAGTTCATTAAGTGTTGGCTGCTGGAAACCCATGCATGCGTAACTCAAGAGAAAAGAGATTGTACAAAACCCGGCAATGAGAGTCAGGTTAAATGGTTCCATTGTTTCCGTGAGAACTTAGTCCATTGTGCGACCGGTTAGGTGGCGTGGGGCACGCATAGAGGAAACGTTTCGATCAACCAGCCACTGCGGCTAAGCCCGTCTCCGGTCATCCTGACTCTGTCCCGCTACCGGGTCTAGGTGCTTGTGGGAGAATAGTGTGGTAGTGACTGCGCAATTGTGCCTTACTATAAAATAACCGATGGCAACCCACCCTTCAGCACCAAGCATGATGTAGGGCAGATGATGGTCACTGTTGCATGCGAGGGCCTAACTGGCACATGACTATAATGTACACTGAAGTAACGCCAGACATGTCTAACGTATCAAGTAGGGCGGTTTTTAGAGTGTTAGAGTGCTACAACGTACTAGAGTGCTACAGCAGCGCGTGACACTACTCGAGCAAGCAGAAATACAGGGAACACGCACGAAATTGGACGATGGTATTTTACGAGGACGACAGAGAAAAAAGGGGGGCACGATCCGCACACTGCCTTACTGAATGTGGGATAGAAAGTCGGATATTCTGACCTAAACTTGAGCGAGGACGCGGAGTGAGCCGAGAATATATGTTCCACTTCCTCTAGTCGTTACCGATAACACGTCTCAATTACTGATGGCTCATTGCTATACAACCGTCCGCGAGGAGAATACTCTGGCGGGTAATAGTGGAATGGAATGGAAATATCGAGTAAAACAATAAGGTAAGATCACGTAACAACACTCGTCGAAAAATGCTTTACTGATGCCCATAAACCATGGGAGCGCTTGCGGCACGCATTTATCGCAGGTAATCTCGTTCTGTTTGTTAGGGCTCACTTAATTCACCAATAAGTGCCCTTACCGAAGGGAATACCAAACAACAATGCGCTCGTATCACAAATTTGTTTACTGTTGATCTTAAATTATGGAGAGCTTGCAGAGCCGCGTTGCGGCACGCATTCCTCGCACCACCGCAAGAGCAGCATGGCGGTGGTAACTGGATATGAAGTTTTAAAAGCAATATGTTCAATTTCTAGCGATCGCGTCTCGGTTATCCGCACTCGGTCTTGGCACCGGGCTCAGGTGGTGAGAGAGGAGAGAGTGCGGTAGATGCTTCGCAAGTCTGCTAGTGCTATACACAGTTCTGAACTTTCCCTGTCCGCAAATAAGTATGGGCGGGAAATGAGGGGGAGGGGTGGGTGTGAGAATTGCTCATCACCTATTTTTCTGACAAGAGTGTGTTCAGAAATAGCATATAGACAGTTGTAGACGACAGAAGTTTAACAATGCTTAGACGGTTAGGCTGAAATATAACCACTTTTTCCCTTGAAATCGAGCCTCAAAATGTCCTGGCGGCTTGGACGTGGCAGCAGCCAAAACCATTCCAACATCCTGGCTTAAGGCTATTCATAGTACCTGCGAACCCTCTGATAATGGCATTCCATATTAACGTGCACATTTCCAAAGTGTGTATTTTCTATTGAGCCATGGATCATTTAAGTATTATCATTAGATGTTGTACTATTTCAGTAGGAGTTACTATGTTTTCTTCGTCAGCGGCATTATGGCTTACGCTACCCTCAAGCCCTAAGTAAGGGTAGCATACTTTCAAATCTACCATTTTCAGAGTACAACGCTAAAAGCCGATTAAAAAAACTAGTCCGCGGAAATGATTTGGATGAACCTACCGTCGAAATTATCATTTTACAAGTCAATAACCAAGAGCTGACCTCTAGCACACGACAGAATCAACTATGTTGGTAAGGATTTCAGGAGGAGGGCTTTATTTCAGTTTTGATGATAAGCCAAACCAAACACGAAGAACACAATGCCAGCCGTTTACTTCTGCAGCACGGAAATACCCGTAAAATGAACTCCTCAACCGTATAGAAAAGGCGTAAAAAGAGGTGAATCCGATTTGGCAACTAATCTACGCGATGATGAAGGCAGCAGCAAATATGCCCAACCTCACAATTATTTGAAGCTACCATATGCTCTCAGACTGCCAGAAGGCAGACGCCATGCACGCGGCCGAAAAAGTCAGGGATTAAAACTCACCCTATCCTTTTGAGCGATGAGACGATCGAGCCATTCAGTGTCAATTTCGTTATAAATATAGGCGTCCGACTCGAGTATTTTAATCAGATACTCCACTGTTGTGCGGAAGTCGCCGCGGATTAGAAGTTCGCGAAGGGCCAACACCATGTTTCTACAAATTCGAAAATTGCAGTCTATGAAATCATGTGCAGCGGTATGCATACACTTAGCAAATTCTGCCAAATAGAATGCAACTACGTAATTAATTTTACAGTGAGTACACTTACTCGCGAGCCTGCTCTCTGGACGCTTCTGCTGAAAAGCAGTGTCCGAATTGTGAATCAGCAAATTCGTGAATACCACCCACTGTGCCAACGCTAAAGTAGCCCCACACAGACCGGCTACTCTTGAAATTCAGCTCGAAGACATCTCCGGAGCGGGGTTTAAAGCCCTCATCGGGGTCCTCACTGGTCACCCGGACGGCAATTACATGGGAAGAGGGAGGTTTGCGTAGGCTGAGGTTGTCGCTTAACCTGACTGAGTAGTTTTCAGACTGTCCAAGGCCGAAAAGGTTGCGAATGTCCTTTATTCGCACCAAGGGGATCCCCATGGCAATCTGTAATTGCATATAATAACATTTTTAAACACATTCTACTCACAATATTTCAGTGAAATTTTAAACATTTGAACTAACGACAGACCTGCAGTTGACAAGCCGGCAAATTGACCCCAGAAATGACTTCCGTACAGGGGATGCTCTACTTGAAGACGGGGATTCAATTCCAAAAAGAAGAATTCTTGCGTTTCAGGGTTATAGAGGTACTCCACTGTGCCAGCGCTTGTATATCCGACTAATTTGGCCAATTTAATAGCAGCCTAAAATAGGCAATTTAAGGGAGGGGGCGAACAGTTGCGACAAAATATACAAAGAAGAACACAGATATAAATAAGCAGTGCTTCGGGGAGAAGACTTACACGCTCCATGGCATCAAATACTTCCTGTGGAGCGACAATTACGGGAGCTTCTTCGAGGATCTTCTGGTGTCTGCGTTGGACAGAGCAATCACGTCCAAACAGGCTGATTGCCTCACCATACTGATCGGCAAGAAGTTGAACCTCCAGGTGTCTAACATGCTCAATGCACTTCATCACAAAAATGGGTGACTCTGGAACCTCACTTTGAACCTGCAAAAAAGATGGGGAAGCAAACAGCGGTCTCAGGATAATCGTCAAAACCCAGGACGGGGCCTGCGGTCTGGTTAAAGTATTGGGAACATTTCAAGCTTAATTAACAAATTAGCTTTTCGATATTGGCAGCTTTGACAGCAATAGTTTCCGTTAAATTAAAAATCCTTGGTAAGCAGCGTACAGTCAAATTCTCGCCTAGATCAACTTGGACATAAGGAAACAGACACAGAGGTAGTAGGTGAGATGTAGTCAAATTCTGCTTGTGAAAGTTCTCACAGGGGGAAGTGTTCGAATTTTTCAGTTGTAAACTAGCAGTTTGTCCGTCAGAATTAGCAGCGTTGAAGGAGACGTACGCGTGAATTCGATTGTGGGGAAACAGACCTGCGCAACAAGGGTCTCATTTTTTCCTTCCAGGTTTCATCGCGAGCAAATGGCAAGAAAATTTCGGGACGACTAGTGGTAAGACTGGGTGCAGTAGCTGACAAGAAAGACACCAATAAGCCCTTCATCCCGGATACCCCGTGTTCTTTCCTTCTCGTATTCCAACTCTAAACCTAGCATTAAGCCTAACCGTAACCTTAGTCCCCCTGGAATTTAGGGCAAGGACATTGCATTATAGGGGGTTCCTGTTCTCGTGTCTGATCCACGGACGTGCCACAGAACCTGCAAGCACGCGTGTTACAACGCGTCTCCTGAACCTCTTAAGGCAGAACTATACTACGCAGGTGTCACCGGGAAGAGAGACACACTGGCTACCCTTATCTACATACCTCACAGGACTGGGGGGGGGGTAAGAGTGTGAGAACGAGACAGGTTATTTTTGACGAAGTATTTACACGATTCTCGTTATGATTGGAGTACTTCTGCGTGCCCCAAATGACTGAAACTGGAAAAAAACCCGGACCAAGCGGCTGTGCTGTGGCGGGTTTTAACACGAAATTATTTTCACGTCACTGACTCTGCGCATAAGGAATCTAACTTACGCGTAGAGACGTGCCACAGTCGAGACAGCACTGAAAAACGACCTACCGCCTGGTCCCTCCAAAAATCTTATGGGAGAGAGGGAGAGAGCGATACGCTTTATTTCGAAAGTATCATTGTAATTTTTTTAGCAAAATGGTCTCAATTCACAGTGAATAAAATGGGTACGCAAAGGAGAGCACCGGAAGAAAGGAAGAGCACCATTAACCGCCACAACTTCGGATCCTTAGACTGGTGTGACTGGAGGAGTGGACGCACGCATTCTCCTTGGGATGATCTGGGTACTAAAACAAACCAACCCTCTATCAAAGTGCATTATTTCGTCATTGTATCGGCTAACAACAGTCTAACTGGTCTATGTGGGTGGTTTGTACGCTGTTGGTGAACTCGCCAACAGCCGAGTGAGGGAGGGGAGCAGTGTGGTGCAAGCATGCGCAGCTACGACGGTACGCAAAAGGGCTGGCAAATTAGGGCTGAGGGTTGTCAGACAGAGACCCGCTTTCACATCCGCATAACGTTATGAATCGGCATGCCTGCCGATCCTGATTAAAAATCATACCAACGGCCGCATTTTCCTGTCTTTCAGCAGTAATTATGACTGGGGTTGGTCGCAAACAGCTACCTCAACTCCGAACACCCCCATTTTGTTCCTTTCCACAGGTTCTGATCACGACGCCATGTGGGCATTCGGCGACAAGATTGCAACGAAAATCCTCGCGGAGAGTGCCGGCATCCCGACTGCGCCTTAGAACGGTTCTCATAAGTTGAATCTTCCGTTTAACCACACCCGTTTCACGTGATCTTTAAAGAAAATCAGGTGGAGCAACGCTCCTGATTTTCTTCACAGAATGTGTCGCGATGTTCCTCCCACGCTATTCATGCTGTATGAGCAGCGACAGAAATCCGTGCTCTTACCATGTCTGCAATGTGGGCAGTTTTGCATCAACTGGAAATCGGACTATCAATCCTGTCAGCCAACCACACACTGACACGGAAGCTGGCAGAGTGAGTGAGGTCGATGATAGAATAAAACAGACGTGCCCTTCGACGCCTAAGACAGGCCAACAGACATGACTTGGGGGCTGGTGACTGACCGAACAGACCAGTCTACCGAGTTGACAACTAGGTTATAATTTCTGCCCTTGAATATGGCTTCCATGCCAATCACACATGGTTTATCAGAGGCCGTCTTTCCTTGAAATCCTATTCGCGCGGAGTGCAGAGCAGGATGTACGTGGCACGCGAAGATGACAGACTTAATCTTGTCAGTTACTGCATGAGGGCCCTTGCCTTTGGTTTACCTTGGCTGATTTGATCAGAAGAATGCTGTTAGACGCTGAGCATGGATACTTCGCTCGTCAGTCCCTGCTGTTTGAGACAGCAGTGACCCTCGTCAGCAACCAACAAATTCTATGTGCTTCTGCTGTCACCTCTACTGCACACGCGGATACAACACTACTTCGCTAGTTATGCGTTGCACTGTCATTTCAGTCATATCCCAGTGGCGAAGCTGAATGAATACGGCTAGGACTGCGCCTCATTGTTTGTTCATTCCAAACGCACGCTGGTCCCCGGTCTAGACGAAGCACGATTTAATGGACAACCCCATTGTGTAGTGTAGGTTTGATATCACGGCGTTGTACATTTTGGCTGCGGACTGCGAGTTTGCGAGACTCCCTAGTGTGGTCTATGCATGAAACTCTGTGCCTGTTGAGAGGCAGTGCCCCCTAAACGGGTCGGGTGGTAGATTATGGGGGGGGGGCTAAATCAGGGCACGACGGGCGTTATTCGCGTTGCGCTCCCATTATAAATTTTGAACATGGGGGAGGCGTGGTGGCACGTTTAGGTGCAGACTCACGCCGCATCAGCCACCGGTGTTCGTTGCGGCACTCCCACTTCTTCGGATCCGAGTCAGGTGCAGCAACACGCCCAGGGGCGGCTCCGGTCGCGCCAGCCACCTGCGCCTGACCCCCTTGATTTTGACACCGAACACAGGCAAGAGAGGGAAGAGAGAGAGAGATAGTGCGGTAGCTGCAGCGCAAATCTAATAGCACTAACAAATAATCCACGCGCAAGTCACCGTCCCTGCACAACCCTTCTGTGGAGCATGCGGCGGACATCGTCGGCCTAAGACGGTCAAAATGTCGTTGGGAGGCATGGTTGACAGGACTACTCCAGAAGAGATCTGGACTACGGACGTGTGCTACTCGCAATACGTACTAGGACTGCAAGTGAATTTGCATTGCAAAGGAAGCGATTAAAACAATGGAGGCGCGATTAAAAATGAACCCAGCGGCACGAGCGAAAACACAATGAACTTTCCGGAATAACGGAAACCGCGGAAACGCAGGTACCTGCTCGGCAATCTAGACATCGGCTCTCGGTGCATATTGAAACAGCCTTAAAAAAAGGCTACCTAAGACATAAGCAGATTATTGGCTCTGACGGCTGAGCAGTCGTAACTCTGGCTGTAGTGCAATCTACAGATAAAACTGGTTCCCAGTCAGTTACAGGTAAAATGCCTCAAATATTAGTGGTGTTCCTGCATAATATATGGTGTTAATTGTCAAATAAGACCGCCTTTCAACCTCCGCAACCCCAGATCCTTAGACTGGTGTGACTGGAAGAGTGGCGCATACGTTCTCCTTTGGATCCTGGTACTATGTGAAATCACCCCTCCACCAAAAGGCACCATGTCGCCATTGAAACGTGGACTAGCAGCTTAACTGATTTTGGTGGACCAATAGTATACTGTGGTTTGTGCGCCGTGGTTGGAATTATCAACAGCCAAAGGGAAACCAAAAAGAACGTCCGCCTGGCGAACAACAACACCGAAGGGACTCAAAGGTATGAGTGAGTAAGAGAAGCCTCATGTGGGTTCTGGAGTAGTTTTGGACTACAACAGGAACTAGAGATACTGATGGAATCAGGCCACGTGAAAGCACCAACAGACAGAATACATGGAACCAGTTCATAATTCTGAATGATAATGAGCTTGAAAGAGGGCCTAAGAGATCAGAAGTAAAAATTACTCGGCGAGGGTCCACAATGTAATCCTGCTTTATGCGCCTGCTATAACCGACAATTGAAATCTTTATTAAACAGCGATAGTGTTCACTGATCAGCGCTCAAATGTTTGCCCAGAGGTTATGCTGATCGTTCTTGTACTCTAAACGAATGTTGGTAGTTGAAGGTTGGAGTTTTAGACAAAAAGAAGGAAGGAAAAAGGTGAGCTGAATCTCAGTCGGCGTTGAGCCCGTTATGTATGTCCAGGGATGAAGTTGTATGAGACCGCGAGCAGATTCAAATGACATTCTGAAGCAGCCTGCAAGAACCCAATGTTTGGCCAGTTGCCTTGGCACACTCGTTGGCTAATACTGTGCTGACATTTAGGCTGCAAAGGATACTCTCATCTATGTGAGATCCGCTCGCCTCCCCCTCTCGCTCCAAACTTAGCCTCGTAAATGTGGCATGCGTGTACGGATTGTTGAGTTTTGCCAGCCCACGCCCATTCACGTTCGCCTGGACTCTGTCTCGCCACTGAGACAAGTCGACTGTGGCAGATTATATATTTATATATATATATATATATATATATATATATATATATATATATATATATATATATATATATATATATATATATAAGCAAACAAGTGCGTAACACTCACTAATGTGGTAAGGATCTCACTCGATCCCATTTGTCCGCCCGCCAGTTACCTACCGGCGATAAACGAACGTTGTGTCATAGGACACATACCATATATATAGCACAAATATGTTGCTAAGAGTACATTCCGTTCGATGTGTTTGGCAAAACCCTCAAAATAACATATTTCTTTAAAGCATTTACCGAAGCAGTGACATTTTGGGCACTCTTTCTAATGCAGACGGCCGCCTGGGACATATTTGTAGACTCACACAAACATGAAAACCGCTGCTGGGGAAAAATATATGCCTATACCAGTGTATTCGGGTTTGCACTCCCCATAACACATGTCGAACATCGAGGGGGGCGGGCGGAGCGGTGGCACGTATAGGCGCAGTCTCACGTCGCGCCAGGCCCCCTGCGTCCGATCACGCCTCTGGTCTTCTTGACTCTTCCTCTCCCGACAACGGGCGCAGGTGGGTGAGGAGAGAGAGAGAGAGAGAGGAGAAGAGAGAGAGAGGCAATATGACTGCAGACGGGTTCGGCCACAGTGGCTGATAAAGCAAAACAGCCTCTTTACGCGTGCCTCACAGTCTAGTCCGTGCACGATGGACAAATTTTTCACACAGACAAGAAACGGGCAGCTTGGCTCCAGGCTGAGTGAGAGTGCCACTTTTATTCCGATTACCCGTCAGTTCGACCCTCGTAATCCGACGATGTCCACTGGTGCAGGGACGGTGAAGTTGCGCAAATTAGTTTTCAGTAATATTGGACTTTCACAGCATCTACTGCACTCTCACGCTCTCTTCCCTTACCCGCCTGTGCCTTGCGTCAAGACATAGTCAAGAAGGCCGGAGGTGGGTTCGGGCGCAGGTAAATCATAGCCCACCACATGGCAACAGTAGGTGGTGTGGCATGAGCCGGCACCTACGCGTGACCAGGTTTGGCACGCACAGCCCCCCCGCCCATGTTCAGCATTTGCTATGTGAGCTCATTCCAAATACGAAGAACACCTGCTGTACCCTGATTTAGCCCCCGTGTTGGTCCAGCGCATCTGCACGCAGCCCGTTTAGGAGGCACGTCAAAAACACGCACACTTTCAGAGCATGTGGCGATTCGCAAGAGCAACATACAAATAAATAAATGGTAAACAGCATGCTTCACCACCTGAGTGAAAAGACCAGCCACTTCAGTGGAATGCGTAGCTCGACGAATGCCCTTGCCACCACCACCCTCGGAAGCCTTGATCATCACGGGGTAGCCGATTTTATTGCAGGCCGCCTGACACTGCTCCACTGTGCTGACACAGGCTTTTTCGTAATCCTCCGGGCTGATGAGCTCGGACACACTGCGGCGAGGCGGTCGAGACTCAGAATCCGATGGATCCGAAGAGAACACGTCTTCCGTATTGACGACGATATCTAGGAAGCGAAGGTGAGAAACAGACGTCTTGCAATTAGTTCTTCGGTGCAAATATTACCACTTCAACAATGTTTCAAATGATAAATAGCAGAGAAGTTGCATGCACAGCTAGTATGACAGTTCAGCCGTCACGAACGACCGTGGCTACCGTCTGCCCAACAGCATGGTGAGCGCAGGGCCGGTGACATGCGTGCCGCATGTACCGCCCTCTATCCTCCTCCCCATCTGGGCCTGCTGCCATGATTAAGTCAAGAAGACCGGAGGTAGGGAGAGGGCGCAGATGGCTGGCACGGCAAGGACCTACACCTAAATAGACGTGCCACCACCCCCTCCCCATGTGCGGCATGTGTGATGGGTGCGCATCTTCACTAACGCCAGCCATGCCCTGATCTGGCATCTGTGTTAGCCAAGCGCATCCATCGCGTGGCCCGTTTATGGAGCACACACTACTAGTAAAAGATGCGAATTCCTTGCTGCTTGAAAGGTAGTTTTTACTGGGGTCACCTGAAATAGAGAATGAGCGAAATTCGGACGTGAAAACAAACGATGAGCGCTACCTGATTGTGAGGTCCAATCAGTCAACCATAAGTCAGCGACCTCAAGGGCATATACAAACAGCCAATTAGAAGCCGGACGCGCCTCACATGCGCACTGAAGCATGCACCGGCGATTAAAACAACTCCTTCAATCGGATGCAAAGAAGCATCATATCTCTGCGAAGTGTTTACGCGGGAGAATTTTTTTCAAATCCACTCTAGGCTACTTATGAAGAATACTATGGGCACCGGCTTTCATCTGCGAAAACCACTCATACAGACTTTTTTAATCATGAATGTTTCTTCCAGTGGCCGTTATACAACCGTTATTCCCACGATCGGTCAACAGTACAAATGCATTCAAAACGTCTTCACCAGCGTTAAGCACAACCTTTACACTAGAAGCCTGACGCTTCTCTAAAGTCAAGCGCTACTACTTTCGAGATAGCATCGTTTGAGATACCGCCGTAGACGCCCCAAACTCCCACCCCGTCTCCGAGATTCTACTCCTCCCGATTGGACTGTTTCATTTTCCCTTGACGTGCACATTCTCCGTTATTCCTAGGCAACCTTATGCCTCTTGCGATGCCTGACTGGCGATGTCCTCACCAAGCCATGTTTTCGCCCATGTTGCAACCTTCCATCTCCCTTCAGGAGTTATTTTTTCTAAGCAACTGTACAATCTCCTCAACAGACTATTTCTCTTCCTCCCTTTTAATTATGTCACGGATTTTGTTTAGGGAGTTGGAAACTGCAAAGGGGTGGGAGGAAGAGAGTAGTTCCTAAGCTAGTCCCAGATATTGGTGAATTACTGCTCATTTCCTCAGTTGCAGAGAATGCTGCTGGTAGCAAACGGCCAGCAAAGGCAAACTGACACCAAGTAGAAGGGATGCGAAATTTGTGTGGATTAAGACGGCCAGAGGTGCGGGGTATATCAAACATAGAGAGAGCAGTAGAGATCCAGAGAGATCTTGTTCTCCCTTCCAAGGTGAATTGCGTTCAAATGGCGAGACTAAGTCCGGACTATTGAAGATGATCCTAGAAACCGTGGCTGACCAGTCCTTCACTCCAACCTACGCGTACCGGCCTCTGAACAAGCAAAAGCAGGGTTTCATGCATGGAACTCATGCGAGCACCATTTATAGAGGATCTCGCAAAATCGCGGTCAGCAGCCAAAGCTGTGGCATCAAAGATTGAAGACGGGATCGGGCGCGGGTGGCTGGAGCGACCGGAGCCGCCCCTAGGCGTATCGCCACGCCTGACTAGGGTCCCACGGAGTGGGAGTGTCACAATGAACAGCGGTGGTTGATGCGGCATGAGCCTGCGCACACGCCTCCCCCATATTCAAAATTTATTATGGGAGCGCAACCCGAATAACGCCCGTCATGCCCTGATCTAGCCCCCTCCCCCATAATCTACAACCCGAACCGTTTAGGGGGCACTGCCTCTCAACAGGCACAGAGTTTCATGCATAGACCACACTAGGGAGTCTCGCGAACTCGCAGTCCGCAGCAAAAACGTACAACGCCGTGACATCAAACTTACACTACATCCTGTATTCCGCGTCTAATGGGGTTGTCCATTAAATCCTGCTTCGTCTACACCAAGGAACCAGTATGCGTTTGGAATGAACAAACAGTGAGGTGCAGTCCCCAAGCCGTATTCATTCAGCTTCGCCACTGGGATATGACTGAAATGACAGTGCAACGCATAACTAGCGAAGTATTGTTGTATCCGCGTGTGCATTAGAGGTGACAGCAGAAGCACATAGAATTCGTTGGTTGCTGACGAGGGTCACTGCTGTCTCAAACAGCAGGGACTGACGAGCTAAGTATCCATGCTCAGCGTCTAACAGCATTCTTCTGATAAAATCAGCCAAGGTGAAACAAAGGCAAGGGGCCCTCATGCAGTAACTGACGAGATTAAGTCTGTCATCTTCGCGTGCCACGTACATCCTGCTCTGCACTCCGCGCGAATAGGATTTCAAGGAAAGACGGCCTCTGATAAACCATGTGTGATTGGCATGGAAGCCATATTCAAGGGCAGAAATTATAACCTAGTCGTCAACTCGGTAGACTGGTCTGTTCGGTCAGTCAACAGCCCCCCTAGTCATGTCTGTTGGCCTGTCTTAGGCGTCGAAGGGCACGTCTGGTTGATTCTATCATCGACCTCACTCCCTCTGCCCGCGTCTGTGTCGGTCTGTAATTCAATTTAAGACAACAGTGGATGACTGATAGGATTGATTGTCCGATTTCTAGTTGATGCACGACTGCCTACATCGCAGACATGGTAGCAAAAATCACGAGCAAAGTGTTGTTAGACGGAAGAGTCAACTTACGAGAACCGCTCCAGGGCACAGTCGGGATGCCGGCGCTCTGCGCGAGGATGGTCGACGCAATCTTGTCGCCGAGTGCCCACATGGCGTCGTGATCAGGACCTGCGGAAAGTAAAAAACGGGGGTAGGCGGAGCCGAGGTAGCCAATTGTGACCAATCCCAGTCATAATTACTGCTGTAATATATGGAAATGCGGGCGTGGGCAAGAGTTTATTCAGGATCGGCATGCAGGGAAATGTCTATAGTGACACAGGGGTGTGCAAATAATTTGCTGTCTAACAAGCGTCAAGTCAGTTCGTCAGGTTGGCGTATCATAACACAGTAACCATGCGGGCTTGCACAGCCCAGCTCTAAATTGCGTGATTAGTAATTACCATCCGATGGTCAATTCGGAAGACCAAGCCGTACTATAACGTTACCCCCACCCCAAACCACGTCTGTTTGCCTGTCCTTGGAGTTGAAAAGCACGTCTGGTTGATTCTTATAGAGAAATAAAGGGTCGGAGCCCTGCTCCTAACCACGGTAAAACAGGCCATCAAAGTTACTGATCCTCTAAGGTGCGAGCAATCAGACCATCTGAGGCGAGACCTTTTGCGTCTCCTAAAGTTGGCACCAACAAGGTAGTCATGAGTTAGATTAAGAAACTGGAAATCGGAGGTTTAGACCTGCTTTCATGCTATTTAGCCACGCAACTTCACGTACCATGCCTCTTTAGAACAACCCAAGATAAAATTTGGAAACTGGTGTTCACTGTCATTTAAACTGAAAGAATAACGCACCAGTCGGGCAGTTGTTTGTCTTTTGCAAAAAAAACTGCCAGCACAGGGGGCAGAAAATTGTTCCTCCCTCAGTCGGCTGTTGAGGGCGCACAATCCAAAAAAGTAAATTTAGCTCTTGGTCCCGGATATAATGGCGACATAGTGCGATTCGATGGAGGGGCGGAAGTAACCGGATCCAAAGGAGAAGGTTTGCATCCGCCCCTCCAGCACACCGTCTGAGACTCGGGGATTGTGCGGCGGTTGTGACAGCGAACAACATGCATTATGCGGGGATGCTTGTGGGTAACCTACTCGGAGAACAGCACCAAGTCATATCTGAAGGCTGCTGATCCGTCCTCGGAGTCGTAAATATCTTTCATTGAAGGCCGTTTGACAATGCACCAACCGCAGACGAGTCGGAGAGTCTACAGACAGACTAATAGGCAGGTATCCATGTTTTTGTCATTCAGGAAGGTTCAGTAAGTTTTCTGTCGTGCCACTATTCTCATAACTTATTTTTAGGCCTCCATTGTTTTTTATCGTTTTGTGCTGGGCTAATTCATTTTCAGTCCTATTACGTACGAAAGTCTTGCGACAGGCACACACTTCACTATTCCAGATCTATTCTGTAGTAGTTCCATCATATAGAGCCTTATAATTCAATCGTACATCTTGCACATGCACTTATTTTAGTGTGTGGATTTCTCGAAAAATTTGCTGATGCACGCATCTTCACCTAATAGGTAAATGAAGATGGAAGTCGATGGTGGGCATCACTGATAAATCTTACGACATTACTTGCTAATCTGAATTTAACCCGTCCTACTTAAGCCTAGCTTAGTTTATCTTCCTAGCTTCCCAACTTCCCACGCTGGCAAGTGGGCGACTGTAAGTATTTCTTATTGCTGCAATAAAACCACCAATAAAACTGTGGTAAGACCTCCATCTTAAATCGTGCAATGTAATCGATTTTTTTGCGAAGGCGAGGTTGAACCTATAAGATTTTTTGACGGACTAGGTCGTTTATCACTGCTGGCTCTACGGTTGCAAGTCTCTACCCATAAGTTACGCGGAGAAGCAATGACGTGGAAATAGTCAGTGTTAAAACCCACCGCAGCACCACCGCTTCGCACGGGGTTGGTTTTCAGTTTCATTCGTTCAAGTCACGTGAAGTATTCAAATCGTGACGAGTATCCTGCGCATACTTCATCAAAATCCACCTGTCTAGTTCTCACACCCGCGTAACCACCCAGTCCTGTACGGTAAGTAGACAAGGGTAGTCAGTGTGTCTCTCTTCCCGATTGTACCTGTGTAGTATGGTTCAGCCTTCAGAGGTTCAGGAGGCGCTTTGTGTCTTAAAATCTGCCGCAGTATAGCCGTTTTGTCATGGGCTGGTTATCAGTCGTTCTAGGCACACAGAAGCACCCAGATCATGTGGAGGATCGTGCAGGGTTGTGCAATGTTCAGTGCAGGAAGTTCCGTTGCATTGGTGATTTCTCCTCTGATGAGTTACCGGCGATATAGCTTTCAATTATGTCGACAGAACTCAATAACTGACAAGCTCCGGCCAATTTAAACACTCCATAAAGCGTCTTTATCGAGGTCGTTTAGATCGTTGGTTTCAGAATCGGCTCTCACGCCCCAGATCATTTTCCCCATCCTCTTGTCGCTTTTGCTAGGCAGTAGAAACGCTAAAATTACCGAGGAACGAGGCGCGTGTCCCAATTACTCAATTTCAGGACGTCCATTGCTAGTGTTGATTTGATCGCAGACGCGTGGATCCTGGTACACTCGTCATGCGGCTACCTCCAGCGTGAATCCACTGCTGGCTCGACAGCGGCCAGGACAAGTCTTGTGCTGGTCGTCGAAGTACTCGATCTCAAAAGTCAGCGAACAGACTCGGGGCTTGTTTTCCCACCAGTACGAGCCAGTCATTCGAGCCACTCGGAATCACGCAAAAGGCGGATCGATAAAAACAGACAACGGCGGAGTGGTAAGGCAAGCCGTCAGTAATGCATTCAATGCACAAAACAATTACATCTCAAAATTCACATGCTTCGTTCAAAGACCCTCTACTTGTTAGGAATTTGAATTTCTTTCGGTCAAACAAAAAGCCATCATTTGGGGATAACAAGGTGAGAATGAGAAGGTCTTGCTCTAGCGAATTTCGGGAAATAAGATGAAATCGGACCGGCATTTTTCCTGCTCTCCATTCACATAGGAGCTCTGTTTATTGTACATTAGCTGGTCTCTTTTACCACTATTTTCTGATTTTTATACGGGTTTATGGAGTTACAAGTGTGAGATCATGCATACAATACGCTAGCACCACCTCAAAGGACATAAAAGTTGGCGTGAATTTTGAACCAAATTTGGTGAGGATTGTCGATGATACCGACAATCGCAGTTTACATCCAATGTGTCGTGTTTGTTATCTTCTGATGCTATCTTGCGTACCCATTTTTGTCTATAACGAATGGAGGAGGTTCGTTGAGAATTTTGGAATAATACATTCAAAATAAAGCGTATTTTCTCCTCTTTCATGCCAACGTATACTAGCAATACGGAGGTTGAACCCAAATTATTACTCGCAAAGCACACCGAGGAAACTGATCATGCTTTTGGTTTCTTGGACGTAGTGGTTTTGAAAGGAAAACGAATCCCACTAAAGGCGTGTTACTTCAGTCAGCAGGCACATCGACCTCCCTCCGGCTTGCAGGACAGTATTACCTTATCAGCAGGTTTATAAGAGCAAAATGGCCGCAATTAACCTAACAGAATCGACCAGAAATGAGCCCAGCTGGATCGGAGACGGACAAGCCGTCAGGATCAGCAGTAGTCAACGTAGTCAACCTACCGCTAACCAAATACCGGAGACCGATCAGCTAGGCAAGTCAGTTGAACTTCTCTCAGAACTTTACACTGTATGCTTCGAAAATACTCAGCTAACTAGCTTCTACAAGGTCTCTCGCACTTCATTAGATGGCTTCAAGGAACGACTATTTGATGGAAAAAAAACTTTTCTAATGGAAAGTCATTTTTTTACTTCCCGGAGTTTTTTTGGCATTGACCAAAAAATCTCAGGGGAAATATATTGCACTTTACTTCAATAACCGCACGGAGAAGCCTAGGGGAATATTTTCATAGGAATTAACTGGATGAAGACTGGTTTTACGTTCGCCCTGCAGTTTGGAGCGAATATATGTACAGTACCTCAAAATAAGTTTTCTCTAACACGTGAAACATGCCTATTTGGGACTAAAACAGCCTTAACTTCGGTGTCATCATCCTATAATAATGGTCAGTGAAGGAATGATTAAACATCGATAAGGAGCATTTTGGTAGGACAGGCAATACTCACAACAAACAACCAGCGAATACGTCTCACAGAGGCAAAATACAAAAGTTACCGTGAGCAGATCAAGGATACAAAGCAGAGACAACGCGAAACTATGGCAGCGGCACATACTCACTTTTGTTTACAACACCCACGTCGACAAGAGAAGCGAAAACGCCAAAACAAGCGGCATAGTAAGATAGGGTAAGTTAGAAGAAGTAGACACGATCGCTTGAACGAGGACTTGACGTTTCGGATTCCAACTCGAACCCATCTTCAGAGACCGTATCAGATACGACTAATTCGTACACAGGACGTATCAGTATTTAGAGGATGCAGTCGCTATGCTACTACATTCCTTGTACAATTAACGAGCCCACTTCATTGAGGTGATTATCCTCAAGCCTTTATCTTACCAGAGGGTAATCATCCTCAATGAAAGGGGAAGGGGCGTCAATCATAAAAGGTATGCAGTAGCATTAGCGACTGCATCTTCTAAATTTTGCTACGTCCTGTGTACGAATTACCCGTACCTGATACTGTCTCTGAAGATGGTTTCGAGTTGGAATCCGAAACGTCAAGTGAATAAAGTCCTTGTTCCAGTGATTGCGCTTACTTATTCTCGATTACTTTCTGGGACTCGCATTTTCGCTTGTATCGATAGGGCAAGTCCATGCACGTGAGTGAATAGGTACTCACCTAACAAGGCTATATTATGTTCTGCGAGGATTTTCGGAAGTTGCGGATTCTCCGAGGCGTGTCCCCACCCCGCCCAGACAGCCTAAAGTAGAGAAGAACTGTTAACAGAAGAGTAAGAAACAAAGCGGGTTTGCGAAACTGAAATTCAGCTCCAGGTAAATAGACGACGTGAAATCGATTGCTTAAATCGACAGATTGTGTTAAAACAAAGTAGTAAAGATTTAAAATGTGATTAGGAGAACCAGAAATGGCATGTCCAGGCAATTAAACAATTACCAAGTTGTCGTTCTCAGATGCATAGTAGATGAAGTGTCTCTCAAAGTATTTAAAGAGGACCCTCATGTTGATGACTGCACTGCGTGAGAAGTTGCTACTCGTAAATACTTGCACTGTCCTTTACCGCGAGACGGCGCCTAGATGTCAAGGGTCAGTACTCTCGTCTTATACATCACCTTCCGTTTCTGCATTCCCACCCTCCAGCGTCTCCTTCTTGACCCTTGTTCGTACGATTTCGGGCCTTTATGAGGCCTGGCTGCTAAGGTTGTGCCGGCGACTCCGGCCGACGATCGCCATCACAGGCGTTCGTGGTCGGCCTGCGTTCAAAACTAGCAGGCTGTCTCCTGGATTCGCGTGTTTGTTGGGCTTCCCGCTGTCTGCGTCCACGCTCGCTTACATTATCATTCGGCCTGAACTTGTCTACAGCAACATTCGGTTTGATTTCTTTTTCGAAATTCTCTTGATTGAGCTGCACAGCGGGGGGTATGAGCAATCATCGAATGATTCTCCTGCTGCTGCAGCCGAAAGGGTTACAGCGTGTTCAGAGACCGCAGGCACTTGTGAGCGCTGGTCCACCCCACAGCTCTTTCACGTGCACTCAAATGGGGAGCATTTTAAGCCGCTTATCGGTCTCTCAAAAGTACTTTGAATCCACTGAAAAACCACAGTATATAACATTAAAGGGATTTTGGAATTGAAAGGCCATTTTTTCTGCTCTCCATTCGCGCGTAAATTTTCTTATAAGTACAACGGTTGGTTTATTTCGCCCATTATATAACGATTTTTAACACTCTTCGTTTGTTTGAACTAAAATATTGAGGTCATCCGCGCATGACGCTGGCAACGTTTTGAAGGAAGTCCAACTTTATCTACATTTTGCGACTCATTCAAGCACGATTCATTATGATGTCGATAGGTACGGTCTTCGGTCATGTGGTTTTTGTGCTCAATCTTATTCACGGTGAATGCAGGACTTTTTTTGCTGAACATTTTTGAATTATACTTTCAATATAAGGCGTCTTTCTCTCTCTATCACACATCCAAATTCTTGTTTAGTGACAGGAAGACCTTGGGGATTATAGCCTGGCGTAACCTTTTTGTCGGGGGTTTGGGAACGACGAGGATCGCCGGTGCTTGTAAAAGACTGACAATAGCCTCGAATACGCCACTTTCGTGTATGCCACTATCCGTCAGATCCGTCATTTTTATGTATTGTGCTATAAAAGACCAGTAATATAAGCAAGAGGTTTCAAATAAATACCTTCCGCGACCGGAAATGTCAACCAGGCGAATGCAAGTGTAAGCATTCGCATTGTTTTTCAAAAGCAAGCAAAGAATTCAGCTTTAGAAATTATTTTGCGCAAACAACTGACGTTTTTGCCACAACACGCAGGAATAAACTTTTTCCCAGCATTTTTGTTTTACTACTGTGAAAATCAAGGCCGTTCACAAAATAAGAATAAGACACTGTGGATATTAACTACAGAAACACCTATGTTGTTGACGTTCATTTTTCTCGGCAATAAGTTTTCAGGTTTGGCTGAATCTACAAATATGATGCAGACGGCCATTTCCATTAGAAGGAATATCCGAGAGCTCGGCAAATGCTTTTAAGAAGCATATTATTTTGAAGGTTTGATAAACACATATAGCTAGACCAAAAGTTATTGCCGCTCGATCGAAAGCAGTGAAAATCGTGAAATATTCAACGGTATTTCAAGGACGAGCTGAAATTAATTGTAATCCAAAACCAGAAATATCAGTAAAGAAATTTGCCTAAAAGATATTCCTCTCAATATACACAAAATGATATGCTTGGGCTATGACCTGACAATTCTATTTAAATTTATTCATCGCAGTTACAGGGATTTTTCCCGTTTTCAGGCATTGCCGCTTTTTCCAAAAAAGTTTAAATTTATCAGCAAAATAGTATTACTTTCAACATTTCCGCATTTTGCACGAGTAAGGGCACACACTGTACATGTATATATGGTAGAGTCTAAATGGTAGACATATTCCCTCTTATCTGCATAGACAGTAGCTGAACTATTTCATATAATGTTAACCAACACTCAGAAGTCCTACGAAACTGAAGTTGTTCACTAGAACCGATTGGCGCTGTGGCTGATGTTTCGAAGATATCGGTCGGCTCTCCATTTCCAAAGCCTTTAATGTCCAAAATATATCCGTAAAGGCCGACAAGGCTCGGTGGGCATCTAAAATTCTGGTCGATTATCGGCAGTAAACACCTTGACAATAGGAAGCCGACAAAGCTCTTCGAAACGTCAGTGACTACCGAAATCTGCTCCGGTGAAGAACTTCAGTTTCCTCCAAACTCGCGCCTACGCAAACGTGAATTGTGAAAGACGTTGATGCTGAGTGAAAAAAAAAATTCCAACATATTTCACTCGCGACAGGATGCGGACTTTTAAATGCGTTTCCTTTCGGTCGCCAGCAAAACTGTGCCAGGTAAAATATGAAGACGCAAAAGTATGAATTCTTCAAATTTATCTTTAATGCTCTGATAAATGCAAACAGACTGCAGATTTTTGTAGCCAGCAATTCGACGAGCAGGAACGCCATAACCCAGCGTGGGGCACACAGATTGTCTGTGAAAATAAAGGCACAATAAACTGCACATCAGTCATTCACACAGGAGCCTGGCAAGCCTCTCTCACTTAGCAAGGGGATAGTCCCGCTAATCAAAGAATGTTTCGCGTGAGAAGACCGTGGCTTCATTGCAATGCGCGGTGTTTTTGTTTAAAAAAAAATACAAAAGCAATTACATCGAGAAACTAGGTTTTCGAAGCCTATGCGATAACTTCTTGTTCTCGATTGGAGGAGCTAAGAGCAGGCTTTTTGGAAAAAGCGCAGAGCCTTAGAAACATGGAGGAATAACAAGAACGAAAAGAGAGAAAATCAGCTGTCGAGTTCAAGCAGACAAGCAGCTGAATAAAAGGGTTAGCCAATTTTGCCGTTAAGTAACCAGATGAGGAACGGATATAAAGTAGCCGTCCTAACTCAGGAAATCCATAAGATTTCATGAGGTACGGCCCGTTATGCGAAATCAGCGCACGCGGCGTCCACCAAAGTTCAACATCAATCGATCGTTAGGAAAAAGAAGGTTTATTGTGGTTTACAAATTAATATCACATTGTTTAGAACTATTAATTTTTTTAGAAAAGGTACAGATAACGAAAAGTTAAAAAATCGATCTAGTTGAGTTAACTGAATTTTTAAATGTATAGGAAGCCTGCCCATACAACTACACGAGTTAATAACGCAGAAAAAGGAGAATTACTTTTAAAAATAGTCTTTTTCTGAGTTTTCCACATCTAGATTAAGCGCAACGTAAAGTATGGCCACCATTAAGCAGCCTAACATGAAAGTGTATATTCCAACATGGCTTCACGAGAATTGGCGGCTTCTCCATAACTATTTCGAGATTTCTATTACGATTTTCAGTGTCTTCAGTTGACTGCCCATAAATATACATTTCGTTCTATGCATTTAGTAAAACCCTCAAAATTAGATATTTCTTAAAAGCATTTACCGAAGTAGTGACTTTTTTTGGACATTCTTTCTCATGCAGATTTGGATCGTATTTGTAGATTCACTCAAACATGAAAGCTCGCTGCCGAGAATAATGAATGTCCACAACAAAAACCGGGAAAATATATGCCTATTATTGGTTAAACAACTTTCGATAATAAGTTACCTTTTTAAAAAACGCTTTAATTATATGTTTCGCTGTCGAATGCCTGCGTATTTAACGTTTTTCTAAAGTGAAATCGATCAAAACTGGGAACGTTTGGTCGGGTTTTCGACTTCGCTGAAAAGTAGGGATACAATTTCTGCTGACAATTAAAGAACTAACTTTTCTCTTTCTATTGGAGCGTCGTTCGATATATTTGTTTACTTTTCAGTCTACTTCGAAGGTTTCAAACGCACAAGAGAATGGCCGATTAAATAATAAGATTTTGCGATGAAATGTCAATCTTCTGCCCATTCCGTTTCAAGTTTCCTTATTCATTTATAGTCAACTGCAGACCTAAATTGTCTTGGCAGGCTTCGCGTACGCCGTGACAGCGAAAATTGGTGGCTTTTAAAGCGTCTCGTACATATTCGCGTTAAAGGTCCTAATTATCGGTGTGGTAAAACAAACTACATTCACACAAGTTTATTACAGCGTTATTTAGGTACAAAACTTCATAAATTTGCAAAACTTAATTTTAAGACTAAATTTTCCCTATGTTTACCGAAAACAATGTGATCTCTCAACCTGCACTCACCTGATTTTCCTGAAAACAAACTAAATTTTCCTTTCTCCGAAGGGATATATTCCAAATTTTTCCGGCTTATATTAGCGTTCATTCATAGTACTGCGCACAAAAACAAAATGCTTTAATCCGTAGCTTTTAATAGCGTAGGAAAATTCATGGATAGCAAGTAATGTTGGATTTTGCCCAATGTAGCCCAGTTTTCCCATCAACAAACCGATCTGAAGTGAACTCTATGTTATTAAACAGCTTTTTGTGCATTAATTTAATACAACAAACAAAACTATAACCTTAAAATGCTTCCCCCGCTACTACCTCAAATTCTGATTTAGACATTTCATGAGTTAGGCAATCTACTGTATATGCACCATCCAGAAGGATCTTTCTACAAAGTGTTTTTTTATATAGCAAAGAAGGCATGCAGCGCAAATACGATTTTTTTTTCTTTTTATATATAAGTGATGTCGTTTTTTAGTCTAAACTTGAATGGTACTGATTATTTGATTAGGTCTGCTCCAATTGAACTATGTACGTTTCTTTGTAAATCAGTAGAGTTTCGTGTATTTTTTTCGTTTGGAGATAGAAGAGATAATCCGAAGGTGGCATGTTCGCTACTGTACGAAATGAGAAAGGGAACCACTGTAACAACGGCCATAAAAAAATTGCGGTGTTTACCCGAATGCAAGTACTAGTGCCGGTTCGCGAAATTCCGATCCTGCGATTTTGTTTCCTCCGATTCACATCCACTGGGAAGACCAGTGGGGCTGACCTTTTGCCCACCAGCGTCGGGGCAAATCATCGTTAGACCATTCTCCCTGATCTACTGCTCAGGAGCACCTTCAAGGTGTTCGGGTTCCACAACAACTTTCGACGGAAAACGAAGCGTTTACTAAGCAGTTTCTTCATCTACTTACCTACGGAGATAAGAAATGGATCCTTTGCGTTAAAAAAAGTGCAAACACCAATGGCTTTCCGCAGTTCCGGCGCCAGTTCCTGTTCCAAACTCAAGCCCACACGCCAAAAATGCATTGGAATGGGATTTGGTGTACGGTAGGGATTATTTACTTTGGGCAACCGTGACAGCAGATCTCTACTGTAAAAAGTAGGTTTGAACCAAACTCTTGCTGGTAAACATCCAGCGCTAATCCATAGACAAGGTGTCATTCTGCTGTAGGACGACGCGTTACCGCATTCGGAAAGACGGAACCTCAACAAAATGCGAGAGTTAAGGCAAGAACTTTCGTCCAATCGACCCTATTCGTCTAATTGTGCGCCAAAGGATTATCATTTGTTCTGATCTCTGTCGCAGTTCCTGGGCCGAAAATCTTTTCGAAAAATGATGTTAAACCTGGTCGCTCGGAGTTCATCGCATCAAAACAATTTTCTGTTATAGAGAGGGTATTTAAATTTTTGTTTCAAGAAAGTAATGGATAACGATGGCGATTACATAACCAACTAAAAAAGATGAAACTTTTTGCAGCAAACACTTTTCTTGTCAATTATTAAAAAAGGACGATACTCTCCGGTTTTTCATAATATTTTAACAGGTACCATATTGCCTCGCCTAAACACTTATATTACCGCCATTTCGTAAGCTAGGTGGCCCTGCGCCATCGTTCAGAGAGGGTGGGGGAACACATCCGCGTTTCCATTCGTGAAATAATCTTAACAAAGATAAACAGATTTAAAATTGACAATCCAGTTAATGACATACGAAGCCGGAGTCATGGTGACCATCATTTCCAACCCGCCAATTATTTGTCACCAATGTGTTCATTTTACTATATGATTAGGCCGTCGTGTTCCTCTTAGCGAAAGAACATGCTGTGTAGGTCAAGTACGCTGACAAATTCGTGCAGACAAACATTTAACTTCAAATAAAACATTCTGCGGGTATGTGTTGTCCCCCGGTTTGCGCCATCATGACCATCATGAGAGGCAAAAGAGGTGGATGATGATGAGGAGGAGGAGGCGGCGGAGGGGGACCTTCTACTTTTGCATGTCATCCAGTTTGTGATTTTGGGTACCTCCGTAGCGTCTAAAGCAGGTTTTCTTTACTAAAGTATAAGCTCCTCTATTACAAACCTAGGTGGCGACGAGGTTTTTGGTGCGATATATAGTCACCTTTTGTCTAAAAGAACATATTACGTCTCAAAAACAGTGAAAACGATATTGTCAGTGTCGTAGTTGTGAGAAGAAACTTAAGTATACACATACGTCAACATGATTAGCAACGGCCGTCTGGAAGATGAGCTCCACATTGGCGTAGTTGTTGAGGTTAGAACCACCCGGAACCATGACCATCTTGTTGGCCATTTTAATGTACTCCGCATTTGCTTGGATGTCCTCCGGAGAGGCCATACAGACAAAGAAGAAAGCCTCAGCGTTGCGAAAGGTGGCATAGGCCCAGCTTCGAATGGAACGCATACACTTCACGGCGGCGATTCCATTGTTGGCAACGAGGATCTGTTGGAGATAATGAATGTTCTGGTATAAAGATGTGCATTAATGAATCTTTTATTACAAACCTGACCTTCGTTGTTCCCATCTAAATACAGGCAGGACAGTTCTTCAACTATCTTATGCTTCCTTACTGTTGGTAAATGTACAGAAACACATACGTCTGAGTAGGCCTAGATCGAAGTGACTCATGGCGCGCGTCAATCGAATGCGCCGATTGGTTGTACGTCCTTAATTTGTGCCCTACATTCGTATAGCAGGCGTTAGACGGAGGCTACTGATGCGCCAATCGCATCACAGGTCAACTGACAGACTCAGTCAGACCACATTAACATGTGGGATGTAACAATGAAGAAGGCTGCTATTGAGGCACTCTTGGTAATGCTCTCTATTTCCCACTGTAAAGCTAGCAGAAAGCGCCAAACCCCTACTTCTGGAAGTCTTTCAGCTGACGGCATAACTCTTTGCACCTTTGAATTGAGGCTCAGACAGCAATAGCTTTTTATGGCAACATTTCTTGAATCCAAGACCCCTGTGTGAAAATGGAACCAGCCAGGATCCTTATTGACGACCACGGGCGAGTGCTATTCTCCATGGCTTGTTAATTTGTATAGATAAGCGACCTGCTGGATTGGTTGGCGCCTTGCCACGCCTAAAGATGTTACTGTTGTATGAGCTTCGTCGGACCTGAGGGAGCCCTTATTTCGCGGTTAGTCTCCATTGAAGGTCATTTCACTGACCTGGATGCACCAGGTAGCTAACAGGCAAGCGATGATTTCTACAGGTTTCTGCCACCCTGAAGTCACCGCCGTGTGGTGGAATTTTGCCCTTCGGATTGGCTTTTCTGGCTGTCAGAAGTGGAAGTGGTATGCATGGTCTTATAGCAATTCCAACAACGTCCCCTTGACATAACGTCTAGGGGAAAGCAGTGGAAAGAAAGCTGTGCAGCAACCATGAAAATGATATTGCTCTCGTGGTTTTAACCCCCCCCCCCTCTCTCTCTCCGTCGACAACTTTAGGATATCACACGAGTGTGAGAGATGGGAGGGATGAGAAAACGATTATAATACTTGTGCCGTTTATGCAGAACTGGGGGTACCGGGTTGGCAGGCGTATACAGACAAATGACTGGCCTAGAAGCGCGCAACGTCGAGGCCTCAAGTGGGTGTTCCCAATGTTCAAAGTACCAAGACGAGGTCGCATGAAAGAATCGTGGGTTTTTAGTCAATACCAATAAGGTCACGGAGGAAGTACATAGCGCCATCTCCAACCAAGCGATTTGTACAAGCATTCAACACCAACTTACAAGGGTGAATAAGGATTTTGAGTCATGCTTTCCGAACCTGCTGATAAAGGAGCGGGTGAGGAGCCTTTTAGAATCAAAGATGACAGATGGTCAGCAGCGCAAATAAATCGAAGAGGGGAAGGGGTAATGGTTCCACCCAACCCCCTCCCCCACCAGATGCTTTCCGGTGCTTACTTGGCAACGTACATCCTGGGTTTCTTATGAATATCAATAGGAGCAGCTAGGGGCACGAGTGTTTGGAGAGGGAGGCGATGCAAGTCGTACAGTCTTTAGAATATTCTGTGGGGAACTATAGGGGGTGGGTTTCTGCGCTACTCCATGAAGTAGGTTCTGAGCAGATCAGCGGTAATGTTTGTCGAAGTTCCTTTTCACAGTTGAATAGCTAAGCACCCTGTCGCTTAAAACGCCTGCCAGCATGAAGCTTTTATTATGCTTTACCACATCGAGCTCTGTTCGCCTGCAGAGACAGGGCACGTGAGAAAACTAGCGAACTGGGTGGTCATTTCGGACTCACTTGACAGCGGCTCATGTTTACTTTAGCTGAAACGTCAGATGGATTGGAAGATGCAGATTTTCATCTCACGAGACTCAAGCACATAAGAGGTCCATAGAGAAGATGGGGGGCAGAAAACCTCAACTGGCAGTGGACAGCCCAAAGGGCCGCCGGAGGTTAGGCTAAGGCATGTGTGCGCAAATGACCTTGAAGCTGGGGTCAAAATCCAGGCGGGAATGGCGTGATCAAGTCGGAAACACTTCTCTCCCCAATTCCAGCGTTGTCTTCATGTGCATAATGTTTTTCAGACCGTCACGCGATTGACCGCCAGGCCCTTACAGGCATACAAACACGCACACACAGAGGTTCAGGTGCCGTCAAAATTCATCACAAAGTATGTAATTGGACCCAGTCAACAGTCGGGGAATAAAGTGAACACCAAAAGTTTCATAGCTTATGAAGAAGCGGAAAAATAATATTATGAGTCCTTGTAAAGCAAATGAATAAAACTCGGATGCATCCAAGTAGTGAGGTGATAATTGCACTCCATGGATTGTCATGTTTAGACTGCGGTGAAAACAGTATAAAGACCAGGAACCTATTCATCGATGCGATCAGAACGCGATAAAGGCACACTTCCAAAGCATCATGTGCGCAAGAGTTCGATCGCCGTGAACAATGAAGGCTGCCGCGTGCCCCACGGAGTGGGAACAACAACGGTAGTTTGCGTGTCAATTAGTTTAGAGTGAGGAAGACTAGCGTAGCATCTAACCGCACTCTCGCCTCCCACACCACACTTGCTCCGATGGCAAGACAATGTCGAAACGACCGGAAGTGGGCCCAGGCGTAGTGGCTGGCAAAATTAACCCGCCCGTCTGCGCGTGCCACAAAGGACCGAGTCCCAAGTACAAGTGCCAGGCTTCTGCTGGGATGGTTCAGATTTCACATATCATACAGGTAACTGTGGATATTATACTACCGAAGACACGTTTCACTGTTTAAAAATACTTTTTAAGGGCGAAGAGACAGGAAAGAATAATAAACTACCCGCTTGATGACTCGAACTCCGTTGAGTGCGCGTACGAAGTCTTCTTGAGAAGCAAAGGATACTTTCCGAACATCCTCCTCGACGCTGGTATCAGGGATTACAAAACGGGGGAAAATAGCGGTTAAATTTCGAACGCAATAAGGATCTTTATATATAACCAATCGCTAAGGAGATAATTTAACTATGTAGCCGACTGATTACTATACAAGGAAGCATTTTCAAGTAATCATGGCTGAAAGATAAAGCATTGCAGCATGTGCAGTGACGACCACATCTCAATCAATGGCTACGTAACAGGCAAAGCAGTCAGATATATAGGCGTCCCCCAAGTGGGCATGCGAAGTTAACGACTTTGGGCGACAGCATGCACCAGAGCCGCTGTATAGAGCAATATCTGATTTTATAACTTTCTTCCAGACAGAAATGGTCAATGATATCAATGATATCATAATGGTCATTTTAGGGCGAATTAAAACGTCCTGCCTACACTTGTGAAAGTAAACATTTATTTGCGTACAAACACCTAGGTCAAATTCTCGCAGTCGCCCTTAATCGGAGCTGGCATGGGTACATGTTGAATGATAAAAATTTAAAACTCATCTTCTCAAAGTGTCAGAAGATAACAACTCCTGTTTAGTCCCGAAACCCTCCAAGGTGTATAGAGCGATCCCAAGTTTCTATAGCGTTCACATGCTGGCATTCGCAAAAACCAAATTCAAGAAGGAAGCTAATGACAAAGATAATGAGGAGGAGGAGGAGGAGGAGGAGGGAGGAGGAGGAGGGAGGAGGAGGAGGAGGGAGGAGGAGGAGGAGGAGGGAGGAGGAGGAGGGAGGAGGAGGAGGAGGAGGAGGATAGACATAAGACGACCACGTTGGCTTCCAAAGATGCAATATAGACTACGTATAATAATAGAAAGGGTTGCGCTGGAGGTGCGACCAATTTTGAGTCGAATTGGTTCACCGCCGAGTTAGACAGGCTGCCTAAATTGCACAAGAGGCTATAACTAGAATGCTACATGGGGGAGGTGTGGTAAATCGCTTAGGCATAGTACATCATGCCACGTCAGTCACTTTGCCTAGTTCCATAACCAGCGGGTTATCAGGCTCGAACAGTCGATTGGATCAGGGAAGATGGAAGAGAGGGTGAATTTGACACAGCAGCACCTATCCTTGCGGCATATCAGCGCATTCATAACGGTGATAAAACTGGCGCGCTTAAACCTATCACGATGCGCTAAGTCATGACTTAAAAGGTTCACAACTTAGCGGATAAATCGTTCGTTCTGACACCTGACAGCCAACTTCAATGGCCAATTCTGCATGTGGTCCCTATGGAACTCTCAGTGATTTGAGATGCATGGTACGCGCACCAAATCCCGATACATGTTGTGTGATACGCGGAGACAGGGCGATTATATATGTTAACCACTGCATCCGCATACAACACCGGTCGTCTTGACAGTGTCCTGCCATGTAGTTGGGTGATAAAAAATGCATTAGCTGTTGAAGTCCGTCTCAATATACACGACTTCAGGCGTAAGTAGCCTTCCCACCTCAACTCTGTAAGAAACAGCAGACGTCGTTTAAGACGGTTGAGCAATCAGTGTGCCCTTTCCCTCCAGTAGGGGGATCAAAAACAAGCTTTGAAGCATGTTTAACATTAAGCTGGCAGCTGTGAATTTGGAAATATTAAAACATTATATGAAGGAGAGGCGTTCACTGGAGGGATCTATTGGATGCCGGACGATTCGAGTAGTTATTTCACCTACGCACCTTCAGAGACTGACAAGACATGCGTATAGGTCTCACTATATGCTGCATCTTCTTTGATAGGTGGTCCGTCAATTCGGGACTGCATCCGACCCGCATTTCACTGTGACCTGGGTCGCCCCTGACCTCGTTGACCCTGAAATAATTGGTAGCCCCGATTGTTCGTCACCGCGACTGTACACCGTCAAGACGATTCGACAAAAGATAACGGGGGAGACGAGTTGATTCGGCGGCTGAAAGAGCAGTCGGGGGACGTCCAGGCTTCTTGCACCTGCCTTGCTGTGTGATCGACACCTCGGCCCTTGATCTTAACGGCGTCAAAGTTGAAGATGTAACTCATCTGAGTGGCATGGGTTGCAACCTCCGACTTTGAATCCAACCGTTGAACAGCTAACTGATGCCTACGCATTCGCGTTTGTGGCCGTCGATCGGTTCCCCAAACGTAATCGCACATCCTGCAGCTGCATTGAAGACGGCAAACAACGGCCGACACATTATGCTTAGAGGCAGGGTCATTAGGTCGCATCACTTGACGGCGGATTGTTGAGTAAGGCCTGTGAGTAACCCCTATTCGAAGGGGGGCAAGAGAGCTAACCACGGTTTAGGAGACCCTTTTTATGTACAGAATGCTCCGCCACGATGTGGGCTGATTATACCATTCGTTCCGCTTTCTCGGTGGTACTCGGTTCCGTCCAGCAAATGCTCTCCAATAGTCGTTAAATTGGAAGACTTCTCGGAGAAGCTTCATCTAGGCTCATTTGGCGGATGGCGTGCTGCAATGATTTTTCTTCAATAAACTTCTCCCGATGAACACCCCTTCTCTTGATATTCAAACAGAGGATCGCATTCTCACTACTATTCGAGCATTGTACAAATCCCGACAAAATGGGGACCTAACTGATAGTCAAATCTATAGTGATGTTTACAGAACAATAACTATGGCTAAAATAGTCGAAAAAATAATTAATAACCAAAAGCGAAGTACTTCGACAAACGCTAACCTCGTACCTCCTTCTAATGTGTCTTCGTAACTAAAAATGCATGTCTTTCCACCCCTATTACTTCCCTGGAATTCACTTCAAACACAATGATTATGGAAACGCGATAGCTATAAGAAACTTTGATCTTAAAAGCGCCTTTGACAAGGCCCCACAAATAACTAATAATAAGGCGAATAAGTCGCAGGTTTTTCCCTCCCTTTTTGACTTTCCCAGAGCTTATCTCTGAAACTAGTATCAAACTCGGAACTTGGTTTTCTAGCACTAGTTTGGAGTATTCCAGGGCAGCATCTTAGGTTCCCTTCTATTTCTCATATATATTAACGACTTATCGTTCATATCAATCTCAGCTAAACGCTTTTATATGCAGACCTAGTAAGCAATAGACTGACTGCTATTAATTTCCTAAATTCTGACAATCGATCCGTTATAGTATAATTATTTCTGTTATCAAAGGCCAGAGCTAATTGCCTAAATTGTGATGGTTTTCGGCAACTACTTCATTCCAGCAGACCATACGCTGCCGCTTTGTGCCGCAGGCCGACAATACCTGGCACACAAAATAAATGTCCCTTCAGTTACAATTCGAAGTATTAAATTGTTAGTACAGCGCAGTCGAGTAGTGTTGGCTGTGAATAGATGGGAAACTAAGAGCACCAACCAATTATTGTAATCCATCATCGTGTTATTATTTGTAAAACAGTGCGGAAAACACGATCGACCGCTTAGAATAACAAATGGACTAACCCGATACCCAGTGAGCAAAGGTCAGGAGCATATCTACTAATTAAATAGTCAATAAACAGTCTCGGGTACAATAACGTTAGTTACACCGGGATACGTACTGGGAATGAGTTGTGTGAGTAAATGCTTATCCCTAAACGTTCAGTTGGCTCAGACTGATAGGATGCAGGTGGAGACAAAAGGTCACTTACGAATTGTCCTCTCTTCGTGGGTTCGGCTTTCCCCCTGATGGCTTATCCATCTGTAGGAGGAAACAAACAATGGAAAAATTGTGAATCCCTTAAAGAGAAAAGGCAGTCCTTGCACTGAACACAGAAGCGAAAATTCAGTTTACTGAAATGCAGGGTACACTGTTGCTCAGCGCGTATGGATAACCTCAACGTACTACTTCTTACTGAAAATTGAATTTTTTTACTAAATCTAACCGTCAGTAGACATATGGTTTTTCCTTCACGACTAAATAAATATCACAGTTGATAAACATATAGCACTCTGTTGATGATTACCTTTTAAGGATGAGATTAGGTGGATACATTATTTTTTGGGGAAAGAAACTCACAAGTAATCAAGTGGTTATCTCTACAGATCATGCTATTGGCCAAGACTACACATCTTTTACTCTAAATCATAATTCAATATAGCATTTAAAGCTTTAAGTGTAAGTTTTTAAGAATCGATCTTTTCTTAGGAAGGACAACTGTCTGCGGCCGTGGCCTCCTCACAACATCATAATGCAGAGTCGATTGTCGAGCAGCATACGTAACGCAAATTATAACTATAAGTGACACGAGGAAAACGTATCCGTCAAGCGCTCACTTGGCCGGCTGTGGAATGCGTAGGTAAATCTAACCACTATGCATAAACTGTAATACAGTCGTGCTCGAAGGTGGCTTATTTAAGTCTTTATTCAGCACATGTGCTGATTTTACCACAAAATGAACTAATAGGGTGCATTTACCAGTTATTATTCCTCCGTACCAACGGCAAGACGAGACTACTAGGTGTGGCGATCAAATAAGATTTTACTGGCTGTTTATTATACCACGGGCAAAGTAATGTTCTCGAGGCCACGACGCATGTTGCATTTGTATGAGTGCAGTTGTTATTTCATATAATTCTTAAATAATCGCAGTGCGTTTCTAAAGGGGTCATTTGCGTTCTAAAGACGTGCACAGTGATCCTGCTGTGCACTGCTTGCGAGAGGTGGATACCACTGTTCACAAAAGCGGCTAAACGGGCGAAAATTGCATCACCCAGATTTCACGAAATAAAAATTCCGGTCAAACCCTTAGACCTTGAGGTACGCTTTTATTTATGCAGTCGTTAGAATGTCAATAAAGTGACGTGATTTTTAACGCATATATTTCGTCAAACTAGATACTGAAGGCCACACCGGGTTGGTTTTTCCGTTTCTTACTGGAATGAAAAAATAGACTACAGAACTAATTATGTGGCAAAAGAGCCAGAGTATGCATTCCAAAGGTTATTTTACCAATCAGGGACCTAAATCAAACTAAAAGACGCATCAATTGAGGCATCAGCTAATTACTCAACAACCAACATTTTAGTAGTCCCTGATTAAAGCAACAGAGCGCCCGGCACTAAAATAAATGTTTCAAGTTTCCTTAAAACGCGCGTTAGATATGCAAAATTCAACTCAGGTGACTGAAGCGGCCACACGATAAGCAGCCATTTTATCAATTTTTCGTCCCTCATAAATTACCCTCTGCGCAAGCGCCTCACGGTCTAAATCTACATCAGCTGGGCTTCAACCCCATGAAAGTAAATGCCGAAGGTTGTGATCTGGGGAACTGCGCTTGAAGGTAGAGGCAGAAGTGCGACCTTCACCTATGCTCAGCTCTGACACAAGCGTCTTGACGCCAGTGAATTTTATCAGTGCGCGAGTGCGTTATTAAATAAAGCTATAGGTATGAGCCAGTAAAAATTTCAAGATATAAATTTGGAGTTTTCAAAAAAAATACAAATCGGACGATTCGACCATAATTTTCGTAAAGAGAGCGATAAATTTGTACCGATTGAAGCACAACAGATGCACACGTACCTTCAATGATTTTGCGTTTTCCACCCGAGTTTCACCCTAGTAAAAGATTACAAACATTTGGGTATCTCCATTTTATTGCTGAATAGCATTAATATTTTACTTTAACGCGAATACATGACAACTGTAAAAAAATCACGATGATAGCTGTTATTAATTTTTCAGGCCTCCCTTTGATTCGTATGCAACATTTTTGAAAATAATTCTTCTTGCATCAGCGTTTTTAAGGGGACTGTAAATAAATTTAAAAATATAATTTCTTAAAATTTTTAATAAGATCATTTAAAAGTAAAATTTTGTATTAATATTAGCAGAATACATGCGTAGAAGGGACAGTAAGGGACATCCATATGGTTCTTATGCAATTGGAGCGATGTCATCCCAACACATACTTTCGAGGAATATTCTAACTTGACGTTAATCCCTTGCGTAAACGGGCCATACAGAAGAGAAGGACTTGAAATTTGCGTCATGTAATGAAGCAAATACGTAGTTAAGGGAAAAATATGGCACACAAACATGTCTTAACTTTTTTGTCAAGTTTCGAAAACACTTATCCTATTTTTCTTCAAGACACGGTCGACTATTGGCTACGCAACATTATTTTATTTTATTTATTGTCAGTTTACGGGCAAAGTCAAAAAAATATATACAGTAGAGGGTCAAGCTGACAGTGAAAAAACTCCTGATCGTTGTTAAAGGTGTTTTCGGGAGAAAAACTGCAGCTTATTGAGTAATTAAAGTTTAGGACAGAGAAGCGTTGACACAGGTGCCCGGTGAAGAACTTCTGCATTCAGTGTTATGGATCCTGTATTCGAGTCTTTGCACTGAAACAATCAGTCCACAGACATTAATTGGTTTAAATTATTGAATCAATTAATTGAATCTTCCGCTCAGTTGCCTTCGATACCCTCAGAGTTTGACCAGGAGAGTTCTCCAAATCGAGCACTGTCGGAAATCTTGGCCTACATAACCTACCAGTCCAATCCATTCTCTGATGGCTCTCCAGGGTTTCTGAGGACTTTTGTTCGACTAGGACAGTTCTCCAAATAGAGCAACCTGCCGGAAATCTTGGCTTGGTCTACACAACCTACCAGTCCAATCCAGGCTCTAACTGCTCGTCAGGCTTCCTGAGGAGTATCTACAAAACAGGCGCAGTCGTTCATTATCCATATTCTGCCTAATTTATTGTGCAATTTATATCGAGTAACTCGTTATAGCAAATATTTTTAACAACTTCCACTAGCAGAAGTAGTTAAGAACGTTCGGGGGATTTCATTAATTTGCAAAAAAAGGCGGAGTAGATAATTTATATACTGCTTGTGTAAAAGCGCTGATAGTGTGAACCTACAGCTAGCCACCCGTTACTTCTTAAGTCACAACACAAGAATTCAAAAAGTCATGCCGCAAGCCGCGATTGAACCCGTGACCACCAACGCGATGGCGACGCTCGCTAACCACTCGACCACCTCATCACGGTGACGAGCACTCTCTCAAATTAATATGCACGCTATTAACAACACTGCCATTTGTGGAGGCTTTCAAAAACCGTCCATGAAGCTAAACCAGCTCGAGGATGAGATAAGACAAATAAAATCTGCGCTAAAAGGTACCTATAAAGCAGTTAGATGCCACTCAGGAGTCCACTGAACGACTAACCAGAAGCAAAACCATTGATACTCGATCAAAGGGTATCCCATCAACAACTTCAACAGTTGCTACGGCTACTGAACAACAAGTAACAACGGCGCAGGACAAAAATAGTCCGCCTAAAACAAAAAAAGCCGTCCAAAACGCAAAAGTGACACCAAAATGGAAAAAGCCAATGGAAAACAGACTTCGAAAGATTCCTCAAAAAGGCTCAAACAAGGGGCTTTGACCATTGCCTTATCCTCCACATGAACCACTGAGATTCTCACACCAAGCACAAGCAGTGGAATCGATTCCCCAACCGAAAACTACCACCTGCGATTCAAAATCGTCGAGCCCGTGGAATTCGCCGAAACCAAATAAAACCGGATCAAAGCCAACACATAGCCCATCAGCATCCCCTCCATCATCACCAGTGCGCAACGTGAAACCTTCCCACCAAATAGTGGAAGACAGCGTCGTAGTTACAAAAGATGCCACGGACAGAAAAACAGTTTCATAATACAGGGACTACCTGAATCAACAGCTGCGACTGCAGTAGACCGATATTCTGAAGACATGAACCGCTTTCGTGAACTCCTGAATAATATGCTGGAACCTAATACGTCGCTTGAACTGGAAAAAACCTTCCACCTTGGAAAATGGCCCGAAAGCCAATCTGAATCAACACGTCCTAGGCCTCTAAAAGTTATCTTGACCAGTAGCCAGGAAGCCAGTCTCATTCTGTCGAGGCGTTGAAGTTAAAAAAAACTCAAACCCTGGAAATGTTTTTCTCAACAGCACTTCTCACCTGAGGAGCGGAACAAACGCCATCAACTTGTCATCGAACTAAGACGGTGGCGCAGCGTGGAGGAAACAAATTTGGTTATTTACAACAACCAAGTGATCCATCGTCAATTGTTCTCCCCCTGGAGAGGCCCGTTCCGGATTACCACGCAGTTGGCCCAGTAATCAGGGGCTCGCACCCGACTGTTAGCACTTTCCGAGCAAACTGAAAACTAACATTTCTGTACACCAATGCACAGAGTATATTATCGAAGCTCGACGAGCTTAAGATTCATGTCTGCGATCTATCTCCAGATATAATTTCCGTAACAGAAACTTGGTTGTCCCAACAAGTGGACGACCAAGAGGTATCTATGGCTGGCTACCAACTTTTTAGAAAAGACAGGACAGAGCGTCAAGGAGGTGGCGTACTCACATACGTGAAAAGCGAACTAACAGTTTTAGACAAAACTTATAAACTCGCGTCTACTTCCGAGGCGATATGGCTATCCGTTAAAGTGCCAGGTACATCAAGTCTAGATGTCCTGACAGTCTACCGCCCACCGAGAAGAGACCCCGTAGCCGATGCTTACCTGCTGGAGGAGCTTGAAAAGATTGCTCCACGGTTGGATATCCTGATCATGGGTGACTTCAATGCGCCTCACATCGACTGGAGCTCGATCTGCGCACATAGTTCTGATCTAGCCTTTGACGGTTGTTTTCTGAGCATGACGCTAAAGCTACGTCTCACACAGCACGTCACTTTTCCAACCAGGGTGTGCGAAGGACAACAGGCCAATTGCCTGGACCTAGTTCTCACAAAGTCGCACGACAGCATCGACGAAGTGTCATGTCTACCGCCGCTAGGCAAAAGTGACCACGTGGTACTGCGATGGGAGTACTCACTATTTTCTATACCAGCAAGACCCACAACAATCAGAAGGAATATATGGCAAGGCGATTTCGGTGGAATGAGGGCCGAACTCATGCGCACTCAGTGGGAAACTTTATTCTTTGGAAACATAACCGAGGACTGGGAAACGTTCCGGGACATACTGCACAGGCTCATCGAAAATCACTGTCCGATTTTGAGAAAAAGGTTAACCATCAAACCGCGATGGCTTACGCAGGCCTTAAAAATCGAAGTTAACAAAAAGCGGAGAACAACTAAAGGACCTAATGCGGTACTTTGAAGGACACCACTAACAATCGGGGTAGCATTGGGGTATGAGGACCCTTCTAAAACTATTTGCTTTCGATCATTTAGGTATGATCGAATAAAGTCAGTAAGGGGACTACGAAATCCTATAGCTTCTAGTTTAGCTAGAAGTCGTATATGAGGCACTTAATTGAATGCCTTACTAAGATTAAAATAGATAACTACTACAGAGAAATGATCATTATGAAGAGAGGTTAGTAGATTTAGAAAAGACATGTGGCAGGTTTCACAAGAGCGGTCCGGTAAGAAGCCGTAATGGGAAAAGTTGATAATTTGATTGCTTATGCAAAAATCCGTGATTTGTTTTGCAATATGTTTTTCGAAGAGTTTAGCAAGAGAGGGCGTTTTATGAACACCACGATAGTTATGCATGTCCGAGCGGGAACCAGATTTAAAAACTGGTATTATAATAGAAGTTTTTTAATAATCGCGAAAGAAACCATTTTCGAGAAATACTGAGAATAACTTGCTTAGTAAAGGTGGAAAATCCTTCAACTGTTTAATAAGTGAATTTGGAATGTTATCAGATCCAACCGAATGTGAATTTTTTAGGTGAGCTTTATTCTTTTGAATACATGAAAACGAGAAATTAATGGTTGTTAGAAGCTAATTTGAAAGCAGAGGAATTGTGGGAGTGGGGCTAGTTTCAGTGGTAAAGTGGTTGGAAAAAAACGAATTTAACAACTCTGCTTTGCCTTAATCGTCTGTAACAAATTTTTTGTTACAGTCGAGTAAGGGCGGAGTTATATTCAGACGCTTAGCCGATGACCGAACATGGAAGATATGAGCAGCAGATTTGGATAAATTGCCATCACTTAGTTCCCGAGAATCCCTACGCTTAGCTCGCGCGAGCCTTATTTTCGATGCTCATTCAAATATTTGTGCAATCCTTAAATGAACTGTCAAATAGCTTTTAGATGAATCTTTAGATTGATTTCGTAATTTTTTCAGTCTGTTCTGGAGAAAATGCGGAGCAGTAGAAGAAGCTGTATTTGAATTAAATCTTAAACGGGATTAAAGCCTGGATTTGTTCTGTGAGGCTCTGCAATAGCTCACGGAAAAAGTTTGGATCGTTGATTGCGAATATGCTATGCTAATCTAGATTGCTTACGAAATTATTTATCATTTCATGGTTTGTGTTAGCAAAGTCGAGTTTATTGCATTTAAACTCAGGCTTCGTAAAAGGGGAACTGGAAAACAACAGTGAATTATTGCGTGATAATTTGTGAAAAGATCATGATGAAAATTCAGAAAGAGAGGGTGGACATCATTTGTAAAAATTAAATCTTAAACGTTGTCATTTCTAGTAACTGATCTGACCAGTTGGGACATGTTTGAAAAGTTAATAATATCGACAAATTTCTGATGTTTAGGCGGAGAGGAATTTGCCTGCCAGTCAATGTCTGGCAGATTGAAATCGCCTACGATTATGTTGATATCAAATTGAGTGTCTGCAACTTTTTCATTGCCAGAATAACACGGAAGATTATAGACACAGCCAATAATCGCTTTTTTATTGTGCGGGAGGATGACTGAAGCAAAGCATACATTTCCATAAAAGGACGAAATGCTCAGCTGAAAAGGGAAATGTACAAAGGATGACTTAATATAAAGGAAGCAACCACCGCCACGTTTTTCAGCACGGTCTTGTCGGTACAAATTGCAATTATCTATAGCAAGCGTTAAGTCAGATATAAGAGAGTGAGCCCAGGATTCAGTGATGCACAGCACATCTGGATCAAGCTCAAAGGCTACTGTTCTAAGCACAGTCATCTTATTTACAACTGATCTCGCATTGAGTGAAACTAAGCTGAGCGTATTCCTGAGCTGCAGGTTACGCTCATCAGTATTTATAAAAAAGGATAATTTGGTGGCGGAGAAGAAAACTGGAAAGAAGAAACGAAAGTTGGGAAACAAAATTGCTCTGGTCTACAATTTGTCGAAATGTTACTGTTATGAGAACTGAGATTATTGTACAGCGGCATATTTGGATGAAAACCTTGGAAAGGAAGGCTATATTGTTGCGTTTGAAAGATAGGGGTGGCATAGAAATGAGATTTTGAGGGAAGTTAGCATAAATTGGCGGAAAACGTGCATTTGAAAAAGGAATAAATGATTTTGAAAAACTGGTAACATAATTAGAAGCGTTAATTATTTGGGGATTTCTGCCAACTTTTGGGTTGGGAAGGGTGCTAACATTAGCGTTCGCAGCTGTTGTAGATGCTGAGGGGTTAGAAGGTTTCCCATCTGTAATGAAATAACTGATTTTAAAGCCTGGCTTAGCCACTGATTCAGATTTACTAGGAGTTTTCTTAGGTTTAGTAGATTTGGCAGCTATAGCAGGCATGGTTTGCTTGAGATGAGAAAGAAATGGCTTTGACACAATTTCACTCAAACCAGGAACAAGGTTAACGGGTGAAGATTCAGCTGGAATCGAAATTCCTGTCGATCCGGAGGGCCGTGGGCTTGCATTAGCTACAGGTTAAACCTCTGAGATAACTTTTGGTATTGAAGGTTTAGACCAAGGCTTCTTGTTTGCTAAGGGGGGGTGAAACCCGACGTTCCATTGGGGTTTTATCCCTACAGATAAACAACTTATTTTTTTCAAATACTGAGCTGAGTGCTCATGTTTAGAGAAAATAAGGTCAACTTCAATCGCTGAAAAACTTTTGACCAGAACTGGCGGATTTTTGCTATGGGAAGACAACCTTTTAGCTTCAGCGACTTTAAAGTTAAAGCCGCAGGAGTAAAGGCAATGAAATGCAACGTCCAGGGGATTTTTACTCTTGGGAACGTTTTTTTTAAAAAAAGAAAAATTGAAACTTCCTTTATGTCGGTCAATTGACTCGGTACTGACCATGTTTATAAAAGGCTCTAGTTTCACGCATTGTTGAGAAGTAAGTGAAGACAACTTTCCCTCAAAAAGAGTACCAAGGATCGTGAAGAGAGAACCATATTTAGACATAAAGGTATTAACGTTTTCCAGGGCGTAGTCCTCGCCTGCAGTCGTTCCAGATGTAGATAATCCTTCTTAAACCACAGATGCCAGGCCTGGACGGCATATTCCAAGTGAGATTGAACAAATGCGCCGTAGGTTTTTCGGAATAGTTCCTTATTAATCAGCACAAATCCACGTCTGAGCGCAAATAAAAGCTGTGTCGCGCTTTTAGCTGCCTTTAAACAATGTGAAGATGGTTTGAGTGAGGAGTTTATTAGAACGCCAAGGTCCTTCTTTTCCTCAACAATCGAAAGGGGCTGCCCATTGAGAAGGTATTCGTAAGAATCATCCTCCTCACTGGTCCTTCTGGTACGGAGTCTGAGAACCATATACTTCCGAACGTTAAAATTTATGAGCCAACGAGCTGACCAGCTGCTAAGATGGGTGTGACTCTCTTGAAGTGCGTGCCTATGAGCATCAGATCTGATGGCCCTCCACGCTTTAACATCGTCTGCAAACCTGACGGTGCTGCAACACAGGTCATCAACACAGCCATTTATTAACTCTACGAAGAGTAAATGCCCTAAGACGGAGCCTTGGGGGACACCACTTAGAACCGGAGTAGTTGTTGACTTCGAGGTATCGATGCATACAGTTTGGAATCTTCCTGCATGAAAATCTGCGATCCATGTCAGCAACATTTCTCTTATGCCAATTTCAGATAATTTATAGATAAGACGTTTGTGTGGGACACTGTCAAACGCCTTCTTGAAATCAGTGTAGATGACGTCAACCCTACCATCTTTCGTCCAATGCGCGAGTCCACTGCTCTGTGGAGAGCAATAAACTGGTAAAGACAGGAGCGATTCTGTCTGAAGCCATGCTGGAGATCTGAGAGTAATCGGTTTTCCTCAAGGAACTTCATGGTTGCCTTCTTGATTATTGATTCCATTATTTTACAGCAAATGGAGGTAAGGCTGAACGGCCGATAGTTGTTGACATTAGATCGAGCACCACTCTTGTATATGGGGTATATATTTGCTGCCTTCCATTCGGATGGCAGTTTCCCTTATTCAAATGACGAAGTAAATATGTGCGCTAGTGGTTTGGACAGTTTGCTGGCCAGTTCTTTCATGAACTTGGCCGGTATATCATCCGGACCAGATGACTTCGCTTCTTTCAGATTTCGCAGTTCTCGTTCTTCGAGAGGTTCCTGGAAGATTATATTCAAGCACTTATATTCAAGCACTGGACCGGCTTCTATAACAGCACTGTTGACGTTTTCAAGCTGAAGGTCCGGTTCTCTAGTGAATACCGAGGCAAAAAACCGACTTTAGTACTCGGCTTTGTCGCAATTTTCAACGATTTCAACACCAGTCCCATCCATGAGTACTGCTACTGGGTCCTTGTTTTTTAGTCGGCTATTGATATAATGGAATAAAATTTTTGGTTTGAATTCAGCCTGTTGAATAATTCTTGATTCATTGTTCTTCCTTGCCTGGTGAATCTTTTTTTTACAGCGTTTCTTTGATGACGAAATTCTTTGAGATGCTCTGCTGACCCTGTTTCCCTGAATACCTTCCATTTTTTATTCTTCTTTTTTAACTGCCTGTTAAGTTCTCTTGTTAACCAGGTGGGGCGACTTTTCTTTTTTTGCACCTTCAATGGACAAAAGCGTTCAATCAGATTAAGTGAGACTGTCTTAAATGATCGCCAGTCATCCTCTGGATTCCCTTTCAGCAAACAATCCCATCTCACAGACATCAGTTCTTTCCTCATCGCATTAAAATCAGCCTTCCATATATTTCGCTTGCATTTCGTTCCATTCTGGCGCTGAGAATAAAGTGAGTAATTCCACATCAGCGTACTATGGTCACTCTTACCGAGGGGTGCAATAGAATTCACTTCATCAATGCTAGAGAGGTCTTTCGTAAATACCAGGTCCAGGCAATTTGTTCTCTGGTTCTCTCTTAATCTCGTTGGTATGGTAACCTTCTGTACCAGAGGTTGGTCAATAGTGAGATCCATTAGCTTGTAGCCGAAGGAAGTTGGTGCGCCATCAACTGTCAGATTTAACCAGTCTACTAAAGGTGCATTGAAATCTCCAGCAATAAGCACCTCCTGGTGATTTGCTACTTCCTTGAGCAAATGGAGGAGGGACTCATCAGCTGCACTTGAAACGTTCGGTGGTCTGTAGATCATCAAGAATTGTAGGTTCTGTGAACAATCCTTTTTAATCTTTATCCAGAGAAATTCATATTCTAGGTATATGGATTTTGCTCGTTTGACTGCCGAGATTCCTGTCCTAACATATACGGCCACCCCTCCTCCCTTTCTATTTTCTCGGTCTTTTCGAAAAAGTTGGTATCCATCTATCGAAACCTCGCTATCCGCGATTTCGGCTTTGAGCCACGTTTCCGTAATGGCAACGATATCAGGGGTTCGGTCAGATACTAATGTTGAGTTCATCTTCTTTCGATAGGAGACTCTGAGCATTAGTATACAAACATCTCAATTTAGACTGGGCAACTCCTCCATACAGACTTCTGCGCATTTCGGGCGATTGAATACTAGAGTCTGTCATTGTTTTCCGAGATGAACTGAGTTCTGATGAGTGGTCGTCATCCGAGATCTTGAGCGCCTTCTGTTTATTATTCGAACTCTGTACAGTTGGGTTCATCGTATTAGGTGTCCTCCGTCTGGGCGAGAATCCACCTTGATTATGTACGGGGTCTGCCATAAGAAAGACCTCTTTATCACTTTTATTTCCCCGTCCTTTATTTGAAGCCATTTTCCCCCCTGCTCGGTCCTCCTCTTCAGTTCTGCTCTCAGTATCCTCATTTTGTACCTTTCCTTGGGTTCATAATCCGGCTGAAAAAACACATCCCTATGTGAGCTATGGAGAGCCGTTCTCCGTTCTAGGAGGCGTGAAGCCTGAACATCATTTTCATGAATGATTTTATGAGGCCTTGGTGATGATAGTTCATGTGAAACATCCGCTTTCCCTAAATGGAATGCTTTGTGCACTTTAACGCACTCGCCCTCTCGAAGAATCGAATATGAGTATTCTCGGAAAAGACTGAGGTCATGTTCTACCCTTTCCTTTGCAATCAGAGAAGTGGACTCGGGAACCCCTTTAATAACGAGATTGCGCTTTCGGTCGAAATGTATGTTTGGTGACTTTGAGTTCAGATTTGTTGATAGAGCATCAGTATCAGGAAGAATGCTACGCTGGACGACGATGTTATTTGCGTCAGTATGAGCAACTATTCCTAAAGTTGATGGCGAATACCTTTTGGAAACTTTTCCAATTTGTCCTGACATTGCTCCTGTATTACCAAAAGAGGATTGCACTTGAGCATCACTCGGTAAGAACAAGCTTTTTCCGGAGTTTAAACCCATTTTTTGTGAAAGCTTCTTGGCCCTTTTCGACTTCGAATTCTTCGTCTTCGGTGCTTCAAATTCGACGAGCTTTATAACTTCACCCTTTTTTGTATCATTCAGGGACGATGCTGCATATGCTTGTGTATCCAGCACAGTTCTGCTTCTGTCTAAGCTGGATGACAGAAGTAAGGTGCATGAGCTGGTTTGATCTCCCTTTGGAAGGAAGGAAATGCCTACTGATTTACTGAGCCCTGTAGACGCAATGTCTTAAAGCTCTCCATTAGGTATTCGTGGGGAAGCTATATTTGCATACGTTATTTCTTTGTTTGGGATTCTCGTTGCTACAGGTGTTTGTTTTTCGGGTGAACTATGAACCTTCTCTTTGAGATCGGCCAATTCTTGTTTCAAGTTACTTATCTCTTTCTCCATATATAAGAATTTCTGCAAGAGATTTAAACACCCCATGCACTTTTCATCCTCGTAGGTGACATTCATTAGTGTTCCCAGGCTTTTTGCCCGCTTGGCCGGAGGAGAAGTGGAAACAGAATACCTGTCTTTTTCATCTTGTTTTGTTTGGATAAAATTTTGTTTTCCAAATTTTCGTGAGGTCGTAGTGCAGTGGTTATGTGCGTCGTTACATGATCCGGCGACCTGGGTTCGAGTCCAGCCCGCGCCGCGAGTTTTTTTCCTCCGCACAGATGAGTCCTGAGCGTCTGCGTTTTCCATACCTCTTACAACTGCATTCGAATGCATTTAATTTATAAATCCTCTTAAATAACTGGGCTAGGATGCAATAGTATTCAGCAGTCAGACTTCTAATAAGCATGCAACGGCTCAGCCTTTGTTGTGACTTCTCCCTTTCTGATTGAAAGCAGATTAGAGCAGCACACCACTGGCGTGAATTGGAAGCAAGTGAACGCTGAAGCTTGTATTTCTCGTAGGGATAATATCCTGGACGCGGAATTATCCTCAGTGATGGAATATTTGGATAGCCGCAGAATCGTTTAGTCCAAGAAAATATTTCCCAAATTTAGAGACTGGACGATCCACTCAGGAGTGATTCCAAATCAACGTGTCTTCTACACTAAGGTAGAGACTAAAACTTCGTAAACTCAAAGGAGCTGAAATTCGAAAGCAATTTCAAACGACGCGCCAGTTTTAAAATTTCTGAGAATAAACCCAGTAGTTTGGCGTGCTTTCGAGACAATCAGGGCGCAGTGCTCTAACAGATTAAGACTACTTGAATATAATATGCCCAGATCCTTTATGACTTTGGGAAAATTTAGATCATGACCGTCTAGGCTGATGGTTGTCGCCAATAACCATAACGGAGCACTTTTGCCAAGAAAGTGAGAAGCGCCATGTGCAACACCACTGAGCGAAGGCCTGAAGATCCTTTTTTAAGAGCTCAAGCACGATGTTGCGATCAACCGGTTTATATCGATAGGCAACTTTTAAATCGTCAGCGTACATAAAGGGCCTGCCATAGTGAAAACAATCAGGAACATCGATGACAAAGAGGCAAAATAGAAGCAGGCCGAGCCCGCTGCCCTGAATAACTCCGCTCCTCACATGCGTGGGGTTGAAGATAACATCAGAAATTTTAACCCGTTGTGCGCGAGCATTCAAATAGGAGGCAATTAAGTTCGGAAGCTTGTTACCTATGCCGAAGGAGGCAAGTTTCAGCAGAAGAGATCATGGTCAACACGATCAAAAGCCTAAGTGAAATCGAAGAAAACGGTGTAAATTGCAAAACCGCTGTCTCTTTATAGTAGCACATGATCAAAGAAAGAGAGCTGGCTAGTGTCACAGGACCTTTTTTCGAAAAAACCATGCTAAGCCGCATTAAGTAGGTTATTCTCTCTTAGGTGACGCAACATCTTGTCTTTGATCAAGGTCTCGAAGATCTTTGAGACTGCTGGCAGTGTATTTATTGGCCTTAAGTCGTCAAATGACGTAGGTCAGCCGTGTTTGGGAATAGGCAATATGTGCGATTCCGTCCATATAAAATAGGAAAGTTTTACTTTCAAGAGCAAGAATAAATATCTTATACAGAAGGGACGGAAATATATCGTTTGCATCCGCCTTTAGAACGCTGACCAGGACAAAATCTGGTCCTGGACTAAAAGATTGATGAAAACGCCGAATGGCTACGGTAACGTCCCAGAGGGTAAAAGTTATGGTTTCGAGGACGTTACCGGTCAAAACCCGGATGTTAGGAAAGGGGCGACAGTATGTTCACTTAACGTTCTAGACAAGAAAGCATTGAAGCTATCAGCAGTCAACTTAGCGTCAGCTATTGGGTTTTCTAAGGCATCTCGAAGTACGGGGTGCTGGTTTTTTCTCTGCGCTTTTACTGTGCGCGAAAAGAGCTTCTCAACATTAAACGACGGGTTTTCGGCAAAGTTAACCTCATTGGCTTGTAGTTTTTCGTCAGACAGCCTCTTAGCCTCTTCAAAGATTTGTTGGATCATGGGCAGGACGGAGGTGTCGTTTTGTAGATAAAAACGACGGGAGAGTCTACGCAGTCTACGGCGAAATGATAAAGAGAGGTAGACTTCATCCTTGACATTAATTATTTTCTTACGGGGAACAATACAACCTAGAACTTTGTAAAAAGTATCAGTTTTAAAAATTCACATCCGAACATACAAAGAAGTTAGTCCAGTCGTGGGAATTTAGGTGTGATAGCAATTCCCTCATATTTGCTGATCTGAAATCACTGAAAATGCTGAATTTTTTGGAATACGTTTCAGCAGCCTCTAACTCTAGTATAGAAAGAACTATAGTATGATCAGAATTCCCAAGTGGATCTAAAGGTTGCACTAACAATGGCTGACAACCTCTACAAAAAATAAAATCAAGTATGTTTGATCCTCGAGTGGAAAAATCAACTACCTGGTCCCACATGCCTATATCTATGGCCTCAAGTAGGTCTTCGAACTTTGCAGGACCGGAAGTTGGAAAACAGGGAACTTCAGGAAGATTGAAGTCACCTGCAATCAAGCAGTACTTCAGATTGAAGTCAACTGCGGCGTGAAATGCCTGTGAGAGACAAAAATCGTAATCCTCGCTGGCATTGGGTGGGCGATATACACTACCAACGAGTAAAGAGTAGTTATCTTTTAGAACTACTCGAAACCAACAACTCTCCTCTCCTGCGGTAAATAAGCGATAGTCCAATGGAAAAAATTGTAAGTGGTTGCCTAACATAGATACAGCTTCCTATGCCACGGCCCTCGTTTTAAGTTTATTTCAGGAAGGTAGAAAGTATAAGAAATTTAACCGCAAATCTGAGCAGCTTTGGCCGTAATTCTATCGGCATGAGGCGAAAGATCTAATTTATTGGTGTAGCTTAAGCCAAAGTCCTTGATGGAGGAACATTCAATCATATGGCAACCTTCAAAGATAAGAGGTTGTGGCAGCCTTACAGGCCCAAAACTCATGTAGCGACACTTAGTTGGTGAGAACTCCATTAGCCATGTGGAGCTCCAGGCCGAAAGAGCGTCTAAGTCTGAATGAATTTTTTCTAGGCAACGTTCAGTCGTAGATTTAGAAAAGGAATACACGCATTTGAGGTCATCAGCATAAATAAAAGATTGAGAATGTTTAACTATCGATGAAATATCATTTATATACAGTAAGAACAACAAAGGGCCTAATACGGTACCTTGAAGGACACCACTATCACTCGGGATAGCACTTGAATATGAGGAGCCCATTAAAACCTTTTGTTTTCGATCATTTAGGTATGATCTAATAAAGTCAGTAAGGGGACTGTAGAAAGTTCTAACCACGTGTTCCACGCGCGTCCGTAGAATCTTCTAGAAAATGCCCCCCTTAAGGTGCGCGCGCGCGATTCTTCATCCTATTTATACGTCTAGCACTTAAACATGATTTATTTAGAATTTAGAATTTATATTTGGTTAGCACCGGGAAGGTACTGTCTAAGCAAACATTAGTAACGAAATAAAGTTATGACAATGTGTGCAGATAAAATGTACAAATTCATAAATTGTCCTGCTATGTCAACAGTTAGCAATGTTTTAAAATTAATGGTGAACTAGAAAAAATAGGCAGTGAAAAAAAACTCCTACCATTTATGTTTCTTATAAAGTTTAATAACATAACAATATAGCCTGAATGTTAATGTAAGAAAAATAAACCTAGCTTAAGTTTGTTTAAATCCATTTCCATAACGCAACTCAACCAATCATCACCAGTGGGATCCGACCTTGTCAATGGAGATGTTATAAATACGGCTGAGGTATGAAATTCTGGACCCCCGTTTACGGCCGAGCTTGACGACCAGGAATCACCGTTGCAGCCCGTCTCTCGCTCCTCCCAGACCTCAGTTGAACAATTAATCTCCGGATTTATATTATTTTTGTGCCTAGGTTCTCCCGTAACCATAGTTTCTTATTTTACTTAGGTTATTAGTATACTGTGTATATCAACGTCTTCTTTCACTCTTGGGTCGTGGCTAACGTATTTAGGGCACGTTATAAATTGGTGGCAGCGGTGGGAGTCGAGCCCACGCCCTTTCGGACCGGTGACTCAAAACCGGCATTTTATAAATATAACTCTCCTACCAGATTGAAGATAAGTCTAATGAGATTTAACAACGCCACATAGACCGGCCTAGCAACTACTGACCTACACAAGGGGTTATACAACGACAAAACCAAAATAACCAAAACATCAGTTTTTTCGGCGTAGCCACTAACTCTTAGTTCATAGTAGCGTGCGTCGGACCGGACGCATTAGTAGTTAACAACCGCATAGTATTTAATTACTATGCGTTATCTATGGTGGAAGGCGTGAGAGAAGAAAACTAAAAGGGGTCATACTCTCCATTGCTAATCCCAGCGCCGTTTGTGCTACTGATGATTATTGACATAGGACGATTGTTCGATAGACTTCTGGCAAGCATGTTTCCTGAGGCAGAGGCATCTAATACCGTTGCTAGAGTAAATCATATAGGAAATGTTTGCGCCTTCTGTTCTCTAGAAGAAAACACCCTAGAAAGTAATGGTTTTTGTTAAATCAATATATTCAAAAGACGCTTTTGTGAGCATATGCAATGCTTTCGATAACTTCTCTTCAGACCAGTACAGGTATATGCTAAGGTTGGCAAGTTGCAGAAATTTTAAGCATGAAATCGATAAGTTTGGCCTTTTGTGTTTGTAATTTGAGAGGTGTGTATAGTGGAAGGATGATAAGAAACAGTGGGTTAGGCGGAAATGATTGTTTTGTAGAGCCATTCTAGGGAAGGGGATGACAGAGGTCACGCGCGGGCATGCATGCAGTAAAGCGACTGTTGGTCAAGCTAAACGCAGAGCTTGTATGAGGTTCATTTGTGCAGTCAAGAACAGCTTCTTCAATCTTATGGCAGTCGCTTCGGCAGCTGCTAGATCAATATATAATTCCATTTGCCAATCATCGCACAATTTCGCTCGTTCAGCTAACGATTGGAGCGAAGTTTACTGCTGCGCCCACTTTGTGTATGAAATTAAACTTTCGACTGGCTGATACAAGAGTGCACATTCACATAGGTCACTTTTTCCAACATTTGTTGAAATGTTCTATCCGTGGAGGGGGCATGTCTAGTACCATGTTACCTAGGCCTATATAGGCCTAAATATGCTGTAGAGTGTAATGAGCACGATTTTTGGCTTTCCTTTACGAATTTATCTCCTAATTTGCAATAATCGGCTTGAATTCTTGCTTTTCTTCGTCATTGCGTCGCTAAAGGGTCAGGAAGGAGCGACCGGAACATAATAATCACGCGATGCAGAAAATAGGCGAATAAGTTAACTATCGCCATTTTACGCTTAAATTGCTGGAGAAGTCCGACATCAACAAATGAATTGACGATTGTTGCGTACCCACTATTTACCAGAAAGTTCCAGGCCACTTCATGAAATATGAGCACTGCTGATATTGGGATCTTTGCTAGGGCATTCACGGGGAGCATTATTTGTCAGGATTTCCCATTCGTAAAACATCAAAGATCGGAGGGGTGACGAAGTCATTTTGAGATGATCTCAAGTGTTTGCTGAGGTTTTCAGATGTCCCTTTTAGAATATATACTCTTGCTGTTCTCGGTCCAGTGGCTTTCGAGACTGCTCAAATTAAAATTTTCCATTAGTTTTAGATGAAGTCATATATGCAGTAGATTTGCAACCTCGTAACGCGAATTCTGAAATGTTATTTGTATCGAAAAAGGTTACTTAAGCAGGGTTTGATAATCCATTACAGTGCATCCTTATCCCATAATATTTGGGTCACTCCAGGATTCTAAATTTCGAATGGCCTGATGCAAAACCTTCACTCTGTTAAAGCATCTATTGATGAAGTATGAATTTTGACCAATGATTTTTCATCACCTTATTCTAATTCTAAATTATTCTGTATACCAGGCTGTTCACTCAGAACACCAATGTGCATATTGTCATTATCTTACGTCGGGTTAATTTTTGTTTTGATAGTGATCTTTGGGTGCCTGAGATAAACATTTATTTATGTAAACTCACCCGCTGTTTTAACTCAAAAACGACTGGGATGCCCACATATCGCTTACTATAGCCAGGACTGCTACTTCTTATACTTCTACTCCTGCTGTATATAGGTGTATTATATAGGTTTATTGATGCAGCACCACTTGAGTGCTGTCAATTTCCTTAGAACACAGGAAAAACCCTATTAGTATTACCACGTTTACTGCAACACCAAGCAAAGTTAACATTACTATTCAGGCGAAAAAGCGATTTCAGGAAAATTGCCTTTATTGGCTTGATGTTTCCGATTTTCGCTGGAACCCATCATCAGAGACAGTCGCAGATAAATTTGCTATGATTTCGACTTACTTTACTCTTAAAAAGGTAAAGTTGCATTCAGGCCCTAAATTGTGAATGTCGGGATTGACTATCAAGCCATTTAGCCTCCTAAACAGTAGGATTCACCGCCATTAAAATCAAGTGATCCCAATACGCTTTACTTAGAGTACTCACTGTTTTACAAACCAAATAAGCCTGAAAGAAACATTTCGAAGAGGAACTACTCAGTACTGAGAAGACAAATGTCAGAGAGATCGTGGGAAACAGAACTACATGGTTGGACCAATAACGAGTGGACGACTTTCAGCTCCCTATTAAAAAGGATTGTTTACCTCAACTGTCCTCTCATAATTTGGCGCATCGTTTGAAATTGGTTTCTAATTTGAAGATCCTCGAGCACACGAGTTTTTACTTTCTTTCTCAGTGTAGAAGACACGGTGCTGGAAAATTCTCAAAT